>JAJOZX010001236.1:627500-961310 GCA_023014485.1 Bathynomus jamesi | reverse complement strand
ACACTGTAAGAAATGAAACAGGGTCTGTGATCGAACACATTTATTTATTATAACCCAACCTAGCCTATAGAGTAACCTAACCTAACCTGACCAGTGCTACCCCAACCTATTTACCCTAATGATTTTTTTATTGAACTTTTGACGTCTTAGTTTCCATAAATACGAGATTTTTCCACCTCGCGGCAGTGTGTCTATTGGATGAATGTCGCGGGTAAAGTCGTCATATATTGTTTTCGTGGTGAAATGTGTCTTGCATTTGCATAAAAAAACGTTGAACATTGATAACTAATTAGTGTAACAATTGCTTCCCTCCCAACACTTAATAATAAGGAACCATTACCTAATATAGGTAAGTGAATGATATAACTTTCCTAATTCCATCGAACACTTTATAGAACCCAGTATGAAGACGGCAGGTCTGGCACTCAAAAGAAACTTTTGGCACTGGGATTCCTCTCTTTCCTCGCATCCGACCTCTGGATTGGCGTTTCTACTTTCCTTATCAAATCCTACCCCGTTTTATCGGTCCAATTTATCCTCGTCACTTACTACGGAGCTCAAGGCTTGATTGCCCTTGCCGTATCTTGAAGCCCTTAATTCTTTTATAAGGGCGCATTCGGAAGCGGAGGGTAAACACTTTACCAGCCGTAATTAGACCTTTGTTGTAGTTGGCATTCCGCTATAAAAAGCCTTTGTCAGAGTGACCAAATAAATTATTTTCTTGCCATCATTTGTAATGAATTCACTCCCTCGCATTAAAGAAATGTTGTTGTTGTTTTTTGTGCTTTTCTTATGTAGAAAAAAAATTTGGTTGCAACAACTAACCAAAAATAATTGGTTAATTATTTGACAAATAATCCGAGTGGTAAATTACTTCACTCCATGCAATCATTGCGCTAATTGTGGTATATAATTTTCTGGACATATTTAAATAGTTGAACACACACACACACACACACACCAGTAGGAGAGCTTTATACACATCAAAATTTGATATAGACATTGGGAAAAAGGTACCAAGAATTTTAACCTAATAATGAAAGTTAATATAATAATACGTACGTGTGTACGTATGTACGTGCGTGTGTAAACCTGCGGTATCAACTATTTGAATGATAGTTGAAAATTCCTTCCATAATAAATGGGAATTCGACCCCTATTCGCTATCAAGAAAGGTGTAAATTTGATTTTTTATATCTCATGAATGGAAAGAAATTGAACTTTTTCCTACTTTATTTTTTTCATTTTTTATTTTACTTTATCGTTTTTTTTTTTTTTTCAAAAATCTTTTTACTTTGTTTTTTTTTCTTATTACAATAAAAAACATTTTGTCTTCCGTTCCATTTTCATAATCAGCTTTCGAGACTTTAGGGGGATGTCAAATAGGCTTATAAAATACACGAATTGTAATATCTCACACACACACACACACACATATGCGCGCGCAGTATTTTAGTAATATGTGCGATTTACAAGCCTATTTATATGAACATATTACCGATTAAATTAGTATGGAAATTTCGTTTGAAGTTTTTTTTAAGTGTATGAAGGACTGTATTAAAATATGTACGACATCTTCATTTTCGAAAATAGGATATAAGATATTGGGCAAAATGGTGTTAATCTAATCCAGTGCCAAAACAGTTTCTTTCCTATAAATTGTGTAATTTTTAGGGCTTTTTTGATGAGTTCAGTTTTTTTTTTTATTAGTTTAGGTTTTTTAAAGAGTTTATGGGCTTTTTGATGGATTTAGAGGCTTTTAAGGAGGGTAAAAGTCTTAGTTGGTAGAATTTATAATATAATCTTTATAATGGATAAGTAAAATATAAATAAACGGAAGTAAGTCTAAAAAACTGGGAAATAATAGTAGGTATAAAAAGGAGAAATAAATTCGGTGAAAAATGAGAAAAGGCGAATGAAATCTCCACAAAACGTTTCATACGAAAGGTTTTTTATTTTTTTTTTTCACCTCAAGGAAGGGGACCATACAGCGGCCTCCGTAGCCTCACTGAGGTTCCTTGCGAGGTTCTTTCTTGAGGGAATTTCCCCTCGAGACGTCATCAAAGAAGAGGGAAGGAAATTCCCCTCAACTTCCTTTAAAAGGACTCCCAATAAATCACGAGGGTTGACGCTCAGCTAGCACCCGAAAATACGGAGAGAGAGAGAGAGAGAGAGAGAGAGTATATATATATATATATATATATATATATATATTATATAATATATATATATATATTGAAGTGATTCGTATGAAGTAATTGAAAGAGTTTTAAGTTTAATGTTTTACCTACTGGAGATAGATCAAAATAGTAAACGGCCGAAGTGTCAATGTATTTAATGCTAGGGTAGGCTAAGGTAGGCTAGACCAAAGGCGAAAATGGCCAAAGAGGAAGAAAAAGTAAATTGTGTTCTATGGTTACCCGAATTTTAATCGATTACAAAGACGAAAGTTCAAAACCCATTGCAGGAAAGAACCTGTAAATTATAACCGTTTGAAAAATTAAGGAGAGAGGGTCAATGAGTGATGATAAACGTTCGAGTAGGCCAATAATCAATCAGTGAAGAAATTAGAAATTATTCGAATCCGTCTGAAAGAAATCCAAGAAAATTGTTTATCTATTCTTCAAAGCAAATGAACATTCCATTATCAACCGTGTGTGAAATTTCGATGAAATTGCGTAAGAATACTTACAAAATTCAGGTTATCCAGGATTCAGTCGAAGAAAATTGTCGTTCGGCTCGACATCTGCGAGTGACTACTGAAGAAAGTTAGAGGAAATCCTACCTTTTTTGAGCAGTTAACGTTTTCAAATAAAGCAGCATGTCAGCTCGGTGGCACTTTTAATTACCATAACTGTTGCATTTAGGGTAGTGAAGAAACAAATGAGGTTTGACATCATCAGAGAGATTCTCCTAAGGACGCGTATGACGTACCTTACGAAAGTTACGGCCTAGTGGCCCTTTTTTTGGGAAGCAACCGTAAATGGAAAGCGCTACCTTGAAATGCTGAAAAACTTGTCCCCTTTATTCATGACTAGGGCAGTCAAAAGTTGACCGAAAAAATTAAGAAAGTTGACCTTACGAATTGAAAAAATTGACTTATAAAGTTGCCTTTACTTTCAATAATAAAAACGATACTTTAATTACTTATTCTTGCTCTTCTACATCAGTTGACCGATTGTGGTAAATTATGAAGTATTTGCCGACATTTTCTGGCAAAAAATTGCGATCCTTACTTACTAATTTATTAAGCATGGAGAAAGATCTCTCTACAGCGGCAGTTGTTGGTTGACATTGCAAAAGCTGACCATAAACTGTTGGTGAGATTTCAGGTCTGCTGAGGTTAATTATTTCACAAATACCATTTGTCTTGAGTCTTGTTTCAATGTATTGTTTGACTGAACACATATCTTCGCCAAGGTTGATAGAAGAAATGGTTTCATATGCCTCTCTAATGGTGCAATCAGATGCTTCCATCCTAGTCACTAAGCTAGCAATCAAACTATAATTCATTTTGATTGACATTTGTTGCTTTGGCAGTTTTTCATTAGCAACACTCTCTTTAGCCTTCTGAACAATGATTCCTTCATCTTCAAAATTTTCCACAATTGTCTTCACATTTGGAAAATTGTCTGCATAATAAAAAGCAGCGTTCAGCCAGCTTGCCCAACGTGTTCCTGCCAATTTTTAGTTATTTTAATTATTTATTCCAAAAAATTGACTTTATTTACCTCATTGCTATTTTTTGACCTAACAGGTAAAAGTTGACTTTTGGTTGACCTATTAACTTTGGTAATATACCCCCTACAGGTGTTTTTATTGCATTTTCAGTCGTTTCAGCGAAAAGTGCCCCATAGGAAACAATTTGACTTTATTGACTTTTGACCGCCCTATTCATGACCTTATCAATGTTGTAGACCAAACCATTTTCGAAGACGCTCCTCTCTGGAATTATTCGTTGAGTGTTAGAGAATTTCACAAATGAACTAAGAGTACTACGGGAAAAATGGATTGGGAGAAGAGAGAACTTCCGTGGCCCTCGCTCTCCCGAGCTAACCCCTATTTGTGGGGCCACCGGCCACGTGAAGAGCATCATTTACACCACAAAGGCTCAACATTTGACAGAACTGAAGACGGAAATCGAAACAACAGTTCGCGAATCACGGCAATAAATAAAAAATGTGCTTTAATCCTTGCAAAACTGGGTGGAGCGTTGTATCGGCCAAGATAGAGGATATTTTGAAATGTGAAGTGGCAACGTAAAATGTGCAAAAAAAATTGTTAGTTCACCTTTATAATTTCGTTTTCTATTTCATTTTGTCTCAGATGAGTAGAAATTTTTAAATTTAAAAACATCTCGAGGACCATATATATACACACACGTGCTTCGGTGGTGTAGTGGTTAGCGTCGCTGACTATGAATCCATCGGCTCCGGGATCGAGACCCGGTGACGGCAGGCGCGCGCAGCAAAACCCAGCTGTTCATCCTTCCACACACTAAAGAAATTGGTTGGTAGATAAATGGGTAGCCTAGTGGTTGAGACGCTGGGCTGCTGCTGCTGGAGGAGTGTGGTTCGGATTCCACGTTAAATTGTAGGTGGAGTGACAAGCTTGACCAATTCGGGTGGAAGCAAAAAACCAAATCAAGATTATATTATATATTCAAAATTAAAAAAAATCTTTATTCAGAAAAGAACAAAAGTGACAGAGTTTGACAACTTTTAGATATTTCATGACATTAATATATTCACAGTACTCTTATCTGAATAGGCCCTTGGAAGCATGGAGGCTTTTTAGGCAAAATTAATGGCATTTAGTTTATTTGTTACATAAAAAAGTGAAAGTAGCAAGTAATAGTTATAACAACAAATAATAACAATAATATTTGTTATTACTATTACGTGCCATTTTCACTTTTTTATGTAATAAATAAACTAAATATACAAACAAGCGGTGCATCTTGAGGCTGATGTATCATGCAGCCGGACTTACAAAGACAGGAGTGTCCGCAAAGCGAACTAACGTCACAAGCACAGAGATATAATTACAAGCTGGACAACACATCGAATTATGATAAATTAAAACATTGTTGCTTCCAGTGGTGATGAGCCACGTACGGAAGCCTCATTCATACATTGATCCTTTATGTACAGTACTTGGCAATGATGTGCGAGCTGTTCGTACCCTGAATGGATTTTATGGACAATTACTAAGTTTATAATTTATTCATGCAGGATTATGTGGCATTTAGCCTATTATTAGCCGAGACACACACACACAGAGTGACTAAGAGGGAGAGGGAGGGAGACAGAGAGAGGTAAATCCTCCGCCATAGCAACCTTATCCAATGTGGGGCTAATTCCATTCATAAAGACATTTAACCTCCGTATAAGATCGACTGAATTAATCAATGGCGGAAGATTTCCTTCCGTGGATTCCAATGGCGCGTTCGAAAGCGGAGGCGAATAATCCCGAAGAGACTTTAATCGCGTGAACATCTGCACTAATAACTGCTCTGCTTCATCCTTTCGCCTTCCTTCATTAATAAGTCTCTCTCTCTCTCTCTCTCTCTCTCTCTCTCTCTCTCTCTCTCCTCTCTCTCTCTCTCTCTCTCTCTCTCTCTCTCTCTCTCTCTCGATGCTGGAAGGGAATTATAATCCTTTATCTTAAATTATTTCACGCTTAAAAGCACGCCTAATGTTATCGTTTATCAAGAAAATTCTGTTTATGGTCTTACTTATCGGGATTAGCTTTCCATATAGATTGATAAATATGGCAGGAGTTTATTATTTTAAGTTAGATCGTGTGAGGATTAAGCTGTGTAATGTTGCGTTCCTTTGTTCAGTTATGGTTTTGGTCATGCGAGAATCGTTTGCATCAGTTTCAAATTCATTATATTAAGAATAGGATCAGAATTTAACTGTTTTGTCGTTCAAGAACGCGCCGTTTTGTCAGGATTTACGTTTGAGACTTATTTTACGGACAGTTTCAACATTCCTTCGCACGTAGATTTTGCATTTTTATTCATTACACATTAACGTCATCCACCATACACGGAACTCATTTCCTGAAGTTTATAAGGCCTAGAGTATTCCGGAAAAGGCTTTTCTTTCCTAAGAATGCTTAATAAGAAAATGAATTAAAAAAGTTTTTGCCTCATTTATTCCAATTAGGTCTTTGGAACCGTCCGCCAATTTTACCAAGCTCGACTTAATTTCCAATTAGCCTAAACTTCCTCCCCTTTTTGCCATTCGAGTCATCCAATTTCATTTTATAAACTCTTACACACCTTGATTTAGCATTTTGCTAGCACAAACTCGACTGATTTCGTTCCATAAATCTTTGGTGCACTTATAATATGCTGGGTTTACAAAGAAAAAGCTTTCTCCATACGCGGTTTCCAAAAATTTAGCAAGAAAAGAAAATTGGGTGTAACGAAAGCTCATAGGCTAGAATAAGGTACCAGTAATGAAACTTTTTTACGAACAAAAATAGTGTAGGCCTATGTTGAAAGATTTGTATATCTTCTCGAAGTATAACACCATATTATTTCTTTGAGAGATATGCGTTAAATTTAAATATAAATAATTTACCTATATATTATTGTTTACCAGCTATACATATCTAAAATGTAAATCCTTTATCCAATAAATTATTATAGATTCCAAAAGTGTTCGCGAAACTTGGAACCGAAAAAGTGTGTTTTATAGCAGCAGGTGAACCATAGAATGTTTTCCTCCGTAGTCTAACGATTGGAAAAGTCGTACGGTAGAAAATATCGTACGATGGCGCGCTTTAACCTAGGAAATCGCCTGTTAGTATTACCGACACGTAGAAGGCAGAGGAGGATAGCTGAAGCTTCTTCAGATTTATTTCGGTTTCAAGCCATCTTCCGAGGCATTCAAAACACCTGTTTGGAATTCAATTACTGGAAGCTCTTTCTCAACCGGAAATGACACCAAGACAACGCAAACGTAAATATGCAAGACGCGTTTCATATAATTCTGTATTTATTTTACGCCTTCTTCTCTTCTAAAGTGTTGTTGTTGTTTCTCGCAATTTATCGAAATTGATTTTGTGAAAAGGGGTTCCATAAAGGGAGTTTTTACGTATGGTCGAGAAATAGAGAAAAGGGATTTATTTTGAATATATCGTCATTTTATTCTAGGTTTTTGGAGTTAAAAAATAAATACGATGTTAATTTGCAGTTTGGTCATTTCATAAAGAGCTAGGATAATCTCTAGGAGCGCTCCATTTTTCAATATTAAACATACACTCATAAAACATATACCATTTTGAAAGCTCACATTTTTCTGAGTCTAAAAATGTAGTAATCCAAAAGTATCAATAGCAAATAAAAAGTAACGATTTAATTAATTGTTTGACGCGTGACGTCATTAACTACATTATAAAGGTTGCCTAAGTTATAAATCTTCAGTCTGTGTTGTAAGATGGTATTTTTGGTAATTGTTACGCTAACCTAACCTAACATGAATATGTTATTACATTATCATTTGTATAATTTAGGTCTCGGGGGTACGGGGGCGGAGCCCCCGTAAAGATCACGCATCACAAATTGATCGGTATAGGGTTTTATATTTAAACCTAGTTACTTTTTATTTGCTATTGATACTTTTGGATTACTACATTTTTAGACTCAGAAAAATGTGAGCTTTCAAATGGTATATGTTTTATGAGTGTATGTTTCATATTGAAAAATGGAGCGCTCCTAGAGATTTACCAAGAGCTATTCCCGAGTTCAGATTTAAGTTAAATCTTCTGTCGCACCCCCCCACCCCCTAAAGACCACCTTTTCATTTAATTTAAACAGAAATTTTATTTGGATTTTAGACTAATAAATTACCGTTCAAAATCATGAGGTGCAGTTTTGTTACAATTAAAATAATGATGCTTGAAAATAAATTTTGTTTAGATTAAGCACGCGCCATATTATATTTACTTGGAATTAATCCTTTTCAAATTTGTCGCATGAAGTCGAGCACGTATAAGCAGTACATATGTATTCGGATTTCTGAAGTAGGTTTAGGCTACACCTAAGATAAAATATTTCGTAGTCCCGGAATTGTGCCTCTTCACACATCTGACATTTTCTTCCCATAAAACTAATTTTTGTTTTCGTTTAAATAAACAAAAATAAGTAAATAAATAAAGAACCAAAAACAGAAACATTCCGAAAAAGAAACCAAACCTAAAAAAATCCAGTAAAAATAAAAACCCAACTGATTTTTCCTTACTCGACGCCATCTTGCAGACAAAGGTCCAATATCCTCATAATTGCCACCATCCATCATGTCTATCTATAATATGCTTTCCATTAATCTGAAAGGCCTACAGAAAACGTCTGTGCTTAGGCCTATCTCACATATACGATCTTTCTAATGTATAGGCACTTCTGACACCTACATCTACAATTTTAATAGGGTTTTGGCGGGATTTAGGATATTTGGTGGGAGCAGAAATTGTATTGTTTTATCGTTATTGTCATTTGGACGCGTTCTCTCTCGTGAGGTACTACCGCGGTACACATCGGGAATATAAATTCTAATTGTTGTTCCTTTCATAACAGTCATTTACCTCCATAAGCGCGCGCCAATTCGTCTTCGTACGTCTGGCACTTCGTTAATACATAATATTCTAAACTTGTCAAATAATTGATACTCCGGTAGAAGATTTTTTTTTTCTCTTTAAAGTCATCTGACAATAAAAGAAACTATTTCTTTCCTCTTCATAATGAAACAAACTTTTTTTTTTCGCGTTTTCTTTCGGGAAGACGGAGAACTGGATTTCTGGTGGGCCAAATAACTCTTCCCTAATTCTCATTAGAGGACGTTAATGTTGCGTTCAAACTCGTATAAATGGTTTTACTTTGCATTTGAAATTGTTCTAAGCATTGTTTATCTAAAAACTTTATAAATAATATAATAGTCTCGAAATAAAATTTCGGAAGTTGGTCGAACACTGAAAAGAATTCAAACTCTGTTAATTCTATTTATCTCTTCATGGATATTTTTAGTCTTTCCATTTTAATTAACGTTATCGTATATTTATGCATACTGTTATTGCATCCTTAATTTCATTAACTGTTAACGGCGCACGTTCCTTCCATTTGTTTCTCTGCCATGTTTTCCTCTTTCAAAAACTTTTTCTCGCTTTTACCCTCCTATTATAATTTGGCACAGTTTTCTGCCTTTTTACCACACTCAAGTTCTAGGGGTTTCATAACCCAATTATCTCGGGAAGTTATATATATTTACGTGTATATATATATATATATGAGAGAGAGAGGTGGGTGGGTGAGTGGGGAGAAGGAACACAAAATTAGTCCTATGAATAATTGTACATAGAACGCCTGATGAAGTCTAGATGATTTATACAGGGTGTTCCAAAAGTCCTGCCCCCATAATGTACAACATAATAATACTAGCCTTAGGGGAAGGACTTCTTGGACACCCTGTATGCTCTATACCAATAATGCGTTTATGGAAACTAATTAACCTAGTGGGTGGTTACCTCATTTTTCATTTGTTCGTTCTCCCTCCTCATCTTGTGCGGAACGTTCTTCTATACAAGCGTCGTTCTTTACATTAATTATACTGTGTGATGTTTGCAGTTAAAAAAAAAAAATATATATATATATATATAGTGTATATATATATCTTTACTTTATTTCTATAAAAACTTTCAATTCGATAAAAGTTTTGCCAAATGTCAAAAAGTAACATTATCAGTTGACTTTTGAATAATTTATTGCATTGAGGCAATTGAATTTGCCGCTCGTGCATTTTCCCTGAGCAATATTTTAGCGTAGTAACATTCTAAGAATTGAAGATCGCTCTAATAATTAGTTTTGGAAACTTCTCTCGAGATTTCTGAACGTATATTTTCTTGAAGAATAAAAAATCATTTATTGGAATTCTTCTTGAATAATAGAATGGATTCAAACAAATTCTCATTCGTAAACTTTAGGCATTTTCCGAAGAAATGACGCAATTTTTTTAAGCTAAAACTAAGTAAACAAATTGAACAAGAACCAACCAACGCGTACGAAATAATCTAATTTATGTAAGCCTATTCACGGAGGCTCGATTGGTTAGTTATCTTGTATGAAATGAAGGCGAGTGACTCGTCTATTGCGCGATTTGCGTTATTTCACGCAATAATTTAATTAAATATATTTTAAAAATATTCCGTTCGTTTTGCGTTTATTCGGAGTTGTATTTCTTTATTAACGCAAAGTTTTCATTCTTTTCCGAGGAATTTTAACATCCATCTTCCCAGTTACGTTTTCACCCCGCAAATTTTTCTTTGTTGTCGAGAAATATGATGGCACTTTTCTCGGTTTTCATTCGCTTCTCGAGATAAGTTTTTGTTCATTTTTCACGAGTTTAATATTTTCCTTAAGTATCTCTCTAATTTTTGTTTTCTTTATTGTTCCTAATTTTTTTTTTCAGATAAAGGCAAATAAATAGTTTCTGATTCGTTTTTATTGCTAATATTTTTCTCAATACGACGATTTGAGGAAAATATTTGTTTACTAAATTTTCAGCAATTTTTGTTTATCTAAAATAAAACTGTTTCACTTCCAAGCTATTTCCATAATTATACACTAGTCACAGGCATCAAAATTAGGCTAATATGTAGTTTTCAGCCACCATATTTTTTACAGTTAAAAGCCACGCCTATTTTATACATGAATACCAGTCAGAGTGAATCGTATGCTTGGGTTGGCAGCTGACGTACGTTCGGGTAGGTGGTAGTAGGAGATTATTTATCAGTTTCTCACGTCAACTTTTTGGCTAATTAGGGGTCGTGGGCTTTCGACTTTGCCGAACGTGACCCCAAAATGACTTTTTTACCAAAATTTTATAAAGGATGTCGAGGTATAATTCGGCTAAAGTCCTTTACTCGTAGATATAATGAGGGTGTTTCGCTCAACTGATCCGTTAAGGTCAATAGACATCACAGCTAAGAAATAATAATCGCAATTTGTGATTGTGTATAAGTAAGCTTTTACTTAGTAACCATTTCTAGTTCTTGAATAAAAACGTCAGTTTACATTGTTTAAATGTCGCACCCACCAAACATTTTTAAAATAGCTTCTTAAAAAACATAAACAATTGATACCGTGTGACCACAAAAATTGTCCCTGTTTTTAATCGCTTATTACTCAGTCATTATTGCAGCTTCACAAATGAAATAAAAAGCATTCGAAAGAGAACATTTTAAAGTTTTAATTTATTCTACATGTGTCCAAAGTGACGTCCCTGGACATTCTTACATTTCACACAACGGGAAAGGAAGTTATTTATTACATTTTCCAAAACGCTGCATTCAATGGACTGTACACTCTCTACCACCGCTTGCTTTAATTCTTCGATAGAGGATGGCTCTTGCCTGAATACTTTGTCCTTGACAAATCCCCAGAGAAAAAAGTCCAAAGGTGATAGATCGGGAGATCTTGCGGGCCAGGGAAACTGCGAGCGATGAGAAATGAATCTTTGTTCAAAAAATCTTGTTAAACATTCCAGTGATTGCCTAGTTGTGTGGGCTGTTGCTCCGTCTTGCTGAAACCATTTGTTACTGCAGTTTTCTTGTTCAAAAACAGTGTTCAGCATTTCTACATATCTTTCTGAAGTTACTGAAAGCGGTCTCCTTGTCTCTGGGTCCTCAAAAAAGTAAGGACCATAAACCTTGCTGCTACTCAAACCACACCAGACAGTAACTTTTGGTGAATGCAGAGGTTTCTCCAAGTGTATATTTGGCTTGTTTTGTGACCAACACCGGTAATTCTGTCTGTTGATGAACCCATTGAGTTAGATGTGGCATTCATCACTGAATATTATGTCACTTAATCTTATCTGGGTTTGTTCAATTATTGTTTCAATGCGTTCACAAAACATCAAACGACGCTGGTAGTCTTATTTGCTAAGCTGTTGCAAACACATAATTTTGAATGACTTCATTCTCAAATCCAACGTGATTATTTTCCGAATGCTCTCCCGTTTGATTCCTGTCACAGCTGATAGTCGTCTCACAGATTTCTTGTTGTCCGTTTCAAGCTGATTTGCGACTGAATCAATGTTTTCAACGGTTCGCACACCTTTGCTGCGCCCAGAGTTGCCTTTATGCATGTTCTTGATTGAGCCGTGATGTTTTCATTTTGCGAAAATCCTGCGAATCGTTTTAGGATCTATGGTCCTTTGCTGACCGTATTGTCGTCTGAAAGACCGTTGGGTGGCAACTACCGAGCCATGTTTGATCATCTCTTCTGCGATGAAAACACGTTGCATGTCCGACAAATAACCCATGATTGTGGTGGATAAAACTGTCATTTTTTTATAAGTACTGATTTCGTATCCAGGATATCGAAAAAATTAAATAAAACTTTTAAATATTCTTTTTCGAAAGCTTTTTATTTCATTTGTGAAGCTGCAATAATGACTGAGTAATAAGCGATTAAAAACAGGGACAATTTTTGTGGTCACACGGTACTTCTATCACTAAGACGAGTTCTCAACTTGGTGATAAATAAACCTGCTGCAGAAAAGGCTCTTTCTGATTCAACAGAGGTTGGCGGAATGGTTTTCAGTGCATCAAATAAATTCATGATGTTTGAAGTTCTGTTCCCTATTGTCTCGAATAACTGCAGTTCTTGCTTCAAATGCTCGCTTAAACTCTGACCAAGATGAGTTGCTTGCGATCGATAGATAATATACTGAGATTCGGTTCCTTGTATTATACGCAGCGCTAGCGACATTCCCTCGGCCAGTTTTTGACATACGGGCCCACTTTTAGATTGCTCTAAGTTGCTAATGCTAGTAGGTGTTCATTTAAGAAAGCAGAAAAGTAGAATAAAATGTGGTAAATATTATGCAGTTTTCTTTAGTTCTACCCAAGAGCCTTCTAATAACAAAAGAAAAAAACAAATAAATCAATAAAAAATAAATTAAGTCATTTTAAAATTCTGGAATTTCCCGGGATATTTGTCCAATTCCCGGGATTTTCAAATCCAATAAAAACAGCCGGGATCCCGGGAAAGAAACCCTAGTATCGATAGGGAAGAAGGTAGCTGGATTGGAAACTGGCTGAAGAGTAGGCGGCAGAGGGTTGTAATTAAAGGGGCTACCTCGGGTTGGGCCTCGGTCACTAGTGGGGTTCCTCAGGGTTCCGTTTTGTGGCCACTGTTGTTTATCATTTACATAAATGATATCGACTGTAAAGTAGGATTGTCAAATTCGCTGATTACACCAAGCTTGGGGCCAATGTTGGCGCCCGAGGCGATCGGCAACTGCGTGCGGACCTACGTAGGATAGGAGAGTGGTCCGAAAAATGGCAAATGCTGTTTAAATTGGGTAAATGCAAGGTCATGCACATTGGCTACGCCAATCCAAGTCTGACTACTCCATGTTGGGGAGCAATATCGAGGCCGCTGATTTGGAAAAGGACTTGGGTGTACTAATTAGCAGTGACCTTAGGTTTACCAAACAGTGCGTGGAGGTGGAAAAGAAACCAGAAGCTGTTGGGTTATATCAGGAGGCAATTTCGATTTCGGAACAAGGAGATTGTGCTCTCTCTGTACAATTCCCTGGTTCGGCTGCACCTGGAGTATGCTGTGTAGTTCTGGTCGCCCACCCTCAAGAAAATATTGACAGGCTGGAGCGAGTCCAGACGAGGGCCACAAAGTTAATCCCTTCCGTTAGGCAAATGGGCTACAATCGACGCTTACACGCCCTGAATTTGTTTTCGCTGAAAACTCGGAGGCTGCGCGGTCAACTCATCGAGGTTTTCAAGCTCTTACGCGGGCTCAACGATGTCGATTTTAGAAGCATGTTTAGTTTAAATGATAACCCAACTCGCAACAATGGTTGGAAGTTGGATTTGAAACGGTTTAGGACTAGTGTGTGTGGGAATTACTTTACGTATAAGATCTGTGACACGTGGAATAGTTTACCTTCAGAAGTTGTGAACAGTTCCTCTGTGGATTATTTAAAAAAAAGGTTAGACCAAATCTTGCACACTATTTGAGTGTGTAGAAAATTTTCCCTGGCACCCGTTGCCATTGGTACCACCTCGGTATGGGCCGCAAGGCCTTTTGAGGTACTTCTTTTCCTTGTAACTCTCTCTCTCTCTCTCTCTCTCTCTCTCCCAAAAGATATAAATTTTAAAGAATTTGTAAAAAAGTAAAATTTTATATATATATATATAATCTGTATGTATGTATGTACGTTAAACACACAACACGTATGAAACACGACTCTCACCTTCCTTCTCACAGGTACATCATAACCGTCACCCATCATTGCAATGAATCTCATTATTTCAACAACGTAATTAATGAAAAAGTGTCTTTTATAACTCACTCACGCAAATTTGTTACGGGGTTAAATGGTTGTGCCAACCAATTTGCTACATTGTAAATGTCTCTACCAACCAGGTTATTTAAACACTACTTCGTTTTTAATTTTCAATTAGCTAAACGTGACATCGATCTGATACAAAGAACGTAACGCTTCTCGTTACGCATTTGGTCCAATAAAAATCACTTTTATTGCTAAATATATCCATAAATGGAGCCCTAATTACGTAGTCTTTACCACAAATTTTCTGAAATGACCTACCTTCACCTATTATTTCAACGAAGACGAATACAAAAAATAAAAAAGCTTTTTAGTAATAAACATTTATAGCCTCGCAACGCACGATATGTTGAAAAAATTATCTCCATATTGTCGTCAGCAATTTTCCTTAGTCTCCCATTTTCTCTAGAAATGAGGAAGAATGTAAGCTACTTTTTAAGTTAATAAAAACGTTGTTCAATGTAGTCTAACATTTATTGCGTTATAGTTTATAGATGAGCATCCTATTCACTAATATTAATGTAGGTATATTAATATAACCAAACTTTAAATATAATCATAGAAATTTTATCCAAAATTGACTGCTTTCGAGTACAAACAAACTCCAAAGTATTCCTTTAAGACAAAAATGCAACAACATTTATTGTTTTTCTACGACATTCTTTTATTTTCCTTCTTATAGAACAGAAAGGAATAAGATGGCGCGTGTTTGGGAATGATGCGAAGAGATTAAATTAATCCTTCGGTCTTTATCTTAACAGCGTTTCCTCAAATTAATTAAGGTTAGTGACACCCGATAGTTTATTAAAGACTCCTTTCTCTTCATAATTATAGCGTTGTATTTTTAAGTCACGTTATTTACGCGAAATATAAAATTTAAGAACCAAAACTAGTTCCGAAATACAGTAATTAGTAAGTATGATTTTACGCAAATATGAATATATATATATTATTTACAAATATGTATACGTATAACATTTTTAATAATTTGTAAATCTTCTCTTTAATAAATATATAATGTACACCGACGCATTTAGCGAGGTAAAAAGATAAATATATATAATATCCCCCGAACCATGTTGCTTCACAAAGAGTGAATTTTTTTTTTTATTTCGACCAAGGCTCAGCGTAGCCTGAACCAAGAATCAACTTATCTGAAGAATCACGGGAGAAAAAGTCTTAAAACAATGGAAAAACTAAAAGCAAATCTCCAATTTTTTTTTGGTCTTTGTGCTTTCAAAATAACATTAGCAATAAATTGTTCTCCTGCTTTTAATAAGACAAGCGAAATTCATCAATAAATTTCCAAAATTAAACTATAAATCAGTTTCGGAGTTACAATTTGACACCCCCTCCAAAAAAAAAAAAAAAAAACGGCCCTAAGATGTATTTCAGGTTCCATATTGGCTGTTATAACTACGTAATGAAGAATCTCTCTCTCTCTCTCTCTCTCTCTCTTCGTAAGCAGATATTGCATCCATATAAATTTTAATTTTGTACATTAATAACTTTCAATTTACCAAAATGCTTAACGTAAAGTGTTATAATCACAACAATTACTATAAAGACTTATCACTAATTCTAGTTTACAAAACACCTTGGTTAAATCAACCAAAGAGTATGGCAAGCTATAACGATAAATATTACTAACGAAAACTTTTAGATTAGTCGTCACATACTTCATATTTTGCCCTTTGGTTGCCGCAACCAAAGTTGATTTCTGCGTAAAAGATAGAAAATATATTTCGAACGGGGAACTAATCCAAATATAAAAAGAAAATGGAAAAAAAATCCAGCGATGATAAAATACAAAACATTTATCCAAGGAAGAAAAAACCCTCAAACTTGTAGAATTACGAAGGTGCCAAATTAAAGGAAATTTCCCCTCTGTCGTAGAGGCAATTTGGTGCCAGGGTCCTTCAGTGCCATTTCCTTTTGCCCTCATTTTCTCCCTCCCCTTCAGGTAGGAAATAAGAAGAAATGAGAACCGATTTGCGCGGGAAAAAGGAACCTTTTTTTTTTTGGCAGGAAGAAAATTACAATTACTCTACAGCGCTTTTCTTTCCTTTTCTTTCTCTTCACAAAGAGTAAAGAGCAATGAAGGGAAAAATTAGTTAGAGAGAGAGAGAGAGAGTCAGAAAGCGAAGAGTGAGGAAGAGCGAGTGAGAGAAAGTGGAGAGAGAGAGAGAAAGAGAGAGAGACTTAGTGAGTGAGTGAGAAAAATTGTGAGAGAGAGAGAGAGAGACCCAATCACTGCATTTGGAAATAGAAAAGGTTACGTCGTGGCTATTGTCGTAACGCCCTTCCCGTCGATCAGCGGAGTTAAACGACATTGGGTTGGAGCGGAGACCGTCCTCCGCGTCCAGATTATGTAGCGACCCATGGTTCGAATCCCACGTAATGCCGTAGGTCCCTTCCGTCATACGACTTCAGATGTTGCGAAGGAGGTTGAACAATCCCATGATTAAATTTGGAAATAGAAATAAGACCAGAAAAGATGATTGCCACATTTTGCGTATGATAACAATAATAATAATGACTTTTCAAATGTATAATAATAACCTTTGGTAACCTTTGATTCGCTTCCGCCCGAATTGTTCATTCTGACGAAGGGTGAGCTTTTCACTCCACCTTAGACCTACAGTTTAACGTGGAATCCGAACCACGCCTCACCAGCAGCAGCAGCAGCCCAGCGTCTTAACTACGAGGCCACCCGGGGTACCCATTTATCTACCAACCATTTTATTCTTGTTGGTTAGCCGATCAGCCCACCCTGATCGAGCAAGCCGGCGGCACGCGGGTAACCGATCGCCCTCTCCGGAGTGGACCAGAGGTTCAGCGCAGCAGTGATGTGTCGTGTTCTATGTTGTGCTAGAGCGGTACAGTCTGTCATAATGTGTTCAATTGTTTGTGGTGTGTCCTGGTACAGGTGGTGGTGTCGTCTGTGGAGGTGTGTAGTCTGTGTTTATATGATGTCCACATCGGAATCGTGCTAAGTTAACTCGATCCGATCTGCTCAGGCTGGTCTCTGACCTGTCAATGGGTGGCGGCTTCGCACCTAGGACCGCATTCGGACCGAGTCATGTCAGTGCTTTGTGGGTTAGGTGTGTATGTGTATGTGTGTGTATGTGTTTTCTGTACTGTGTGATGTCTGTGGGGCGTGGTATGGAGTATTTGGTTATAGTGTGTGTCTGCTGTTACCTTAATGGTGCGAAGTGTCGGTGCATGATTGTACATGTAGTAGCAAAGGTGTTGTGGGTTAGTTGTCGCTGCCGCCATGAATTGTGTTCCCCTCATGTCTAAATTTTCCCTAATTTTCAGTATTTTTGTTTCTGTGTGCATGTGTTCTATTGGTGTTTGAGTACATCTTGTAATGATACGAAATGCGTTGTTTTGTATTGCCTGCAAGGTGTTTGTGTGTGTGTTTGAGATAATAGGTGCCCAGCAGGGCTAGCATAGTCCATAATTGAGCAAATATATTGTTTGTATACGAGTGATGTTGTTTCCTGCTGGTGTCCAAAGTTTGTACCTGTTAGTACCCTAAGCGTGTTAAGTCTTGACGTACATTTGTTTTTAATGTCCTGAATGTGGTTTGCAAAAGATAATGATGTGTCGTATGTGACCCCAAGTATTTTGGTCCTGTGAGTGTGTGGAATAGTGTTGTTGTTTAGCGTAAGTTGTGGAGTTATCTGGTGTTTTTTGTTGCTTGTTAAGGTGATGGTTGATTTTGGGCGCTACTTTGAGTATTGTATGTGAGCCAGTCTTGTATACTGTTTATGTACGTTTGTAGGTTATTTGTAGCAGTGTCGATGTTGTTGTGGGTGGATGTTAGTGATGTCATCCGCATATGATGATAAGGTAAGCTCGTTATCTATGGGTGTTGGAATGTCATGCATATATACAGTAAGTTGAACAGTGTTGGTGAGAGAACACTCGAGGGATCCCGTTCGGGAAAAACTTGTTTTTGGATGACTTGCCATTAAATGTGACAAGTGAGTATCTCCCTGAAAGATAGTTGCTCAGCCACCTTTTGGTGTTATTGCGCATGTTCGTGTCGAGTATTTTGTTTGAGGGAAGCGTGGGATAGCATCAAATGCTTTACTAATGTCTATTGTTGCTAATAGTGTACGTTGAGCTGGTCGTCTGGAGTTGATGCCATCTATGATGTTGCGTGATGTTAGTGAGTAATGTCGTGGCTGAATGGTGAGGTCTGAATCCACGTTGAGTAGGCGATAGTAGTATGTGTGGGTTGGTGATTTGTAAGATTAGTCTTTCTGTTATTATGGAAAGTGCGCATAGTAAAGTAATGGGTCTACAGGAAGCTGGTTCTGTTGGATTTTTGTTTGGTTTGAGGAGTGTAATAATTTTACCTCGTTTCCATATAACAGGAATAATACAGTGCCAACTACTTTCTTTTTATATTGTCCACTACACCACTGAGGCGCATAATAATAATAATAATAATAATGAGTTTCATAAGTGGAATAAACACGAATTAAACTCGTCTATAAAACTAAATAAAATGCTCAGTTAGTATCGATTCGACCGTTTACATGTGTCTGTACAAACACGCGTACAGAAGGTTGACAAAAATAAATAGACGCCTTCGGTGATTTCATAATAAAAGTGAATAAGTAATAACGGATTTATCGAATGAATATATTTAGAATATGGTGTTACTTTCCCCTTTCCATGATGCAAAGGGGACGCGCGTTCCGCCATTCCATTGATGAGCTTTGCCATTTGTTCTCGAGGACAATCATCGTGATGTCTATTTACTTTTGTCAACTCTGTACATATTTAGTTACGAAATTAATTAGAGATATTTAACTTTTAGTAAAACTTATTTTCTCCCAAATCTACGAAATGAAATAATTCCTAATGACCTTTCGCTGAAATTTCTCGAAGTGACAAACGCGTATAACATTATAATAAAGTATTGGAATAAACACACATAAAATTACGTTAATGCACAACCAAATTTGAAGACATAAAACAAAATTTGGAAATGTTATTTAAAAAAAAATTACCTCATAATTCTCAAAAAAAAAAAAATTATATAGCTCATAAATCTCCACAACGCCATCCTCCTCGACGTTTAACGGTGTACGTTTTCTCTGATTCATCAACTATATATATATATATATATATATATATATATATATATATATATATATGCTACAACTCAGAATGGCCCCTGAGAAACTTTTATGTTACACACAGACCGTGCGTGGAACAAGGAACTCTTTGGGAAAATTAAATCCACGATAGTCCGAATGAATAATGGTAAAGGACAAATACTATAGTTTTATTGTTCGTGACAGAAACGCAATGTGGGCAACGGGTCATTAGCGGAGGCCCCAAAATATAGCTTCCCTCACCAGCTATCTGCTTAGCAGATAGGACCCATCTTTGGGATGGGATAAGGTCTAGGGATTAAAGGTTCCCAGACCATTACCGGCAGATAGCCGGTGAGGGAAGCTATATTTTGTGGCCTCTTTGCTAGTGACCCATTGCCCACGTTGAGCTTCCATCATGAAAAAGAAAACTGTAGTATTCCCCATTTACCATTACTTATTCGAAATATAATGGATTTAATTTTCCCGGAAGAGTTCCTCGTTCCACGCACGGTCTGTGTGTAACAAAGTTTCTCAGCGGACCATTCTGAGTTATATATAATATTTTCACTTTCATATATATACTGTGTATATATAACATTTGGTGGTGGTCCAAAAGGCAGGGTTTTTTAGGTTTTTTACATATACGAAAAGGTGAAATATTTCCATAACGAATGAGAAAACTTCCTTTTAAAACTTCTCTTGCCGTCAATAAATGATGTGGAGTGACTCAAAAGTCTACACATTAACCTCTTCATTTCGAGTTTATACAAAATTTCATAGTTTTGTGCGAAATGAAAAATAAGGAGTCGGTCAATACATTTACAAAAAGAACAGAGACATAAAAATTTTGAGTCCCCCCCCCCTAGTGAAGTCAATGAGTCATAATGGTGTTTTCCCAGTCTTGGTCATTTCCATTTCAATGTTGGTCCAAGAATCGAAATCCACGAATGACAGTCTCGAAGGAATCGCTTCTCAAATCGACCCATTTCATTCCCACTCGAGAATTTCTCAATTTGAGTTAGATTTTTCATAGAAAAAACCCGTCAATTTCCCAACTGCGTCACAGTCTTCTTCGTACCTTTTCCCAGATCAGAAAACTTTATTATTATTTTTTTTCCCAAAATTGGAATTTTGCTGCACTCAAAATGTAAGTAGTTCGTGAGCCTAAAGTAAATGTTAGTCTCGCTGGTTTGAAAATTTCTGTTCAAAATCTTTTGTATGAAATTTGCGGGGTCTAAAGTCGTTCTCTCGATAAGTTAAGTTAGGTTAGCGAAGATTTGGTTAGATTAGGTTAGGTTATTCGAGTATGGACGAAATATATACGTAGGTCTATAATGCGACTTCGGTTGACTAGACGGAGGTAGATTTTGGTGAGTATTCAGAAGTTACTGTCAAACGCGGAATTTCGCGACAAAAGACGCTTAATTCGATTCGCTTCCGGTAGGAGTTGGCACCCCTTTGCCGTCCTCCCATTATCCCCCCTATGGAGCCGTAACCTAAAGCAGTGAACAAATAAAATTTTAAATTGGAAACCACAAAACATTCTTTAGAGTATATTCTTAAAGTTCCCAAATTCCAATTCTACGGGGGAAAAAGTTCATTTTCGGTTCTCTCTCTCTCTCTCTCTCTCTCTCTCCATTTAATCTTTTTTCTATGTTTTTCACAAATTCATTTTTATAAATTTTATTTCATTTCTGTATTATTTTTTTTTGTTCCAAATTCACCTGTCAAAAAAGTGTGAACTTTGTAACACGCAAACACAACACAACACAACACAACACAACACAACACAACTCTCATCGAAAATTAAATAATTCTATACTTCCACAAAAAAAAAATATATATATATATATATTATTATTATGTATCCGATTGTTTTTTATACAGTGATCTGCTATTATTATTATTATCGTTATTATTATTAAAATTTCTTGGTTTATATAAATATATTATTTTTAAGTTAAGTGTCCTATTTAGTAACCTTTTTATAAATGGCGCCACTTCTATATCTGAATTAAAATTATATCAATATTAATATTATTCCTCGATTTTAATAGTGTAATTTTTGTAATATATAAAATGAAACTTGGAACAAAGAGCGAATGGCTTCCAGCCTCTGACTGAAATCTAACAACGTAACCCGCGTGTGTGGTTTAATCCATTTAAGGTTTAACTCAATTAAAAGCAACTGCATTCTCAGGTTGGAAAATTCACTTACCTTTTTTTCTTTGAGGATTCGCATTGAATAAAAAATCTGTTTTCTCTCGTTCGCAGATTTTTTACTTCTATTTTCTTATATTTCTAATTCGGTTCATTTTAGCAGTGTCATTAATAGTTCACGGGTGAATTTATTAGTTCTTAAAACGCCACGAGGTTTTTCGGTAATCTGGAAAAACATTTACAAATATCTACGAACGAGTAAAAAAAAAAACTTCGTACATTGTTGGCCTCGTCATCGCGAAGCTCTTCCGAATGTCGTTGCCACAGTGACAGTCTTTTACGTAAATTTTTTATACTATCTATTAAGCTTAATCACTCTTATTATCTAGTACACCTCCGTAGGCCGCGTGTACATGGTCATTTATAGACCTGTTTTATGCACTTGTCCGAAGAAAATGATTTTCGGAGTCGACGCAATCGTTGCGCCTTTGTTTATCGATTGAAAACGGTTGCCACTTAGCCTCCAGAAGAAATTCAAATTCTGAATTTAGTTCCAGTACGAGATTATATTAATATTTTTACCTTCGATTCATATTTCAATTTAAGTAAATAACTTTTTTATAGTTTTGATTCTAAACTTGGTTTATATAAATTTTACGCATTAGTTTTTATTTAGAAAAAAAAACAGTTCTCTTCATTAAATGCGATATTATTCACGCGTTGGATACAACCTCACGGATACTGAAATAAATAGGCTGATTATGTCATTTTGCCGATGATGTCGCGTTTCAAATAACGCCTAAATTATCCAATTAGACTTAGCAAGTTGCTTCGATTTGCGAAAGAGATTGTTTATCTTCGTCATAAATAGATTTCTAAAGCTATTTTTTAGAAAAATTAATGTTGGCAATCCTGCTTTTTGCATTTGGTAGAAGTAAACTAAATGTTCGTCGTGTTTCCCTTAGATTTTATGGCGAATATATATATATATATATATATATATATATATATGTGTGTGTGTGTGTGTGTGTGGGTGTGTGGGTGGTTAAAAACTATCGCCAAACTCAATATTTCTTAATATTTATCGGAAAGAAACGGGCGGTTCCACGATTTCACGACGACAGAACTTTTTCAATCGACTGTACACGGTGTACACTTACGAGAAAAAGTTCACCTAGAAACAAAATTTCTAAAAAGCATAAAAACTTACAAATCATTAATGACTGAGTTTTGTTTTTCATATTTTATTTGTGTCGACAAAAAATAGAACGTTTTAGGTGAACTTTTTTCAATGCGAAAATTTTGTATTGTATTTTAGATGCCATAATTTATAGTGGTTTGCGAGTTTAAATGGGATCTTTCCTGTTTCATTAACTGTGTCCGATTTTTATGAAAACAACGTGATATGTACAGTTTTCCACGCTGATTTCAAAATTATAAACCATTTCATCGAGAAATATAACCAAAAAGTTATAATGTGCAGAAACTAGCAAATGTTTGAAAGAGCGTAGGCTATAGAAATTTTAAAATAATACGCTGATTCTAAAATTAAGTTTTTCGAAATGAAAGTAAATTATAAAATACTACAAAAAGTACTAGAACGGTGTAATCACTGCAAGCATAGGCTAGGCTATTTTTTAAACGGTGGCGTTACGCATCTATTTTGTTCTTCCGCTGCAAGCATAGGCTAGGCTATTTTTAAACGGTGGCGTTGCGCATCTATTTTGTTCTTCCGCTGCAAGCATAGACTGTAGTTCAACATCTTTTTACTTTCCAATGACTGACAAATTTAATTTTATATAATTATATAGGAAGACTGAGACAGAAGAAAATGCAGTAAATTTTTCACAAGAATATAACTTAATACCGAAAGAAAAACAGTGTCCTAGAAAACATCAAATGCTAATAAGCAGTGGTGTAGTGCTGTGGGAACGCGTGGGGAACGGCGTTCCCTTACTTTTTTTGGTAGACGGAACGGCGTTCCCTCACTATTTCAAATAAATCCGAACTTACAAATCTCTACCGTCATGAAATTTTAATTCCCACCCCTAGAAGAAATATGAGAAAGAATCATTAACTGTTTCATTTCTTTTAGCTTCGACTGAGGCAATGCTAGCCTATAAAGATCTGATGAAACAGTCACCACGGCGTACCAGTTGTTTACTTTTTTTTAGTTAATCATTCCAGTTGTTAGCTATTTTTATTGATCGTATTGGATGTCGTATATCTAATGACACTGGAAATACTGCATCTTCAACCTTGGAATATATCCTAATATCCAGTGCATATGACCTCAAAATATCCCTGTAATTGGTCAGATTTCAAAAGATTTCCCGGGGGGCTTACAGTGCCCCCGGACCCCCAGCTGTATGGGCTTGCCGCGCTCGCCATTGTCCCCCCCCCCCCGCATCTGAGTAACACTTTCAAAATGCGTTCCCTCACTTCTTTATTTACACTACACCACTGCTAATAAGCCTAACTTAACCTAACCTAACCTAACCTAACCTAAGTATTTCTCGATGAAATGGTTTATAATTTTGAAATCAGAGTGAAAAACTGTACATATCACGTTGTTTTCATAAAAAACAGGAAACAGGAAAGACCCCTATTTAGAAACAATAATAAAATACATTATCTTAAAAAAATATTTTTGTAAATAATTATATTTTCGATTTTTATCTACAGTTGTGAAGATTTTTTTTTTACGCTATGTCGATTCTGTAAAACATTGTTTCGCAACGCGACAAGTGCCACGGTTGCCTTCTAAGAGTGCCACGAAATTTGGTGAAAATGCCAAAAATAATTAATCGAAAATTGAAAAATTATTGAAGATGACGGAAAACATTAGCGATTTATTAGGTCCACACGGAAACTTTAAACGATCACTGGTTACGTAGTGTTAATGCGCGTGTGAGGGGAGGCGGCGAACTGAATGTTGGACAGTGAGAGACGAAAATCGTGCGGGGTGCCGCGAAAGATAAGATGCCACTGGGGTACCTTCAGCCAGAAAAGGTGGGGAGCCACTGCTCTGCAGTGTCAAAAGTAACGTAAGATGACGTTTCGATTACCTTATCGTCATAATGAAGTGCAGTTAAAGTACACACGAATATCATTTCAAGATTTAGAAACAGCCTACGTACGCAATTAGAAGGGAACTTTAAATTTTCTAAGCATTTAATTTTTTAAAATTATAATGTAACCATATACTCGTATAGGCTTTATTAATATTATTATTATTATTATTATATTAATATTAACCTAAAATTAGTTTCAAAATGGCTGTTCTCTTCTTTATTTGAATATACCTATATTTGTATAAAGCTACACTTATCCTTATATCTATCTATCTATATATCTGCTCATGTACATAATTATGTATGTATACATGTACAGTGTGTTTTATTCAGTTTAGGAAAGTCTTATACACTATCTCATGAAAATATTAGTTATTTATTTCAGTTGGTAAAACCTTATTTACTTTAATTCTGAGAATTTTTTAATTTGAATTTTCATATTTGAAATGGTGGAACTCATTCGAGAATACATTTCTGGGAATCTTTAAGCGACTTTTGAGAACTACTTTTGTTTTCTCATCTTGAAGAATAGGGTGGGGACCGGGGACCTTAGAGTAAAGAATAAACTAGGATGGAAAACCCCCGTTGTTGAAATAACAACAGCGTATCTGCGCAATTTGGGTCTGATTGTGGCTTCTCTCTCCGCTGCAAAAGGGCTAGGAAAATGTATGTTAAGTTGGGGAAGGGCTGAAGCTAAATAGTTTTGTTCTTGGAATATATATATATATATATATATATATAATATAATATATTATATATATTCCCCTTACTCAGAGGAGTAGCCAGGGTGAGATACGAATCTAGTACGATTTTTAATGGCCTTTTTCATCCTTTATTAATTTTTAGTCTAAGGTTTTCAAACTAATCAATTCGTAAACTTTAAGTTTATAATCTACACTAACTTTTCATACGAAATTTAAAGTGTAGAAATAGAATTTTATTATCATTATTATTAGAAAATTATTAGAAAATAATAAGCAAAATAAAATAAAATAAAAAAAATTTACAGTAAGCAAAAGTGCTAAAAAATGTGACGTAATACCGGAACGATCCTCTTTTAATATATCGCATTTAAGATCAAAGAAATATCGTATTCCAAAATGGCGGACCGAAATTTCTTTCCAAAAACATTTTCATTTTAAATGGAACAATTTCGACCCTCACGAATGATGAAGACGAGAGACAAATTAGTCTAATAAAGGAAAAAGGGGAGAGAGAGAGAGAGAGAGAGAGAGAGAGAGAGAGAGAGAGAGAGAATTATGACAAATATACTCATCAAAAGTTCCTAAGATGAGCGTTGAATATAAAATTTAAACGTGAATAAATCATTTGGCACTATGACACTGAGTGTCGTCTCGAATAACAACAAAACTAGGAGGAGGAGGAGGAAGAGTGCCATCCTCTCTCTCTCTCTCTCTCTCTCTCTCTCTCTCTCTCTTGTTCTTCCGGGGTTTAATGCACCTCAAAACCCACCCGTTCCTGAGTCTCTTTCGGGACGTGATTAGAATTGAAGAGAGAGAGAGAGAGAGAGAGAGAATTATAAATGAATATATACAGGCTGGTTTACAGGATTCGAACCCAGCCTCTCTTGAGTAGAAGGCGAAGGTGCTGACTACTACTCTAAGAGAAGCACATCTGGCAGCAAAAGCGTTGTGTTAACCTCGGGTATTGAAATATGCGCCAGGGTGTACTAACTTTTACTTCGTCGTAGTGTAGTGTTAAGTGCGCATATATATATATAAAACCTTACTTTACAACCTTACAAAGGTTCCGCGCGATGATTCCTCATTTCGCGAAGATCAAGCTTGTTGCCCCTCCTCTCGAGTTGGCCTGGTGAAGTAGTGAGTTGGTTTCTTGTGCTCTCCACCTCACATAGCGAAATTTGAAACACAAAATAAGATAGCAGTAAACAGAGCAAAGAGAATAACTGGCATTATTGAGCACCTTTAAAACGAAGGGATAGGATATAATTATTCCTCTACTGAAACACTGATCATACCCAAATTGGAATACTGCTCGTCTTAACATGCCCATATAAAAAAGAAGACATTAGACAACTAGAAGGGATTCACAGAAGCTTCACAGCCAGATCAAGGGGTGCAAAGAACTAAACTACTGGGAAAGGTTACGCGAACTAAATCCATATTCACTAGAAAGAAAAAGAGAGATACACACCATTATTTACACTTGGAAAATAATGGAGAAACTAGTCCCTAATCTTACTCTGAAACCTGTAACTGCCCAAACAACAGTGGAAAGTAGAAAAGGAAGACTGTGTTGTGTTCCCAAATTAAAGGCTAGACAGGGACCATCCTTAACCCTGAAAGAAAATAGTTTTGTTGTGAGAGGGCCAAAACTGTTTAATCAGCTGCCAAAAGACCTAAGGAGCACGAATGGTGTTGCGGTGGACATCTTCAAAAGAAGATTAGACGCTTGGCTCAGAACAATCCCCGATGAGCCGGGCGTACCTGGCTATGTGAGGTGGAGAGTGCAAGAAACCAACTCACTACTTCACCAAGCCAACTCGATAGGAGGGGTGACAAGCTTGACCTTCGTGAAATGAGGAATCATCGCACGGAACCTTTGAAAGGTGTGTGTATATAGTGTGTCCCAAAAGGAGTATACCAAAAACAAATCTTAATTATATGCAGTATTTTTAGTTGAGATAGCGGCAAAATGCAAGTGACATTATATTCTGGAAGGTTATATAAGTTTTAGTTAATTTACGTGTAGTCTTCCATTATTAATCATAATTAACCTTGTTTCGCGTTCAAATTATGAAAACGCATTTTCCACCACAGCTTCAGGGATGGATATGACAGCATCACGGATACGTTGTTTTAGCTCCTGAAATTGCCTCGGTTTATTATGGTAAACTTTTGTTTTCAAAACGCCTCAAAGACGGGGCTCGGGGGAGCGAGCGAGCCATTTTATAGGTCCTTCCCTACCAATCCAACGCCTTAGAAATATTTCGTTTAAAAATGTTCGAACGTTTCGAGCAAAATGTGATGATGCTCCATCTTGTTGGAAGGTTGTTCTTCGTAACGAGCGGCGAGTTCCTCGCGACTGTGGAATAAAAACTCCTCTACCATCCGTAGGTAAGAACTGCCAGTCGCGGTTCGTCCGTCAGAAAAAATAAGGTCAATAGATGCGAGAACGTGACAAAGCGCACCAGACTTTACTTTAGGAGAATCCCTCTCGCATTCATAAATTTTGCGTTGGTTGCGTCCACCCCAAATCGTACAGTTATGGCGGTTTACTTTCCCCGAAATATGGAATACAACAGCCTCGTCACTAAAATTGAAACTTGGAAGGAAGTAGTCATCTGATTCTATCCTTTCGATTAAATCACCGCACTCGCCTATTCCGGTTTCATAATCTTGCTCTAAAAGTTGGTGGAGTACCGGCACTGCGTAAACTTTGAAATGCGATTATTTATGAAGGATTCTATGGACAGAGACGCGCGGTACGTTCAACTCAGCCTCTCCTCTCCTAATTGACTTCTTACGGCTTCTGATAAATGCTTCATGAACTGCGTTCCTTCTTTCGAGAGATTTGTTCGGCCTTCCGAGAGATTTCTCTTTCAGTACAGGTCCAGTTTTCGCGAATTGATCGACCCATCTTCGTATGTTGCGTCTTCCTGGTGGGGGCTCGTTCATTTCACGTCGAAAGCGTCTTTGAGCGTCGACAATTTAATCATTTTCACGCGCAAATATAACAATTTTTGCCTTCTCTCTAGAAGTTGTCATCTTATTTACTTTCAAAGACGAGGTAATGAACGGAGACCAAACTTAGAATCATTGATGGGCAGTATCTAGATACATGTATCGCCGATACGTATCGATCGATACTTTTGTATCGGTATCGGTATCGCTTTAGCTACTTGACAAAAGTATCGATTTATCGGTATCGCTAAGGTCAATTTTCTTAAATGTATCGAAAAAAATTTAAATATTTAAATAGATGTTATAATATGACACTACTGAGTTATATTTATGAATATACATAAATAATAATATTACTAAATATTTATTTAATGACAGTACTACTCTACTGGTCACGTCACACAGTACGGCGCAACGTTTAAACACGTTTGTACTTGTGTTATTGAGATTAATTAACCATAATATAGAAACGCTCATAATATAGAAACGCAGAAACGCAGATGATTTCTTCTGTTATGAGTCTGCTTCCACTAATGTCTCTGCAACCCAAGATTCCACTGAGATGGAAGTTTTACAGTATCTGGGTGACGGAAGTCATTCTCTCCAATCTCTGAGGCAGTACCCAGGAATTCTACGGGTCTTCCTGAAGTATAACACACCACTACCATCCTCTGCTCCTGTAGAACGGTTGTTTAGTTTGGCTGGTCACATTCACGCTCCAAAAAGGAATAGACTGTCTGACCAGATGTTTAGCCAACTGGTATTTTTGAAGGGTAATAGTAATTACTTTTAATTGTTAGTGTAATATTTTCAGTCATTCCTGTATCCTACAAAATTAAAACATACTTTCATTAAATAAAGCAATTGTTTTTATTACATCTATAAAACCCATTAAAATGTCGTTGATTTTACTTACAGTGCGTACAAATTACTAGTATAAACAATAATATCTAATACCTACATATTAAATGAATAATTATAAAAATGTACCGGCGATACATGTATCGGCGATGCATGTATCGGTATCGCTTAAGACATCTAGAAAGTATCGGCGTATCGGTATCGCCTAAGACGTTCTTCATGTATCGGTATCGCTTTAGCGATTTTCATGTATCGATGCCCATCACTGCTTAGAATGTACTGTAGAGTAACAGTAGCCTATTAGGCATTCATTAAACTTGACGCCCCCCCTGTGGGACACCCCCTTTGTGATATCCCCTACACGCTTAACTGCCTAAAATTGTTATATTTTCAGTACAGTACGATACAATAGTTGCGCGAGTCATTGGTATGACGTAATCTAAAAGATCGAGTCATATCAATGACTCATACCGAAGATCACGTAAATACGAGAAAAAGTGACGCAATAATGACAAACAATTATGGCGGTAGAAAATTCTACCAATGGCCACTAATGGGTTTAATCACTTAGTTTTAAAAAAATTTTCGATGCTTCTAAAAATAAAATAGCAAATATTATTTTTTTCGGTATACTCGTTTTGAAACACCACCATATGTACAGTATATATATATATACACACACACCCCTTTGGTTAGCTTCCGCCCGAATTGTTCATTCTGACGAAGTTCAAGCTTTTCACTCCACCTTAGACCTACAGTTCAACGTGGAATCCGAACCCCCCCCCACCAGCAGCCCAGCGTCTTAACCACTAGGCCATCCAGGGTATCCATTTATCTACCAACCACTTTCTTTATTGTGTGCAAAGATGAACAGCTGGGTTTTGCTGTGCTGCGCGCCGGCTGCCGTCACCGGGTCTCTATCCCGGGGCCGATGAATTCGTAGTCAGCGACGCTAACCACTACACCATCGAGGCGCCTTGACTACACTACCACCACCACCACCACCACCACCATATATATACAGGGCGTCCCAAAAAAATGTATACACACTTTAAATAATTATAAAGGCAGTGTTTATTAAAATACATTTCATTTTCAAAATGTAATAGAATCTACAGACATTATTTAATTGTTTTGCCAACGCCTGTTTTCAAACTGACGTCCGTTCTGGTCCAGGCACTGCTGATAACGCGAAGCAATGGAATCGCAAACATCACGAAACATTTCGTTTGGTATTTGTGTGCATTCTCGTTCAATGGATGCTCTCAATTCAGCGACTGTTGCAGGTTTTATAGCGTAGACTTTGTCTTTTAAGTATCCCCATAAAAAAAGTCGTGGTGTGAGGTCTGGTGAACGCGGAGGGTATTCTACGAAACCCCTTCGTCCAATCCACATCCACATCGTGCCAAGTACCACTCGCAATACTCCACTCTTCGGTCCGGATCATCTTCATTAATAGCATGGACTAATCTTGGAATGTAACTTTTCCATTGACAGCGCTTCAAAATGCGTTGGACAGACGATTCTGAAATTCCTACCTCACGACTCGCTTGCCGCACAGATTTTCTTGGACTTTGGTGATACGTTTCCAGTACTCTTTCTTGCTTTGTGGGGCTTGTCGATGTCCGTGGTCTTCCGGAACGCTTCTTGTGGACATTATGAACAGTTCCATCGGCTTCAAACTTATCTCTAATTCGAGTGATGGTAAGTCGCGTTGGTGGATCTGTTTGAAACTCCCTCCTAAACTGTATTTGCACTTCAACTGCGTTTTCACACTTCCAGTAGCATTTTAGAATGAATTTCCTTTGTTCAAAGCTTAGTCTGACTGCCATTATTAATTCTAATGGGTTTAACTTGGAAAGAAAGAAACATCAATTGAGCTATCAGCTGTTAAAGTGTGATACATTTTTTTGGGACGCCCTGTATATATATATATATATATATATAATATATATATATATATATATATATATAATATATATATTAGAGATGTCACGGGTACCCGATCCGATCGGGTAATGTACTATTCGATGATACCCGACCCGATCGGGTAATTGCTAAAAAATCGGGTACGGGTAGTAAAAACCAAATTCTAATTTAATTTTAATTTTATTGTTTTGCAGGTTTTCTTCATATATTTTTTGTATAATATTTTTTAACAAAAACATTCAAAATGGCAAATCCGGGTACGGGTACACTTCGGGTACCCGTACCCGATTACCCGGTAAAAGCGCTACCCGTTGCATCCCTAATATATATATATATATATATATATATATATATATATATATATATATATATATATATGCATGGAGTGCTTGCGCCAAAAGTGTGACAAAATAAACCATTTTAAAACTTTTCGACAGTGGATGCAATATGGCGTCTCTCTCTCTCTCTCTCTCTCTCTCTCTCTCTAAAAGGATTGTAATATCCTTAAACTGTTATTACTCCTCCGTTTCTCTGCAAAGATATACAAAATACGTTCGTGAGGTTAATTTTATTTTCGTATTAGCACCACCCTTTTCATGAGTATATTGGGGAGGGAGATAAAAAAAATATATATACACGCATATTATGTCTTTAGATGGTTTCAAATGACGGATATATAGCCTTCGTTAACCTTGGTTTTGTTTCCGCTGAATTGTTCATTCCGACGAAGGTCAAGCACTAGGCTACCCAGGGTACCCATTTATCTACTAACCAATTTCTTTATTGTGTGGAAGGATGAACAGCTGGGTTTTGCTGCGCCGCCTGCCGTCACCGGGTCTCGATCCCGGGGCCGATGGATTCATAGTCAGCGATGTTAACCACTACACATAGCCGTATTATCCAATAGGCACAGTAGGCACTGTGCCTATGGCCTACGCAAACTAAAAGGCCTACGAAAAAATGTTTGACCATTTTTTTTTATTTGTATGATAAAAATTGTAACAAAGATCTCTTCTTGAATATATATAGGTACAGGTGTCCGAGAATTATCTGTACAATTTTTGGCTGTTATTAAAAGTCAACCATGAAGTGTAGAAATTCCAATGTTGTCCCATTTTACAGAAAATCTCATTAAGTTTTTTCTGATACAAGGTTTTGACAAGTTTTTTAGAAATTCCAGTGTGTCCGAACATTATCTGTAAAATTTCATCTTTTAATAAAATTCTTGATAACACGCGTAAAATTCTTAAACAAGATTATTTAGAATCTGTATTTTCAAAAGTTTCTTTTATTAAAGTAACGTTGTTACAAACATTCGATATGTGCACCATTAATGATTCGCAAAACATCCAATCGATACTCCAAATGTTGCCATGTACGCCGCAGCATATCCACATCAATTCGCTCAATAGCAGCTGTGATTCTTGCTTTTAAATCATCAATGTCTGTCACCCGCGTACATTTCTAAAAAACTTGTCAAAACGTGGTATCAGAAAAAACTTAGATTCTCTGTAAAATGGGACAACACTGGAATTTCTACACTTCATGGTTGACTTTTAATAACAGCCAAAAATTGTACAGATAATTCTCGGACACCCGGTATATATATATATTATATATATATATATATATATATATATATATATATATCTCTCAAAGATAGGCACAGTGTATATACACAAAGAGGCAGAGTCATGTCAATGTCAATCGTTTTATTTTTCACAAAGTGCAAGAAATTAACACCAGAGATGGACTTTTCGAGATTTTTTCATTGTAAAATCAGCAATAACATCTTCAAATGATGTTTTTTCGCACAATCTCATTCTCAATAGAGAGTAGTGCAAGGGAAGACAAGCGTTGTTGTCCCAAGGTTGATCGGAGTCAGTTTTTTATCAGCTTTAGCTTCGAAAAAGAACGCTCCCCTTCACAATTCGTTCCCAAGATGCCAAGCTACATCCTTAGAGCAATGTAAACATTCGGAAAGCTGCTGATCAGCTTGTCAGATATTTGGGCTTTGAGCATATCTGCCACTGTTTTTTTTCTCTGCATACAAATGCAGGAACAACAGGAATTCATCAGTAAATGCTTTTTCAAGATCTGCTGAATATGCAGCAAACAATGCATTGGCCACAAAACAATTTCCTCTATGGACAGTGATCTCTCTACAGTGATCTATCCATCACCCATCTACCCATAGAAATCGATACACCCATTAAAATGCATCCACCAAAGCGCCTACGAAACAGAAGTGCCTAGGGCCTACAAGGACCTCAATCCGGCCCTGCCACTACACCACCGAGGCGCATACACACACACACTGTATATATATATATATATAATACACTTTGTGTGTGAACGTGATTCATTGTTTTTATATCTCGTATTATGTGATGAACGTAAATAAAAAATATACCCTATCGCATCTATAACCTGTACCTGCTCTGTTCTTTGTATAGGTATTAATGAGTACAGTAGTCCATGCCTGCCCATATATCTTATATCTCCACATTTCATTACTTACATAGGCCTATTGGCGAACACGGGTGTATCCAGTAACGTAGCCTGGGGAAGGGCACAGGGGCACATGCCCCCCCTTACGATCTACGATCGCTCGCTAATTATCCCAATATTACGAGGGCCACTCAATATATTTTGCCCCACCTTTTTTTTTTTCTTTCCAAGTTTCCGTGTAAGTTCCAAAAATTTACGGCTCTCCTCCACCTCGAAATAAGGGCCTTTATTCCTTGCTGGTAAAAGTCCGCTGAGTTCCGCTGGAGCCACCACTTAACCTCCTCAACAACCTCATCGTCACTCTGAAACTTTCTGCCACGAATAGCATCCTTCGTTGGCCCAAACAAATGAAAGTCTGAAGGTGCCAGATCCGGGCTGTATGGAAGGTGGGGACACAGTCAAGCGCATTTTTGTGATGGCCTCTCTTGTTTGCAAACTGTTGTGTGGTCTTGCGTTCTCGTGCAAAAGAAGGACGTCTTCCAGTTTTCTCTCTGGTCGAACTCGCTTTATACGACTCTGGAGTCTCTGTAGGGTAGCAATATATGCCTCTGAGTTGATTGTTTGTCCTTTCTTCATAATGTCCACCAGAATCACCCCTTTCATGTCCCAGAAGATGGTGGCCATAACCTTTCCAGCAGGGGGAGCCATTTTGAACTTTTTCTTGCGTGGGGAGTCTGCGTGATGCCACTCCATGGATTGGCGTTTAGTTTCAGGTTCAGCTTGGTGTACCCAAAGTCTCAAGTCTCGTCCCCAGTCACAATTCATGAAAGGAAGTGATCCCCTTTTGTCTTGTATGGAACCAACGACTGAGAAGCAATTTCTTTTCTTTGGGCTTTGTGATCTTCAGTTAGTTCGTGAGGAACAAACCGTGAACACACTTTTGAGTATCCCAGTTGCTAAATTATCATATTCACACTTCCTTCACTAATTCCTAGCTTCAGTGATAGCTCCTTGTATATGACACGCCGATTTGATCGAATAATGCTGTTAGCACGTTGCACAGTGTGAGATGTCACAGCCGATGCCGGGCGACCGCTGCGTGGCTCATCATCGAGGCTGGATCTCCCTCTCTCCGATGATCTCACACGTTTAGACCAGCGTCCAACTGTGCTTCGATCAACAACAGCATCCCCGTAAACGTTTTGTAGACGTTTGTGAATATTTCCAACTGTTTCCTTCTCTGCGCTTAAGAACTCGATAACAGCTCTCTGTTTACGACGCACATCACTGTCAGACGCCATTTTCGAAACTGCGTTAACCATCGGCTTCGTACAAGGGCGTTTAAAAGCGGTTTTATACAAGGAAGGGAGGTTGAAACTGGAAAAATCCGGTTGTGAAGCGCAGAAAGTTGGGCTGTAAGTTTGAAGAGATATTTTAGCCCCATGGCTTATTATTTAGCTAAGAAAAAAGGGTGGGGCAAAATATGGATCAATCCCAGAATAGGCACCTGAAATCATTTTTAGGTGCTTAATCTGGGATTGAGGCAAAACACAGGTGCTTAATCTGGGATTGAGGAGAAAAAAATATAAACAGTTTTTAGAGATATAATTTCATTGTTTTTATCAATATTTGAAAAAATCAACTCTAACCTAACCTAACCTAACCTAACCTAATCTTTTGCTATATCTTCTGCTTTTTTGGTTAGTTTTACTATTCTTACCAGTTTGATTTTTACCTGATTGTGCATACACAAAATATAGAATCTTATTGGAACAAGCATAAATCAATAATCAAAACCATGAGAGGATGTCGTCGTGAATTATTAGAAACATATCTATACCAATTTATGTGGCAAGATAGATTTGCTTCAGATGGATTCAGAAACATTCGGGTTCATATTGCAGGAATTTATAATATCTAAAAATTTTCTTTATTCATTAAACCACTTTAAACCTTTTATAACTTTGCCTCTATTACATTTGTAATAAACTTTGTATAAACAATAAATTTTGTAATCATCAGGTTTTTTTTTATTTAATTCCTTGCAAGGTGCCTATTCTGGGATTGAGGTTGAACGCAGGTGCTTCATCTGGGATTGAGGTACATCAGGTGCCTATTCTGGGATTGACCCCAAAAGATATTGAGTGCCCCTAGTGTATTATTTACGAGATGTATTCTGTTTAGCGGGAATTCATTCCCAAGTGTTTCTATGTTCATGTTTTCTAGTTCAGCAGTTAATATGCCAGTTAATATTTGTTTCTATTTTCTAGTCTGTTAATTGCCAGTTATTTACTCTGCTGCTGTTTATTAGACAGTCTAATACTGTATTATTTACTAGAATACTAGATGCATCTAATATACCTAAGTATAAAAATATAGTAGCGAGTTTCATTCAATGACACAATCCCCAATTTGCGCAGTTGCGATGGTTCAAGGTGTGCCTTCCTCTTATCGAGATCCTAGCTACGCGCCTGGGTGTATCACTGTTAATTAAGTGGTTGACGGAAAAAGTATTTTTTACGAGTAGCTAATTGTATTAGTTGTAAAGATCCCCTTCGTCTTGTTACGGTGTTTTGTCTTTATATACAAGGTAATTAAAAACTGCAGGCTTAGTTTTAAAAATATCTCTATTTGGAAAAGCGAAGGAAACTTACACGAAGCAAATATAACATTATTGAGATTAATACTGGAAATTACGTTTGCAAATGAGATGATTCAATTCTGAATCTTTTCCTACCTCGAGATCACTTTCGTATCTGTACCACCAACTTCAGTGCATTCTAACCGCCTCACCACACTTCCATTAACAACATTAGAAAATGTTTCTGTAGCTATTTTCCGAATAACGGCGGTTATACGTTCTTCTAAATCGGTTAAACTTTGAGGCTTTGTTGCTTAAACTTTGGATCTCGCAAAGCCCCACAGAAAAAAGTACATTTGGGCCAGGTCGGGTGACCGTGAAGCCCGAGGAGTTGCTCCGCGTCTCCCAATTCACCGATCAGAAAGTACTGAATTAAGAGCTGTCTGACCTCGAGTGAGAAAGAGGTGGAGCTCCGTTCCTTTAAAAGATAAATTCATCGAAGTCATAAGGTTCGAACTGAAGCGAGAAAAACTATCGAAGCATTTTATAATAATTTTCCCCATAGACGTTGTCCATTTCCAAAGTTGCGCCTCTGATAGATTGGGTCTGGCTAGCGCGAATCGCTTCACCGATCATCCGTTGCTTCTCTTCCGTTCGAGTCGACTTCAGACGTTCACTAATTACGAGGTTTGTCCACGATCGAACCGGTTACCTCACCCATCATCAGGCTTATCAAGAAATAAACTAAAATTAATAAATAACACAAAATATAAGCGAATGAAAATTGCTAAAACCTAAGCTAACCAAAATGAAAAATTAAAAGTTTTAAAAAGAGAAGGTATACCCTAAGAGCAAAATAAAAGGGTGAGAAAATGCGATTGAAGATATAAAGTCGTAGTAAAATTAGATACAAATGGTAAAACCTAAACTAACACCATCATAAAAAATGAATAAAAGAAAAAATCAGTATAAAATAAAAATCGGTAAAAGATAAAAAATCAGTAAAAACGCTGAAACGTTCCTATATCAGGCACATGACCTAAAAAAAAACTAGACAGGACAGGAAAAACAGCGCAGAAGAAAAACTTGGTTGGTTGTAAACTAATTAATATAGAGGGGGGGAAACGGCTAGAATGAAGATTAAGACTGGGGTTTAAATATTTTATACAAAGGGATTCATAAATACGGAGGGAGGATAAACAGTTAAAAGAGTTTAATATTTAAAATCATCGTCATATCCAATTTGCAACTGATCGAGTGATTCCTAATGGCAGAGAATTCCTTCTTGGAAAGAACTTTGCCAGTTCTATGGCTAATACCCATGTGTGAACAGAATCTAGCCTGCAGCGAACGAACGGTACTTCCAACACATGTTCCCTGGGAACACCCAGGGCATTTAAATAAATATACAACCATACATATATATATATATATATATATCGTAAAGAACGACGCTTGTATAGAAGAACATTCCGCGCAAGATGAGAAGAGAGAACGAACAAATGAAAAAATGAGGTAACCACCCGGGAATCGAACCCGGGATCTTCCGATTGCCGGTCAGATATGATAACCATTACACCACGGGCCTCACTCGAACAAATGCCGTAATTCCTCTACATACGCGCAGAAACCAATGCCCCAAGGGGGCACCTCCCGCATGCCGTATCTATATATACATTTCAACTGCAAAGAACACGCAGTATAAATAACGTAAAGAACGACGCTTGTATAGGAGAACATTCCGCGCAAGATGAGAAGAGAGAACGAACAAATGAAAAAATGAGGTAACCACCCGGAATCGAACCCGGGTCTTCCGATTGCCGGTCAGATATGATAACCATTACACCACGGGCCTCACTCGAACAAATGCCGTAATTCCTCTACATATGCGCAGAAACCAATGCCCCAAGGGGGCACCTCCCGCATGCCGTATCTATATATATACATTTCAACTGCAAAGAACACGCAGTATAAATAACGTAAAGAACGACGCTTGTATAGGAGAACATTCCGCGCAAGATGAGAAGAGAGAACGAACAAATGAAAAATGAGGTAACCACCCGGGAATCGAACCCTATACAATCGTCGTTCTTTACGTTATTTATACTGCGTGTTCTTTGCAGTTGAAATGTGTGTATATAGATACGGCATCGGCGCGGAGGTGCCCCCTTGGGGCATTGGTTTCTGCGCGTATGTAGAGGAATTACGGCATTTGTTCGAGTGAGGCCCGTGGTGTAATGGTTATCATATCTGACCGGCAATCGGAAGATCCCGGGTTCGATTCCCGGGTGGTTACCTCATTTTTTCATTTGTTCGTTCTCTCTCCTTATCTTGCGCGGAATGTTCTCCTATACAAACGTCGTTCTTTACGTTATTTATACTGCGTGTTCTTTGCAGTTGAAATATATATATAATATATATATATATATATATATATATATATATACACACCTTTCAACCAACCTTTAAATGTTCCGTGCGATGGTTCCTCATTTCACGAAGGTTGTTGCCCTTCCTATTATATATAAAGGACACCAAACTGCAACAGACCTGCAGGTCTCTCCGAGACTAATATATTATATATATATATATATATATATATATATATATATATATATACACACACACACACACTGCTAGCGCTATAATTAGTTACGTGATACCGCTCTAATTACCAGACGACATAGATCGCTTTGCACTACGTAATGAAGTGGTTTTGTTGCACTACTTTGTCTACTCTGTAGGACCACAAAAATAAACTTTATGCATTTTTTTAATAACCGTTAATATCTGTTAACAAACTTCAATTTAACATAAAAAGTTTTGTTTTAAGGAATAACGTTAAATACGAACGTACTTGACGGAGATAAATGCGTTTAACTTCAATTTTTTTTATTTTAATTTCAATCAAAAAATAGTGATGTTAATATTTGGATCCATTTTAGCATTTTGTCTCGAATGAAAACTCTCATTAGCTTCACAACACGTCATTGCGAGAGCCAAATTGTTCGTTTACGTAGGTATAAACAACGAATTACGAAGTTGCGGGCTAAAAAAAGAAAACAAAGATCCGCGCGAGGTTAGCCCAAGAAAGTAGGGGGAAAACGGAAAAAAGCCAATGAAAATAAAGAATACTAAAAACTTACACCATCTTTTACACTTATTAGAAGCGTAAATCTTTCACGCAGGAATACTCGTAATATTAAAATATAGAATGGACGAGGCTCTCTCTCCCTCCTTCGCCAGCCACTGCCGACAGAAAATAGTGGTGAAAAAAGATTTATAGGAAAGTGGGAAAAAGTATGATGAAGAGAAGAGCTTCAGAGTTCATTCACACCATGCGGACACTTACCTCTTGTACTCAGTTACGCATTAGAAGACGACGAAAAATAAAGGATAGCATCAATACTAAACTAAACACAATCTACACCATCCATTTTTTAAGGAATTATTTGAATTTATTTATTATTTTATTATGAGAGAGAGAGACTCTCTCTCTCTCTCTCTCTCTCTCTCTCTCTCTCTCTCTCTCTCTCTCTCTCTCTCTTTGTGACATCGTTAAAAGTAAGTTCGACTGGCTGGAAATTGTATTTGGGACATCAAAGAAAAACGGCACTAACTCATCAAGGCACCCCGCGGTGCCACTGAACGAAAAGTTTCCAGTGAAAAGCGAACTTTGTGTTCTCTTTGTCGTAAGGTTTCGTTCGAGACATTCCTCCTTATTTACATAAATAAATATTGAATGAAAGATTTGCATATACTGAAGCGCTTCGATATTACCCCAAGAATAAATATTTAAATATTTTCTTTATAGCAACTGAAATATATATATATATATATATATATATATATAATATATATATATATATATATATATATATATATGTACAGGGAACCTGCGCAACTAGGGATTTCATGAAATCCCTAAAATGTTCAGGGATTTCATGCGAGGTTAAGTCGTGATATTTTCGTTCGTTTTAACGAAAATATCACGACTTAACCTTACATAAAATCCATTAACATTTTAGTTATAAAGATTCCCTGTAACATATACACCTTGTTTTGCCTCCGCCCGAATTGTTCATTCTGACTGAGGTCAAACGCTGCCCCAGCTATATATATATATATATATATATATATATGGGCTACGTCGTGGCCGATGTCGTAACACCGCTTCCCGGAGAACAGCGAAGTTAAGCGACATTGGGTCTGGGTAGTAGTTGGATGGGAGACCGTCCTCTGCGCCCAGATTATGTAGCGACCCGTGGTTCGGATCCCACGTAAAGCTGTAGGTCCCCTCCGTCATATGACCTTAGATGTTGCGAAGGAGGTTAAACAACCCCAATTAAAGATATATATATATATATATGGCCTATATATATTGCAAACCACAAGGAAAAAGAAAAAAGTTTCCGTGTATATTCATTTCGTTGTGGGTTTGCATAATTCATTAATTTCACGTGTTTAAGTGTGAAATTCATCCCATATATATATATAATTTTTTTCGCGCTACTATCGGGCCCTTAAAGAAAGGAAATAATGAACTAACAGACGATCTAAAAGAAATATCTGAAACATTGAGAGCCCAGTATGAATCGGTCTTCAGTTCCCCAAAAAGTGACAAAGCGATACCTGACATAGATGCATTCTTCGGAGAGAAATTGCGAGGAGAATGTATAACAGACTTTGATTTTACCCCAGAAGATGTAGCGAGAGCTATAGGACAAATAAAATCACATTCAGCTGCACGTCCGGACAAATGGAACGCACTATTAATTAAAAATTGTAAAAATGAAATAGCTACACCCTTATACTGGATATGGAGAAGATCCCTAGACACCGGGGAAAATACCGAGCATCTTGAAAAGGGCAAACATTGTCTCTATATATAAAGGCGGGGATAGATCTCGAGCAAAGAACTATAGACCAGTGTCCTTGACGTCCCACCTCACCAAAATATTTGAAAGAATAGTCAGAGAAAATCTATGACTTCTTGGAGACATTGGAAAGATTCAGCGAAAATCAGCACGGATTCCGAGCGGGAAGATCATGCCTATCACAACTTATAGAGCATTATAACAATATCCTAGATGCGCTTGAAGGCAATGAAAACTATGATGTCATATACGCGGATTTTGCTAAAGCTTTCGACAAATGCGATCATGGTATAATAGCACATAAAATAAAACGTATGGGAATAACAGGCGAAGTGGGAAAATGGATCTACAACTTCCTCAGAAAACGACTACAGGTGGTCAAAATTCAAGGTGTAATCATCATCAGAATCAGAAGTACGCAGCTCAGTACCACAAGGTACAGTACTGGCCCCACTTCTGTTCATTATGTAAATGAAGTGGAGGCCTTGCAGAGGGACACGAACAAAATATACACGTGGTCAGAAGACAACAATATGACATTTAACACCGAGAAATTTCAGCTCTTGAGATATGGTAGAAATGAGGAACTTAAACAGACTGCATATTATGCTCCAGATTGACAAGAAATTCAGAGAAATACGAAAGCGGTCGACTTGGGAGTAATAATGACCGATGATGCCACATTCGAGACACAAAATCAGATAGCAATAAACAAAGCAAAAAGAGTCGCGGGACAGGTACTAAGAACGTTCAAAAGGAATGACAAGACAGTAATGATTCCTCTGCTGAGAACACTGATCGCACCAAAACTTGAATACTGCTCAGTTTTGACGTCCCCATATAAAAAGGAAGAAATTAATAAACTAGAAGAAACGCAGAGGACATTTCGTAACCAAGATCGATGGCTGCAAAGAACTCAACTACTGGGAAAGGCTACGCAAACTAAATCTGTACTCCCTGGAAAGAAGAAGAGAGAGGTACACCAAATCTACATTTGGGAAAATATCGAAAAACTGGTAACAAACCTCAAACTAAACCCAATACCATCCAAACAACGCTGGAAAATAGGAAAGGCAGAATGTGTAGTGTTCCAAATTAAAGGCCCGACAAGGGACTTCCTCAACTCTGAAAGAAAATAGCTTGGTTGTCACGGGGCCAAGAATTTTCAACCAACTTCCAAAGGACTTCAGAAACATTACAGGGGTCAAAATTGAAGTCTTTAAGAGAAGACTAGATGCCTGACTCAGGACGGTACCAGATGAGTCGGGTGTACCTGGCTATGTACGGTGGAGAGCGCAAGAGAGCAACTCGCTCCTCCACCAAGCCAGGACTAGAGGCGGGGCCACCAGTTTGACCTTCGTGTGAAGAAAGACCGACGCACGCACCCAAACGAGGTATTATATAATATATATCTATATATATATATATATAACGTAAAGAACGACGCTTGTATAGGAGATATTTCGCGCAAGACGAGAGAGAGAGAACGAAACAAATGAAAAAATGAGGTAACCACGTCGTTCTTTACGTTATTTATACTGCGTGTTCTTTGCAGTTGAATGTATATATATATATATATATATATATAATGAAATAAAATTAAACTTGACAGAATTGAAGATTTTAAAATTTGTAATCAAATTAGAGTTATAAATTTTTTTTTTAGGTCATGTTGGTACGCATGAAAATTGAAAGCTATGAGCAATTCCTTGTACTTTTCTTCACTTGGAAAAATAGGTTTTAAATGAAACAAAAACAAAATAATTTTTAAAAAATTTTAAATTTAATTCTATCAGGCCAATATAAATCTAAAAATTTAAAAGTTCCCTTTTTAAATAAAAATTTTAACGTTCAAATGCGTGTTCAAAATTTGAGTTTTGAGTTTTGAAATTAGAAAAAAAATTGAAAATTTGAACTTAATTTGTATAATGTGAAATTTTTTAAAAAATAATACAATTAAAATTTGTAAAATATTAAAAATTAAAATTTTGAATAAAATTGAGAGTTTTCAAATAAAAAATTCTATATCATATTTGAGTTATGGTTGACATTCGCAACGCGTTCGTTGTCTCGTAATTTTGAGAAATGATAATAGGCTTTCGTTATTAATGGGATATCGTATAAATTCTTATATATTTATTGGCCATTTTAAAAAATGTTCCCATATATGTAAATAAAAAGCAGTTACGCTAAATTAAAGCTATACGAAATAGCAACATAAATTTTCATTAATTAGGTAGATATCTTATTATGATGTAGATAAAGATACGGCGCCCCTATCATTAAATTATCATAAATTATTATTTTAATTTAGCACAATGATAAAACGCGAAATATTGAATTCCTTTCCTGCCAATGTTTTACGATGTTGTGATAGGAGAAGAAGAAGAAGAACAACAACAAGAAGAAGTCCACTAAAATGAGTTCCAATAATGAATACTGATTTGCGAGAATTTATTTGAAAACCTATTTTGAAATAAAAATATCGTACTCCATTTTTGAGTTAAAGGAAATTAGGAAAAGTTAAACGAGTATTTTCGTACGCCTTATATAGTTATTTATTAATTTAAATTATTTATATGATGCAACGTATAAAGTAATGAAATTAATTTAAACGTAAATTAATAAAAATTTATTTAAATGTTACGTTAGTATAAATGAAATAGGACGGTCTTTTAGCACGGACAATTTTCGGGAAAAAAGTTCGCCTACAAACAATTTATAAAATTCATAGCGAGTTAATAATTGGTAATAACTTTATTTTATTTTACCCACGTCACGAGAAAGAATAAAAGATCCCAAGAAAAACAGAATATTGCCAAGTAGTATTTTTTTATGCTCTTTAGAAACTCTTTCTAGCCGACCTTATTTTCTGGAACTGAACCCCTGACGCAGTATTGCAAAAATTGACAATAGGATACGCGCAGCGAGGGCACATCGTGAAAATAGTTTGTGTTCATTAGACGAGCGATGAATGTCCGCGCGAGAGCACAGACCGTTTTTAACTCCTAAACAAAACTAACTTCGAGGCACTGAATTCCTATAATATTGCGCTAACTCCTCGATTATTATTAGTAAGCACCATCGGGAGTCGAATCCCCGATCTCATTGTCTACGCTTATAGGAAAACCGCGTTACCCACTGAACTACGGATGCTGCCCACTCGGTCGACAATTAACGAAAAGACAATTTTACCATAAATGTTTCGTCCCGAACAAACTTCACTTTATCTGTCATCTTGTTTACAAACTTTCTAGGCAGGAAAATGGTCTTTTTCGTGTTTACACACCTCCCAGCGGCACCTTATAATGAACTTTCGTCCTTCTCGCATTCATACAAATGGGCCCTATATAAATCTATACTCATAAGAATCGAAATACAGTATCAACAGTATTCAGACAACGTTCTTCATAAACGGTGTAAAAATAATTGTCATTCAGGCAGCAATTCTTTTAATAAGACGGTTTACAATTTTTAACCAAAGACCTTCCTGCTGCCCTTAAAACTAATGACACACACACACACACACACACACACACACACACACACCACACACACACACCTTTCAACCTTTCAAATGTTCCGTGCGATGATTCCTCATTTCACGAAAGTCAAGCTTGTCGCCCTTCTCTCGAGTTGGCCTGGTGAAGTAGAGAGTTGGTTTCTTGTACTCTCCGCCTCACATAGGCAGGTACGCCCGGCTCATCATGGATTGTTCTGAGCACCACTCGTGTTCTTTAGTTCCTTGGGCAGCTAGTTAAACAGTCTTGGTCCTCTCACAACAAAACTATTTTCCTTCAGGGTTGAGGATGTTCCCTGTCTAGCCTTTAATTTGGGAACACAACACAGTCTTCCTTTTCTACTTTCCACTGTTGTTTGAGGGGTTATAGGGTTATAGGGGTTATAGGGTTTAGAGTAAAATTAGGGGCTAGTTTTCTCCATTATTTTCCAAATGTAAATAAAGGTGTAACTAAGGTCTTCTTTTTTATATGGGGATGTTAGGACTCAGCAGTATTCCAACTTGGGTATAATCAGTGTTTTTCAGTAGAGGAATCATTATATTCTATCTCTTCGTTTAAAGGTTCTCAGTATCTGCCCCGTTATTCTCTTTGCTCTGTTTACTGCTCTATTATTTTGTTTTTCAAATTTCGCATCATCAGTCATTACAACTCCTAAATCTTTTGCTTTCGGATTTCTCTGAATTTCCTGTCCATTTGGGGTACAGTATTCAATGGATTTTAGGTCCTCTCTTTTTCCGTACCTTAACAGTTGAAATTTCCCGGTGTTAAACTTCATAGTGTTGTCTTCCGTCCACTCGTAGATTCTGTTCATGTCTGTTTGTAGAGATCCTATATCTTATGGGTTTCTTATTTTTCTACTAATCTTTGTGTCATCGGCAAAGGATGTTACTGTGCTGTTCCTGGTAACGTCCTCATTTATGTCAAGTAACATGATTATGAGGAGTAATGGAGCTACTGAGCTGAGGACCTCTGATTCTGATGAAGATATTCCTTGAACTGTAACGACTTGCAGTCGCTCACTAAGGAAATTATACATATCCATTTTCCTATTTTTTCTGTTATTCCCATATATTTCAGTTTAGGTATTATGCTGTCACACTTGTCGAACGCCTTGGCAAAGTCTGTGTATATTACATCATAGTTTTCATTACTTTCAAGTGCATCAATAATGTTTGTAGTGTTCCATTAGTTGTGATAGGCGCGATCTCCCTGACCAGAATCCATGTTGGTTATCATTTAATTTTTCTCGAGTTTCCGAAAAGTCATAGATTTTCTGTCTAACTATTTTTCAAATATTTTAGTGAGATGAGATATAAGCGACACTGGCCTATAGTTTTTGGTCTCGGATCGATCTCCTTTATATATTGGGACAATGTTCGCACTCTTCAGAATGCCCGGTATTTCTCCCGTGTCTACTGATCGTCTCCATATCCAATATAGGGGTTCAGCGATTGCATTCTTGCAGTTTTTGATCAGTGTAGCATTCCATTTGTCCGGTCCTGCCGCCGATTGTGCTTTTAGTTTCCTTATAGCTTGCGTAATATCATGCATTATAAAGTCGAAATCAATTATACTTTCCCCTTTGTAGTTCTTCTTCAAAGAACGCGTTTCTATCGCATATCAGTTTGTCAGTTTTTCGGATACTGAAAGATGATTCGTACTGAGTCTTAATATTTCAGATACTTCTGTTAGATCATCAAATAAAGCACTGTTCTTATTTTTAAAGGTCCGATAGGCGCATGGGTTTCCGACTTTCTTTTGCGAAATTATAGAAGTACTTTGAGTTAGCCTTTATCGCTTCTATAGCGTCGTCTTCTTTTTCTGTATGCTTCTCGATTAGTTCCTGTATGACGACATCGATACTTTGCAGTTTATCATTTAATATTTTTCTGATGTTATCTTTACAATTACTTAATTTTGCAGTCACTCTTTTTCTCTTTCGAAACAATGCCCTCTTTTGTCTCTCGAACCTGCTTCTCTTTCCTTTTTAATTGTATCTTCTGTGGGACATGTTTTTCCACAATTTCTAACGTCTTCTCCTCTAACGTCATTAGCATCTCCTCCGTTGTCTTGGCCTCGAAAATGGTTTTCCAATCTACAGTATTACTTCCATGCTGGATGTTACATCTTCCCAGTTTATAGCTTTGGAGTGAAAATTAAAATTTCGAATTTGTTTCTTTCTGTTGTGCGTGTTCTTTCCTTTCCTGTTGCCTTTATATTAGTTGTTATTTCAATGATGTTGTGGTCCGATATCATAGTTGGGATATTTCTACATTATCAATTAGATTACTGTTGTTTGTGAATACCAATCTAGATCTAGGCAGTTGTTTTTTCTTGTTTTCTGATATTCTTGCGTTAACATAAATTCATCAGCTAGAGCTAGTAGCATTTTTACCTGCTCTGGTCTTCTCGTGTGGCCCCCTTGTCCTGGTGTATACATATATTTTTTTCTATCCTTTTATATTTCATGAATGGGAAATTAAAATCACCACAGAGAAAAATATTTGGGGTTGGAGAGTGTAAATCATTTACCAAGTTTCTTACCTCCGTAATGGAATCTGAAAATTTGAGGTTGGCGTGTTTGGGGGTCTGTACATTACAATTAGTACCATATTTAATTTTTCAATTTTTGCTGCTACACATTCTACGTAGCTGTTTGAGGTACTTTTAGACATTTCTGCTATGTGCCTTTCGCGTGTGTAAATAGCACATCTTTTACGTTTCACTGTTCTGTCGGCTCGGAGGATGTTATAGTTGTCAATTTGTATTTCTTTTTTGTCAATACAGGACTCACAATTTTCACAGTTCGCCTGGAAAGTCCTTTAGATGAGTTTCCGTGAGGCATGCAAAATCTGCTCCGGCTTCTTGCACGAGTCTTTTCAGGTATAAAACTTTGTTCGTGGAATGGTTTGATTTAAGGCCCTGAAAACTGAAAAATGATTCGTACTGAACTCTTAATACTTCAGATACTTAATATTTCAGATACTTCTATGAGATCATCAGATAAAGCATTGTCTTCATTTTAATATCTATATATATATATATATATATATAATATATATATATATATATATTATATATATGTGTGGTGTGTATATATATATTAGGGTGGTCCAAAGTTAAAGCATCGACTAAGTTCTCTCCACAAGGTTGGTTTATGCCTCTTGGTGTGGACAGTATTTGTGCAAAGTTTCACGTTATTTGGTTAATATTTAGGGGTCGCCCCACTTGCCCCTTTTTGAAAATTTGGGAAAATATATAGACAACTGAATAACTAAATTTTTTTTTGGTTCTCAAAGAATATGAAAGAAAACAGTAAGACAATAGGACATGATAATGGGTGTATCTTCATTATTTCTTCTGCATCAGAGTCGCCTTGGATGGTATTGGTATCTGTTTTCGGTGGGCGGCTACGAGTTGTAGGAGGTACTGCTTCTGGTCCTCGTTTCGTGTCAAAGTGTCATTGTAGCGTTGTGCGAGAGCAATACCTCGCTCGGCAGCATCATTGACGACTTTCATCTTTAAGGCGCGATCTCTAAGTTCCCTGTAGTTCTTGTCATTTGGCCATTCCCGTGTGATCTTTTTGAAGTAACTGGCGCGCTCCTCCTTACCTCCAACTTTCAAGGCATCAAAGAGGGTCAATGTCCTTTTCGTGACGAAGATGCCACATCATTTTCAACACCAGCTTCCACCATGTCGATTCGTCGGGGGCAGCCATTCTTTTGGGATGTTGGAGGTGTTGAACCATTCTCCTTTTGGTATCAGGATCGATCCTATTATCGAAGAAGGCCAGTCCAATCAGATGCTCCGACAAGTACCACAGGTGGCGTCTTAGAGCTGTCTTCGCCGCTTGTGCAGCTCCTCCGTGTGGATATTTTTCCAGAAGATGCAGCATTTTGAGATCATTGAGAGGAGCTTGTGTCCCATTGGCGCTTCATGCCAGTACTTGACGTAAATCAGACTGACAATAAAGCCAGCTGAGTCACGTTTCGTTCTTCGCGTGCTGTGAGCTTGAATTGATAGTGAAAGAGGTAGATTTTGAGCGCATAAATCGCCTTCGCCATCCATCTCACGTGGTGCATGGGACCCGGAGCTCGGATAAAGAGTTGACCACCAGTCTTTCCCCCCAGGAAGAGCAAAGATAGTTCAAGGAACTCCTTGTAGTCGTCACGAGGTTGGCTTGCCTGAAGAGCGTTAGGTAAGTAAGTGAGCATCTCTTTTCTCATCTCTTGGAGTTGAGGGTTCTTGAACAAGCTGTCCGATGCTGAGACAAATGCTTCGTGGGAGAGAGATGGCCATTCCTTTTGAAATCGCTTAAAAAGGCCTGTTTCAGGACTTCCTGTTGAGCCAAAGACATCAGCAAGTACGACTTCAAGTATATGATGTCGAAACCGATCCAAACTAGCTCGTGACCCAATGCTTCTTCAATCCTGACACAGGCTCCGCGATGTAAACCCGTGTTTGACGCAGTGGTATCGAAGACGAGACCTCTCACATGCTGTTCCACGTTCCATAATTTCATAGTTTGAAGGCATGCCTGGGCCTGTGCTTCTCCAGTTCCTTGTTTCATCTTTGGGACACCAGGCAGCTTCTCCTGTCCATTGAATGTTATAAGGATTGCTATCCGATGCATTCGTCTTCTTCCCTTCAATGCCGGGGAGAAGCTTTCCGTCCCAATGGAGGAAGGACAGGGTCTTCTAGAGAGAATGATTCTAGGTCTTCTCGAGCTGCCTGTTCTCGCCCACTTTCTCTGTAGCGATGAATAGAGCTCCGAGAGCACGTCATCCCAGACAGATCATGCCCCGCGGCCTGTAATACAGCTCCAGTTACGAAAACAGCATTCCGGTCAGAAAGATTGGTGCGATCCATTGCTCCAATGACTTCTGGAGATTGGAAAATGTTCGTAACCTTGTTCTTGGGACGCTTTGGTGCCGGAGCTTCAGACGAAGAAGGAATCGGAACCGATGGTCTATAGTCGTCGTCGTCTTGCGAAAAAAGGGAAGAAGAGGAAAGATCAATTGATGACACTCCTGCTTCTTCCAAATCTTTGTGTTGCTTCATGCCTTGCCTTCCTCTTGGCTTCCTTCTCCATTCTGGATCGCTTTCTGTCCTCTTGTGTAGTCGTTTCCTTATCAATGCCAGCCATGCTGCAAGAATTGACGTCCTTGCCCTGCATGGACAGGAAATTTCGGTCCTCAACGTTGACGATTGTGCTCATGGCATCACTGGTTGCGATGTCAAACAGTTCCTGGATGTCCGCTTTGAAGATGTCTTCATTCATTCTATCGCTGGCACGTTGCCTGGTCCTGTGCTTCTTGAGTGTTTTGTAGCGGTCTAAAAGCTTTGAAAGCTTACGGACACAGGAGTCGATCCGTTGAGTTGGGATCCGCGCTCGGGTCCAGACTTCAATCACCCTCTGGCATGCCTGGTTCAGACTGTCGGAGGTGGTTTGCTTTTGATTGATGTGGTGGTATTGCCCCAAGAGGAGGGCGTCAAGGCATGTAGGGAGCCTTGACGTGGATAAAGTTCCAGTTGCCATCCCTAGAAGCCAAACTTTTGGAATTGATCGAGTTTGAGCCATCGGACCTACGGAAGAAAAAGTACATTATATAATATATATATTCAGAGTGGGGCGACCTCTAAATATTCACCAATCACGCTGCAATTTTGCACAGACCATATGGACACTAAATGGACAAAAACCACACTTGTGGAGACTATCTAAGACAATTTTGAAATTTCCCCCTATGGATTTGGACCACCCTAATATATATATATATATATATATATATTATATATATATATATATATATATAATATAATCAAAACTGTCAACATTGTATATAAAAATCACGTCGGAAAATCGCAAAATGATCCGTATATGCGGCTGATCCATATAGCCGACAGTTATCTAAATCATCAGAAAATGTTTTAATAAATACTGTATAAACAATTGGAATAAGTATAATTTCCTTAGTTTCGTTAAAGTAAACAAAAACTTAAATTTATTTTCCTAAATATATGTTATTTTTTATTTTTTAAAGGAAAAATAAAATTGTCTATTCCCCACTTTTTAAAAAAAAAAAAGCGGCTAATTTTATTTCACGTTTTCATTCACTGTAAATGTTTACTAATACACATTTTACTTTTCACACAATCTTACAATTAACCGAGGAAGACAAAACGAGGTGACCACCTTTTTTTACACCGGGCCAATAAAATCGCAATTCCAAGGAAAACGAAATGAAAAGCAAATCATATTTAAACTCTTTATATGTCCTTAAAATGAAAGGTAGTTTATTTAAATCTGATAAGTTGTCTTTTTACGAATTCACTTTGAACGATACTCGTTAAAAAATAAAGTTGACAAATACGAAAGTAGAAAAAAATGCTAAATTCGTGTCGCTAAATAGTAAAATCGTAATTTTACGGTCGCCTTTGGGATCACTCGTCGATTCAGGGTAGGCCAAGGTTAAGCTAGTTGATGCGTTGTTTTGGGTTGTAAAGGGTTAGTCTAGGCAGGCTAATAAGCAGTGGTGGGCACCGTTAACCAAAAAGTTAACTTCGATAACGATAATCCGTTAACCCCAATTTTCAACTCCGATAACGATAATCCGATAATTTTACTACAAGTTAACGGAAGTTAACGATAATCCGTTAACGATAACTATTTCTTTACTAACATTTAAAAAAATCAAGGAAAAAGCTTTAAAACCCATAGAAAATGTTTATTTATGCAAAATCCGACAATAAATAGGTATTTAACTGTATTTTTATCAAGTTTTGCAACTTTTTGCTTAATAACTTTTTTTTTTATTTTTAATAAAAAATGTACTGATTACATGTTTTGAAACCCTTGTAACCACTAACCATTAACTAAATTTTAATTTACCAGAGAATTATTATGGCGGGAACTGAAAGGTAAAATTAAATTTTAGGCACATTTATTAAAGACTATGACACAATGTGCTGGTTGCCCTTCAGAAAGACCAACTTCTCAAAGTTAGGCCCAACTGCCAGTCTTGACCTCTTGGGCCTCAGGATGTCCTTGCCGAGAGAGAAGAGCCGTTCCACTGCGGCAGAGGACGGAATTGGCAGACTGAAGTTATGGCGGTTTGAATTCATTCGCGGAGCGGTGATCTTCCGTGAATGACTCCTCGCAGTTAACGTGTTAACGGACTTTAACGGACTAAATATCGAGTTATCGGAAGTTAACTGGTCCGATAACGATAAATGGAAATTAACTTCCGTTAATAGTCCGTTAAAAAAAAGTTAACTTCGTTAATTAACTGTTATCGGATTAACGCTTTAGTGCCCAACACTGCTAATAAGTGAAGTACAAGGCCTAGATTGTATTGCCGTCACAGCAATCGGTTTTGATTTGGCAGCGAGCGAAGTAAGTTTGTTAATTCTGTTATTTTATGAGAGTTGTTATGGCACATTTAACTGAAGAAAACAAAAATGCTATCAAACTTCTTCGCGGGAAAAAGGTTTCGGTGCTAAAAGAATAGTAAAACAATATCTTAATCGACATTGGTCTTTACGTAGTATGTCGGGTTTGTTGGAAAAGAATCGTGAAACGGAAACTTGAGCGCGAGAAGTTGACGACCTCGTTCAACAAGGACCCCCAACAAACGATAAATCTGTAAGTGAATTTTATGCAGCCAGGAAGGCAATCTCCTTTCAGATTTGAGCGTACGGAGAACTGCTAACTGCACCGGTATTAAAAAAGTTTAGTGCATCGAATTGCGAAGAAAGACCTTGGTCTGAAAACATTTAACCGACTCCGAGTCTTGATGTTTCCTTTTCTCGCGCTCTTTTCTGGAAAGATCACGTATACTCTCTTTCTAAAACATCTTCTAAGAGGTTAGGTACGCTGTGCCGGCTTCGCAGTTTCTTCACCCCAATTCAGTTGCTATTTCTGTACGGGGGTCTTGTCCGCCTCTGTATGGAATACGCTTCTCAAGTATGTAGTGGCTCAACCCACACGGCTCTACTTGACCGGGTGGAATCAAACGCTTTTAGTCTCATCAGTTCCCCGCCTCTTACTGACTGTCTTCAATTCCCCTCTCTTCGCCACAATGTTGCCTCACTCTCCCTTTACTGTCGTTATCATAACGAACACTGCTCTTCTGAACTGTCTAAGTGCGTGCCTCCTCATTTAAAGAGAGTTTGCAGTACCAGACTTTCGATACATTCTCATCCCTTTCCTGTCGAACTCTTTAACGCAAGGGTTAATCAGTATTCTCAATCTTTCATCTACTCAACCTGTCAACTCTGGAACAACATCCATCTTTCTCCCCTGTGTATGACCTCAAATCTCTCAAACGCGAGGTGTCCAAGCATCTTGAAAACTTTGGACCTTTATTTCGGCTCTCTTCTTATTCTATGGGAATGGGGGCCGTTTTTGCGGGCGTTCGCCCTTGGTCCCTCCTTCCTACATAAAGAAAGAGTGTATCTCGTATCTAAACAGTCTGAAGTAAAACGTGTAAAATGTTGTCGTCGATTGCTTCGTCTTTTTAGATGAAATAACGACGTGTTTGGTTTATGGATGAAAAGGTTTTCACTATTGAAACGAGAAGTCGAGACGCGATTGAGGCGTCCTGCCCGAGAAGTCCTTATAACGAGGTTGAGGTGTGACGTTCAAAGCCGAAGGACTTGGTCGTGGTTGTGTAGAAAACGCGAAAGTATCTGAAGGTGTCTCCGTCGCTACAGATTTATCAAACCTGCGAATAGTCTCAAATCCCAATAGCATGGTTGGCTGCATGAAACAAATTTATGAGGTTTTCTAACCGAGTAGCTTGATGTAGAACAAGATCAATGTGCTTTGATGTTAATTTAGTGCTGTTTGAAACGCCATATACAATATCCTGTGCAATGCTCTTTGCATCATTGTTCCCGAAGTCTTTCTCTGTTTCCTCTAAAATGGATACACCTCCAAAGAGAAGCATAAGAAACTAGTAAACGCTATCCGGGATCACCTTTTCTGTGTGCTCTTCGTTTATGCCTTTCCAATGTTCAGAATGTCTCAGAATATCTTTGTCTGCCCTTAATTTCATTGCAACGTGGACCATTTCCTGGGAAAAGCTGGTATCTGGAGACTGATGAAGTACTATATCTTCTTCTGAAGAATCTTCTGAAGACTGTCTCTGAAGCAGCAAACTTCTCCCTTTTCGTAGCCTTTGTTAATGTATTTGAAATAACAAACTTGGGTTTGTCTCTAGAATACGTAAACAGGAGTATTTTAGGGTCCAAAGGACGGACAAAATTAACTTTGTGACTAAGGATCTTTCTAATGTCTTCATGAAATGTTTGTCTTCTGGACAAATATTTCTGTGGGATTTCTGATTCACTGTCATCCCCTATGATCTGCAAATATTTCATCCAGACGTTACCCATATCATAAACGTAACCATGTGCTAAACCATTTTCAAGACTTGTGCACAGTTCTATCATGGCATAGTTTTTACTTGTTGCCCCAGAACTAGAAAGCTTTCTCATCTTACGCTCAAACTAAACAAGGCAATTGAGATGGTACTTTCCGTCAGCAGCAATTAGATAATTTACTCCAGAGAGTCGCACTTTCATAACAGGGTCCAAAATTGAGTAAGTTAGTATCTGTTCAGATTTCTCCAATATTTCAACATTGTGAACACTTTGTTTTCATCCTTCTGACAGAACATGTACTTTTCCCAATCAACTGGTTTGGACGTTTGTCGACGAGAAATTACTTGTGAGGAACATGGAACATTAGAAGTCTTGAAACTTCTTTTGAAGTCGATTAAGGTGATTCGCCAATGTGAAAGAACTGTACAAGCGTTATGCCACTTTATGCGATCACCATTCCATTCACTTTCAGGCATTGCATCCATTCTGTCGAAGTTATATTGGAAGTGTCTCTAAACTTCCTTCGTTTCTGTACACATTCCTTTACCCTCAGCTTTTCATCTTTTGTTGCATTTCTCGGTAGTTCTTTACTCGAGTCTTGGCATATTATGCACAGTTCCCAGGATGTAATCAGAGGCGTAGATTTCCTTTTCAAGACCACTACTGGGTCAACCGCCATCTTCTTATTTCGCTTATTCACTCTCTGAAACGAAAAGAAAAAATAAACTCATTAATATATGTCCCACCTATTCGATCTTTTATTATACGTGTTTAGGTCATCATTATTCAAGATACTTATTGTTTCTCCACTCACAAATAGAATTTATGCATATATTTGTAAAAACTAATGGAAAATTTTCACTTCAGAACACATTTAAGTAGAATGAGCAAGATTACTCAAAATTATAATTAAAAAATGCACCCATTGACCTTTGACCTTAAAATAACTTTAAATAAAAAATCCACCCAAGTGATATATGTTTGCCATACTCAAAGGAACATTTTTAGCATGGATGCCAAAAACATTAACAAAAAATGTCATCAAATCTTTTTCTGGGAACTTTTTGGGGCTGTGCGAGTAGACTACCAGCGTGTCAGTCAATTTCGAGTACGCTTTTTAACAGCATGGAATTAGCTCAATCAAGATACCATTTCTATATCAGTTCGCCAATGGCGCACGAGGCTACAGTTGGTTGCTGATAATAATGAAAGACACATTGAACAATCGCTGTATTAATGTTTTATTTAATTTGTTTTTGTTCATTGTAAACGTCTTTAATGTTCATCTAAGTCTCTAATTACCTTCCTTACCAAATTTATTTTTTAACAACTATTGTTTAAGTTGAATTTGTAAAAACAAAACTTATTTAATTTTAAATAAATTACCTCTCATTTTAAAGACAATATAAATAGGTTAATATTATTTAAGGTTTCATTTACTTATCCTTGGAATTGGAGTTTTGCTGGTCCGGTGAAAAAAGGTGGCCACGGTTTTGGGACACACACACACACACACACACACACACACACCATAACCTTGGTTTTGCTTCCGCCCGAATTGTTCATTCTGATGGTCAAGCTTGTCACTCCACCTTAGACCTACAGTTTAACGTGGAATCCGAACCACGCCCACCACCAGCCTAGCGCCTTACCCAGTAGGCCTGGTCGAAATTTTATATTGAAAAGGTACATATTGTGAGGGGTTTGAATGGAACACAGGAACCCCCTCATAAATTATTTTCGCTGTTTAAAGTCTCCTACCCCTGGCACAATTTTTCACTTTTTGACCTATATTGAAGAATATTCCATTTATACGAGACTTACTCTACATTCAGGTTTTTTGATGACATAAATCTTTATTAACGTATAATATTTTTATTAATAATGTATAGTATTAGGAAAATTAATTAAGTACAACAATATATTCAGAAGAAAAAATTAGAGGCATAATAAATGTGCTAAAATTCAATTAACTTTTTCATTGTTCCTTATCACATCAAAAGGGAAGAAATTTTCAATATCATTAGGAAATTTTATTTCATATGTTCCTTACTCATTCCATTGGGCCTTCCATTCAAACTTGGGCGGTTTTCACCTTGATTCTAATGAGTTTAAGATAAACTTTTGACGGTTGTCATATCCTATTTTTTCCTGACATGCCTTTGTTACTAGGTTCACTGCCCTTTCCACACTTTGATTGTGGCATGAAAAAGAAGCTATCTCCAATGGCTTACATCGAACCTGTAGTAGCTCATCGTCGCTAAAATTGTTTAGCAGCGGTGGAGGAGTAATGATCTCTTTTTGCCAATCGATCATCTCGGTGTAGTCAGTAGATTGGAAATTGAGGGTTCGAGGCAACTCAAAGTTTCTGGTACCTGAAAATCCTGTTCTTGTCTCTAGTCTCTTGTCTCTAGTCTCTTGTCAGTTACCATTAATATGAGTATATTTTCTGGGTGGGCAAAATAGGCGTTATTCTTTAATACTGGTTCTATGATTGATCTATGTTGTTCATCTAAATTTCGAAGCAAGCACATTAAATACCAAAAGTTATATGCACCATCAATTGCATTAGGATGAGATTTTATCCAAAACCACCCTGGAGCATAGAACTCCATAATAATCTTGACTCTATCTTGAAGGTTTATCGGGATTTGGGTTGGCGTTGAGATATATAATCGAAGGACCCTGTTGGCTAGAGTTAGCCAGCGAGCATGGTGAAGGGTACCTGGGGATCGAGTGGACAGATCTTGAGAAGTGCCTCCAGTTTGCACTGCCAGACACATATCATAGAGATATCTTTGATCACTGCTTAGCTCTTTCACAACATTTGCTGGAATTTCTTTAATGTTTCCCTTTACGCGACAGTATTTGACTACCTCCAATTTTGTTAAATCTGTTTTCAGTTTATTCCCAATTGAACCCACAAAAGTATTTGGACCTGTTGTTTTCCCATCAATGGCTTTGTAGACGTGCATAAAAGGCAGCTCATTCAAATGCAAGAGGCACACCAACCACTGCACTGATCTGTTAAGATGAATTTCAACCAGTTTTATGGCTCCGCCAATTTTTCCTGTATTTACAGGAGTACCATCACACAGTAAAGCTTTGATAGTATCTGTGCTGTTTGAGTCTGTAATAATAGTTATCAACTCTTCTGCTCTGCAGCGAGCAGTTCCATTATCTGGGTGTGACATGGTCTACATCAGTGGTTCCCAAACTTTTTTTACTCACGGCGCACTTTAGAACAAGTAAAAATATTTGGCACACTTTGTACATAAATTCGAAAATTTATTCAAAAGAGGTATTTATACATATTAGCATAGCATAAAGTAGAAATATAGATAATTAAAAATACAGAATTTCAGTTTGTATTTTTCACATTTTGAAATATAATCTTGCTCTTTCGCGGCGCACCTAATTACATCTCGCGGCGCACGGTTTGGGAACCACTGGTCTACATAGATGCTTCCAGGTTCTTTCACGATAACATAGTGTTCTTCTTTTATCTTTCCACTTTTAGTTAATGTGTTATCTTTCCTTCCATCAAATCCAAGGCACTCCATCTTCAGATTTTCGGATTTAGACCTAAAAGTATTTGTTTCACCCATGCGATTTCTTTCCCTTTCTAATTCTTTCTGTCAAGCATGTTGGTGTGGTTAAGGATCCCATATCTTTTAAAGCTGCACTGACTATTGCGGCTGCAGCTTTACAACTTACACGATGACGATCTGCTGTTAATGCTAGGTTTTTATAGGAGTGCCCATGGGCGCCCGCAGGATTTTTTCCAAGGGGGGGCAAAATTTAATGTATTAATAGGTAGGGACCGGAGCAAGCAAAAAACTTTTGACCCCTTAGGAACCAGCAGGTTAATTCTAAGCAAGTTTAGTGTTGCATTTTCTGTAATGGAAAATGCAAATATATATTGTATATACATACAATGCACATGATAACAATCATTTATTTTATTTATAACAGAAACATGATAGAATGAAGAAAAAAGCACACTGAAGTAAATGTAAGTAATTTTAAGGGGGGACTTCTGAAGAAATAAAAAGGTAGCAACCTTTTATCATGCACACAAATAAAAATTTTCACCCTTTAGGAGGCAGTTGGATACTTTTCAGCAAGTTTAGGATATAAATATTTTCTTAGAAAATATTTAATATATTTTCTTGGCATTTCCAGGTGGGGGCAAGCGCCCCCCCTTGCCCCTACCTGCGGGCGCCCATGGGAGTGCCTGTTCTGAATATTCTCAGTCAATTCTAAATCGGCCTCATAATCTACATCCTGACTCTCTGAATCTACATCCATGTCTTCTTTGGTATTTTCTATAAGTTCCGATGGTAAAACATTGGTGACTCCAGTCATTTCTTCTTGTGCTTTTAGTTGACGGTTTTGTGCTTCTTGGGCTCTTGCTAAAGATCTCTTCTTTGTTGAACTAGCTATGCGATCAATTGGTCCTAACTGACTTTTTCTTTGTTTTTGACCCACTTTTAAAAGACTTCCATTCTGCCATTGGTATTTTATCCTTACACCTGCAAGATTTCCTATCAATTCCCTTATCATAGTATTCACAAGAAGATATATCAAACATTTCATCATACTGAGCTACTTTTAAGGCAAAACTTTCATTTCTTCGATGTAACGGCACCTTGTTCAATTTTGAGGCTTCTTCTATTAGTCGACTGACTTTAAGATAGATACTTTTGGTGTTAATCGTAGGAAAAGAAAATTTCATCCAAATGTCTTCAATATCTTTTACAACAACCCTGTAACAATCATTAGCAGTTGCTGATCCTTTTGATTTAGCTTCTTCATGACGGCGCACAAAAAGGTAGTGTCTCAAAACATCTGCTTTTGAATGAGTCATGGCTGCTGGGAATTCCGTAAGATATCCAAAGGCTGCATTTGAGGACTTGCTTCTGTAGTCATAGTTTATATTCAGAAGTAAAATCAAATTATATGTAATTTATAATTTATGATAATTCAAATTATAATTAAAGCAAATTCAAATTATTTCTATTTATTTGAAAAATTATTTCTATCTGAAACAAAAATATCAAGCATTAAGCAAACAACTTATCATGTAACATATAACAACATTAAACATATGCAAACATGAAGGTAAAAAAGGGAGGAGGGGCATGTGATAGGGTAGTAGGGTAGCACATGCTTGACTTTTTTAATATTTTGTTAGTGATAAAAAAACTTTTTCACATAGTGTACTTTTTAAGAAATAACATTTTTTCCCATTTAAATATATGCAAATATGAGGGTAAAAAGGGGGAGGGGTATGTACTAGGGGTAGCAGGGATAGCACATGCTTGATATTTTAATATTTTGTTAAGATGATAAAATGAAACTTCTCACATAGTGTACTTTTTAAGAAATAAAAAATTTCCCATTTTCGACCCGGCCTACTACCCAGGGTACCCATTTATCTACCAACCAAATTTTTGTTATTGTGTGGAAGGATGAACAGCTGGGTTTTCCTGCGCGCCGCCTGCTATCACCGGGTCTCGATCCCGGGCCAATGGATTCATAGTCAGCGACGCTAACCACTACACTACCGAGCCGCATATATATATATATATATATATATATATATATATATATATATATTAGGGAGGGTGTCACTTATTTGTATGGAAGAATTGAACCATCAAGAAATTTCGGTCTGACCCTCTAGAAATGTGACATTGCATGTAAAACCGCTGATTATGAAGTTTCATGAGAAAATATTAATATTTAGAGGTCGCTCAAGGCCATTAGAATTTTGATGACGCGTCGTTACTTGTCCTAAATTGAAATGCGCTTCCTTTCTATGCCTCACCCCAATATCATTTCAGTCGCCTTAATGGTAGGATGTGTTTGCATTAGTGTGTGTTATTTTAGTCTTTTAGTCCTCCCTGATATAACTATGATTAGTGTTGATGGACGAGAGAACCCTCCAAAGCGTGTGGTTGTTGACCTGGATACCGTGAAAGAAAAAAGCTTGGAAAACTTTGTAACAAAAAACAAAATCATTGTTCACGAAGCTCAACCTCCCAGATGAATTCTTGGGGAAAACTACTGAGCAATGGGAAGAGGATACCCATTATCAGACTGCGAAATAGACTGTAAAAACTCTAACTGTAACAAATGACTTCGCTGAACGTGGAGTTGCTCTCATCCAGGATTTTTCTGGATACCTAACCAAAGATGAAGAACGACTCCAGTTTCTTCTCCCTGTTGTTGAAGACCATCGCGAGCATTGGACATGGGGACAAAAGCATACCTTGAGTGGAAAAAATGATTAATCATAATAATTACGCAACTGTCTGATGTTAATGTACTTCATCTTAATATTATGATAATGTCTTGCGCACTTCCTGCTAATGTAGGAACATAATAAATTGTTTATATTCACACTTTCTGAGAATCTCGTATCCAATACTTCGAAGCCGTTTCAAAAGACGTTTCAAAAGTCCGGCTTCATAGAGATTTGAAATTATTATTATTATTATTATTATGCCCGCAACTCGTAACAACACCAACTCCACCTTCTCTTGGGGTGTGTATTCCATCATTATCCTTATGAATTTAATAGGCTACTTAGTATAGAAAAATGAATAAATAATCTCAAATCCCTTTTGAGCCGGGCTTTTGAAACTATACAGGGTGTTTCATAACATGTGGGACGCACTTTCAGGATGGATTCACGGCCTGAAAACAAAGAAAAAAGTTTATATAAACATATGCCCGAAATCGCTTTGTTTCCGAGTTAAGCCCGTTATGTGTTCCAACAAGTATCCGCCTTACCTTTAAAGGAAGTGCTCAAAATGACCACCTTGCGCTTGAATACACGCTTGAACACGCCTCGTCATAGACTGCCTGACGCGTTCAAACATGCCAGAAAATCCGAGCAATACCTGGAATTCTTGTTCTACACGTTGGCGAAGCATTTCAACGTTATCAATGGGTGTCATGTAAACGATGGATTTCAGATGATCCCACAGGTAAAAATCGAGTGGTTCAGGTCCTGGGAGCGAGCAGGCCACGCAATGGGTCCTCTACGGCCTATCCATTTATCAGGGAAATGGTCATCCAAATAGTCTCTGGCTACTAGACTAAAATAAGGCGGAGTGCTGTCATGCATAAACCACATACGACGTCGAACACCAAGAGGAACTTCGTCTAGTAAATCGCTTAAATCATTCCTTAAAAAATTGGAATACGATTCTCCTCTTAATCTTCCAGTCAAAACAAAAGGACCGATTAAGTTGTCGGCAATAAGTCCTGCCCATACAGTGATACTAAATTGTTGTTGGTGCCTTGACTGGATGATGGCATGCGGATTCTCTTCGGCCCAGTGATGAGTGTTGTGAAAATTGATCACACCATCTCTTGTGAAGGCAGCCTCATCAGAAAACAACACGGAAGATAGAAAAAGAGGATCGCGAGCACACTGTTGAAGGAACCAAGTACAAAAAGCCTCTCGTGGTGGGAAATCAGCTTCAGTAAGGCCTTGTATTCTCTGAATGTGATATGGGTAAAGCTGTTATTCCCGTAAAATTCTCCACATAGTTGTGTATCTTACACCCTCTGCTGCTGCTATCCTTCGGGTGCTGACACCAGGATGTTCCTCCACTCCACGCGATTCAGGACCCACTCCTCCAACTCGACAGTTTTGGCGCTGATTGATCTACCACCATCTGAAATTCGCTCGGAGAATGATCCTGTATCACCAAGACTCTCGTCTATTCTCTGAAAGGTCTTCTTATCTGGCAGACGGCGATTCGGAAACCTTTCCGCATCCAGACGTCCTCCTGCGGCCGCATTACACTCGGCAAGTCCATATGTGAGATGCATGTCTGCCATTTCTCTGTTTGAATAAGCCTCCATTCTCACGTCAAATGCATACTATCACTGAATAGCAAAAACTTTTAAGGGTCTTTTTTTCACTGGACTGAACTTATTCACGGTAAGAAGTTACGAATACGAACAATGAAACACCGCGATGCACCTCTGACTGACTGATGGCTCTACACTCAACGATATTGAAATATGTCATAGAATGTACGAAATTTTACAATCGGCAAGGCCATACATGAAATAAGTCTCGTACACACTCACAAACATTGTCGGTAAACAGTGTTTGTAAACAGTTTGCGGAAAGAATTGCCGGAACACAAACCGGGCTGTAACTCCGAAACAAAGCGATTTCGGGTATATGTTTATATAAACTCTCTTCATTGTTTTCAGGTCCTGAACCCATCCTGAAAGTGCATCCCACATGTTATGAAACACCCTGTATATATGAGCGTGTTTATATTAACAGATATAGAAATTGTTTGCTCCTTCGGCTTTAAACATTGATTATTTAGAATTCATTATGCTGTGGTCTCCGCCTTTTGTTTACATTTGTGCATCAAGTGTCTAAAAATTAAATGAAAATTTTCACAACACAATTTCGGAAAGGGGGGATTATTTTGGAATATAAATTATGGAGGGTAAGTATTTTCTCGTTGTCACTTTAAATATCGCCCATTATATTTTAGGTATTTTAATTATTATTATTATTATTATTATCATCTGTAAATTGCTGACTTTTTTAAGGTAAATTCTTCCTTTTCTCTAAGTTTTCCACTCTAACCAATTGTTATTTTGAGGATGGCAAGGGGAAATGACGTAATGATGTAATGACTTTAAGAGGAGTTAATGAGGGTCATACGAGTAAGAATTAACATTTTGCGAGTCGGAAAATATAGAATACGGTATTCTTATTTAAACTTTCGTTTTAGAAAATTTATTTGGCTCGAGTCAAACAATTAATTCTTACGAATGCCATTAATTACTCTCAAAGTCACGGATGAAAATGTTTCAAAAATCCACTCTCATCACTCTCCCTCGTCATTCTCCATTTTCAGCTTTACTCGTAATGCGTTTGTGATTTGCAAATTAATTCCTTTTCGTTACGAACGACTAAATACTTCACTGTTTTAATCACTAAATTACGTGAGAAATATCAACAGATTTAGTTAACAGAGAATTTAGAGTAATTAACATATTTACTTCATTTCAACAACAACAACAACAACGGTTTATTAATTATATTCAATGGAAAAAGAATTCCACGTAATGATGTGACTATTTTCGAACTGGAATTATACATTATGATAATTGTTATAGAAGCCGGTTAGGTTAGTGAACTCTTCTAAATTATATTGAATTAGTTTTAATTGCAAATTACTTAATAATATTTACGTGTCCATAACGGGTTCAGTAATTTAGTTTTTTTTTTTTTTCAAAAGCTCAACGATGAAGCAAAAACTAAAAAAAATATATAATATATTGGTGAAGTTTGGCGTGCCATACATATTGCAACATCCTGATGTTGTGACGTCACGGGTTAGGGCCAATAAAAGTGGCACTCCCTTTCCGAAATCCCAAAGCAATAAACGAGTCTAGAATTGTGTCGTTTAGAAGGTTGCGAAAGCGATGAAAAAAAGGGGAAGGAATCGGCTAAAAGAGATGCCACGGATGGAAATAACGGTCTGAAAATGAGCGGTTCTTTCTACCAAATGATGACCTCTTATTTACTGCTTCATTGGATCGCAAAGGAAAACGATTCGCTAACAAGGGATCCATTTTTACGAACCACCGAAACACCTCATTCCGCCTCAAAACATAATTATATATATATATATATATATATATATATATTATAATATATATATATATATATATATTCACAATCAACGCCCAAGACAATCGCAATTTCAGGGTACCAGCAGCTCGCAACTGCATTGCCGAGTAAGTAGGGGATCAGTGTACTAGTGTGACCGCCTTACGTAGTTCATTAACATTAAAAGTAACAATGCTCTGTGTTATCACAGTTCAAGGAATATCCAAATCCGTATCTGTTATTCATTCCATTTTTGTCCTAAATATACGAGTATACTGTGTACTATATTGCAGATACTCCTAGTTATTATCACTTTCGGTGTATGATTCTTCAGGAGCAAGATGCACGAACAGCTTATATACTGTATATGTTGTTTCATTTTTTTAGTTAATCCTTCACTAAGTTAGGAAACATCCACGCCTAAAAAATGATTTCCACGCTTTTATTTTAATTTGTATTTGAGAACGACGTCGTCGACTCGTTTATTAATTAAACATTGCATTAAACCCATAATTAATTTGTTTGAGTAGCCCTTAAATGCGCGCTCTCTCTCTCTCTCTTATTAGGTTCCGTGTGTGCGTCCCTCGGGTGAAGCGTAGTAACTCGAGAGGCAGTAAGCTCGATCTCCGGCGGGCGAACTTTGTTAGCCTCAGGGATAGCGTAGGAGATATGGGGTTAGATGGCGGCGGCGATGTTGAGGGAGTGTGGAGTGCATTCCGGGACGAGTTTATGGTGCTGCAGTCTGCTGCCATACCCTCAAAACCGGTCACCCCTGCTTCAACGCAGCCTAAGTGGTTCAATCGTGACATCGCTTCGGCTATCCGAAATAGGAAAGTAGCGTATAGGAGGGCGAAGGCCAATCGTTCCCATGAGAACACTTTAGCGTATGTCCGCCTGTGTAGGGAAGTGAAGGCGAAGGTTAGGCTAGCGAAACGTAACGAAGAACTACGGGTGGCAAGCCTCTGCAAGGGGAACCCTAAGGAGTTCTTCAGTTATGTTAATAGTAGAAAGCCTATTAGAAGCATGATAGGTCCTTTAAAGGACGGAAGCGGCGTTCTGCGGACCTCCGACGCGGACATCGCTAATGTGCTTAATGAGTACTTTGCGGGAGTGTTCACCAGGGAGGATACCCGCGTCATCCCCGAGCCAGCTGTGAGGCACGAAGGTGCTGGCCTGGATAGTGTTAGATGTACCGCGACAGTCGTTGCTCATAGAATAGACAAACTGAGCGCGTTTAAGGCTCCTGGGCCAGACCAGTTTCTCCCCAGTGTTTTGCGAGAAGTGCGCGACCAGGTGGCTCCCCACCTGGCTACAGTCTTCAACAAATCGTTGGTGATGGGCCAGGTGCCTGGTGACTGGAGGGAGGCCAACGTGACCCCTATCTTTAAGAAAGGGGATCACGAAAGTCCAGGGAACTATCGTCCTATTAGTCTCACTTCAGTTGTAGGTAAATTATTAGAAAGGATAATAGCTGATAGAATCGTTGACCATTTGGATTCCTACAAGCTGCTTGGGGACTCCCAACATGGGTTTAGACGGCATAGGTCGTGTCTCACCAACTTGCTCGAGTTTTTCCACGTCATGTTGAGTGAGTACGATAAGAGTAGGGCGATTGATATACTTTATCTCGACTTTCAGAAAGCCTTTGATAAGGTACCTCACCGCCGGCTAATGGCGAAAGTGCGCGCGCTGGGTATCGGTGGGGAAATAGGTAGGTGGATTGAAAACTGGCTGAGGAATAGGCGGCAGAGGGTGGTAATTAAAGGGGCTAGTTCGGGTTGGGCCTCGGTCACTAGTGGGGTTCCTCAGGGTTCCGTTTTGGGGCCGCTGTTGTTTACCATTTACATAAATGATATCGACGGTGGTATCGTCAGTCGGATCGCCAAATTCGCTGATGACACCAAGCTTGGGGCCAATGTTGGGACGCCCGAAGCGATCGAGGAACTGCGTGCGGACCTAGGTAGGATAGGAGAGTGGTCCGAAAAATGGCAAATGCCGTTTAACTTGGGTAAATGCAAAGTGATGCACATTGGCTACGCCAATCCCAAGTCGGACTACTCGATGTTGGGCAGTAATATCGAGGTGACTGATTTAGAAAAGGACTTGGGTGTGCTAATTAGCAGCGACCTTAAGTTTACGAAACAGTGTGTAGAGGTGGAAAAGAAAGCCCAGAAACTATTGGGTTATATCAGGAGGCAATTTCAGTTTCGGAACAAGGAGATTGTGCTCTCACTGTACAATTCCCTTGTTCGGCCGTACCTGGAGTATGCTGTGCAGTTCTGGTCGCCCACCCTCAGGAAAGATATTGAGAGGCTGGAGCGAGTGCAGGCGAGGGCCACAAAGTTAATCCCTTCCGTTAGGCATATGGGCTACAATCGACGGTTACGCGCCCTGAACTTGTTTTCGCTTGAAACTCGGAGGCTGCGCGGTCAACTGATCGAGGTTTTCAAGCTCTTACGAGGGTTCAACGATGTCGATTTTAGAAGTATGTTTAGTTTAAATGATAACCCAACTCGCAACAATGGTTGGAAGTTGGATTTGAAACGGTTTAGGACTAGTGTGTGTGGGAATTACTTTACGTATAAGATCTGTGACACATGGAACAGGTTACCTTCGGAAGTTGTGAACAGTTCCTCTGTGGATCAGTTCAAGAAAAGGTTAGACGAAATCTTGCACACTATTTGAGTGTGTAAAGACATTTAGGACCTCAGTCTGCGGAAATTTCTTTTCCTATAAAATAGTTAATATCTGGAACCAACTTCCCTCAGAGGTTGTTTCCAGTCAAAGTGTAAATCTGTTTAAAAATAGGCTAGACAAAGTACTGAACACACTCATAGTTTAAGATTAAAACCTCAGAAAACTCTGCAGGAGTTCGCTTGCTCGGTGTCTCTGTGAGCAAGCTAAATATAGAGCTATTTATATATTCTCCACTTTCCTGTAAAATTTCCTTGGCTACTTTTCCAGGGTCAGGTATTTTCTTCAACCTTTTTCCGTACCTGCCTCTGGCAGGGAGGGAGCGGAGGGTGGGGAGAGAGCCTTCTACTTTTCTATCCAGTTTTCTACTACTGCTAGGATAGTTGAAAGAAAAATAAACTTTTACAAAATTTTCCCTGGCACCCGTTGCCATTGGTACCTCCTCGGTATGGGCCGCAAGGCCTTTTGAGGTGCTTCATTTCCTTGTAACTCCTTGTCTCTCTCTCTCTCATTTCTTCGTTTCTGATTTACACGTAACTTTTATCTTCATTCTTTGATTTTCTGTTCACTTCTCGATACGAGAGCAACGTTACACGCATCTTCCACCTTCGTCGACTCAACAACAACAACACCCACGTAAGAGTTGCTCACTCAGTTTTGATTCAATGCTCGATATAAAATTGCTTATACGGAACGAGTGTCCTCTCGTAAATTCGAACATTAAGTGTTTATATTTTAAGCTCAAATATCATAACCGTATTGGAGATTTTTATATTAACCTCGCTTCAATTGAAGGTCCTCCATACTCTTAACAAAATATCATAGTATTGGATAAGTTGCAAAACATGTTTTACTTTCACTCTCGTGTAACGGTTAGCATCGCTTACTACAAATCCACCGGCCCCGGGTTCGATTCCCCGCGAGAGCGGCTTACCCAGCGGTTCATCCTTCCATAAAAAAAGTAGGTTGGTAGATAAATGGATGCTCCGGGTGGCCTAGTGGTTGAGACATTGGGCTGCTGATCGGGAGGTCGTGAGATCGAGTCCGGACGAAGACTTTGTAATATCCGACCACCCGTGGTTAGAATTCCAGGATCAAATGTAGAATTCGGACCCCAGCCTTCTTTAGTTAGCTTTATAAGGCTAACTAACGAAAATATCACGACCTAACCTAACCAATCGTTAGGTTAACTGTACGCCCTTGACGATTGGTTAGGTTAGGTCATGATATTTTCGTTAGTTAGCCTTATAAAGCTAACTAAAGAAGGCTGGGGTCCGAATTCTACATTTGATCCGAATTCCACGTTAAGCTATAGGTCTCAGGTGGAGCAACAAGCTTCACCTTCGTCAGAATGAATAATTCGGGTGGAAACAAAACCAAGGTATTATATACGCGAAGTAATGGAAATTGCAATAAACTGAATATGGATGTTCTTTGAACTAGACTAACACGGAGCATTGTTGCTTTCAGGGTGATGAACCACGTGAGAAAGCCTCGTCAGAAATTTGACCCCCCTCTTTGCTCAGCAATGCTGCTGCGAGCTGCTCGTACCCTGAAATGGCGCATGGGCGGAATGGTGTTATGTACAAAGATGTTTAACTCTTCATACTTTCACTTAAACTATAAATGCATCAATTATATATATATATATATATATATTTATTTATTTATAATGTATTTTCAAACACTGAAATATTAAATTACTTGTGAAAATTTCCTTTTCATAAATTTCTTAAACTTTACTTGGGACGTCAGTTTTGATGTTTTTCAATGAAATAAAAAAAAATTGTACGTTGTAATAATGAAGTGTGACATTTACATACTGGAAGAAATATTTAATATTTTTTTATTTTTTACTTTTAATTTTCCTCAAACTTTTAAACCTCTTAATCAAATTCGATAGTGCGTTGAAGAAAAGTTGGCTAAAATTTTTGTTTTTTCCAAAACAATTTTTACTTTTTGAAAAAAAAGGGAGTTAATTAACTTCTTTGATTTACTTTTAGGGGAAATAAGTTTTGGGGGTAATTATTTAGTTTCATTTGCTTTCTATAGTATGTGTACGGTCCTTTCGGGTTTGTAGTTTTCTTGCTGTACATTTGAGTATATTTATGCGCGCGGGTCTTGTCCGCCCCTGTATGGAGTACCCTTCTCGTGTGTGGGTTAGCTCAACCCGCGCAGGCACAGCTCTACTTGATCGGTTGGAACCAAAGGCTTTTCGTCTCATCAATTCCCCGCCTCTTATTGACTGTCTTCAATCCCTCTCTCTCTTCGCCGCAATGTTGCCTCACTCTCCCTTTACTGTCGCTATTATAACGGACACCGCTCTTCTGAACTCTCCAACTGCGTATCTCCTCCTTTAAAGAGCGCTTGCAGTACCAGACTTTCAACACATTCTCATCCCTTTTCTGTCGAACTCTTTAACGCGAGGGTTAATCAATATTCTTAATCTTTCTGGAACAACATCCATCTTTCCCCTTGTCTATGACCTCAAATCTTTCGAATGCATTGTCCAGGCATCTCGAAAACTTTGGACCTTGATTTCGGCTCTCTTCTTCTTCTTCTTCTTCTTCTTCTTCTATGGGGTGGATGGGATATTTTTGCGGTCGTTCGCCCTTGGCCCTTCCTTCCTGCATAAAGACAATATATGAATTTTGACTTTTTTTTTTTTTTTTCATCAAAATCTCTTTCCAGACGAACCTTCTTTTATCGACGTAACCTTTAATCGTCAAGTTATTGTGGGTTAGGTTAAATTAGGTGACTTTAGTTTGGTTAAATTGGAGTAATGATAGAGCGTCTGGTCTATCAAATGAATATATATGTTTTATTTCACAATATAGTGCATGTTGGAGAGGCCTCACTACTTTAACCTGCTAAGCATCAATTTTATCACTGTCATACGCACCGACGGACGATGCGACTCGTCGATAACGTTTATGAGGTTAAACTTTATTTAAATACATTTGTGAAACAACTTTGAAGACGACAGAACGTCTCGCAAACCTTTTATTCAAACTGATATTTGGTCTACCAGATTGCCCCAATGCCCATAAAAAATAATCGGTATTTATTAGTGTGATAGCGTGGGGTAGACACCCCAGTTAGGTTACTTAGGTTCTAGCAAACACTCAAAGGCACTTACCGGTGCGTTGAATTAGATATTCCTTTGGGAGCCTACCATTAGATTCCTGTGTCCCACAAACAGCCTACCTAACTCTCTCTTGCATTACCAATTTAGAAGCTATAGACATTATCCCTAACTATACTTAAGTACGGACAACTTCCTACCCCATTTGTCACCTTAGAAACACCACCTAATTACACTCAGCACCAACGATTAGGTCAGATAGGAAAAAACGTCTCTAGACTAGCCCAAAACAATACGAACAGCCACGTTGGTTCGTTTATGCCTTGCTGTTGTCATTCAGCTTAGATTTAGTGATATTTCCCCTTTAGTGACTTTTAGACTATATACATATATACAGAGCTGGGCAATAAATACATTGAATGTATTTAAATACTAAATACATGGGAGAAATGTATTTAAATACTAAATACTAAATACATTTTACGAATGTATTTAGATACTAAATACAAAATACATCAATTGTATTTAAATACATTTGTAAATACATTTTAAATATATACAAATTTGCTTGTTGAAGCCATGACACGCACACGATAAAGAAATCAACCACTTTCGACTAAGAGTGGCACACAACTGATTGAACTGACACGTTGAAACATGAACCATGCTGTACTACACTGTCGACGCGTCGTACTGTGCTAGTACAGAACGTGTATTAAACCAGTAAAAGTACTTACATTTTTATATTTTGAGTATTTAAATACATTGTATTTAAATACTCATTAAAGTATTTAAATACTATATTTAAATACATGAAAAACAATGTATTTATAAATAGTTCTAAATACACAAATGTATTTAAATACAAATGTATTTAAATACTGCCCAGCTCTGCATATATATACACACACACACGTCACCTCAATTAGTTTTTACACACTGAGTTTTGTCTATTGTGAATTCTTTTTGGGTTCAAGAAAAATTCACTTAGCTTCGGAATAGTTGAATTAGTATTCTAAGACGTGTTCATTGGCGGATTCAGGATTTCTCCATGCGGGGGGGGGACAGCGGGTTTACTAATCAAATTATAATTTGGCAAATTTAAAGTTTAAAAGGACTTAGAGGAAGACTTAGTTGTCGAAATGAAATATGACTCGTAACAATAATGGTTGATGTGCCATTTCATTTTTCAATAATAAATATTACAAACGATATACTGTACATATTTTATATTTTTCCCATAGGGGGGGGCTTCGTCATCTCTACCTCCACCCCCTTAAATCCGCCGCTAAACGTGTTTTTTTTTTTTTAACCATGCCTTTACTGTAGATCATATTTCGATGAGTAGAATAACTGAACAAGATTGAAGAATTTTCTTCTCCTTTGATATATTGTTTGTCACTGAACGAAATAAGTATAATAAAGCACAAAATATCAGTTGTTGTTGTTGTTGGTTAGCCGATCAGCCCACCCTGATCAAGCAAGCCGGCGGCACGTAGATAACCGATCGCCCTCTCCGGAGTGGACCAGAGATTCAGCGCACTAGTGATGTTGTGTTGTGTTCTATGTGTTCTATGTCTGTCATAATGTGTTCAATTGTTTGTGGTGTGTCCTGGCACAGGTGGCAGATGTTGTCTATGGAGTTGTCTAATCTGTGTTTATATGTCTGTAAGTTGGGGTGATGTCCACATCAGAATCGTGCTAAGTTAACTCGATCCGATCTGCTTAGGCTGGTCTCCGACCTGTCAATGGGTGGCGGCTTCGCATCTAGGACCGCATTCGGACCGAGTCGTGTCAGTGCTTTGTGGGTTAGGTGTGTGTGTGTGTGTGTGTGTTTTCTACACTGTGTGATGTCTGTGGGGCGTGGTATGGCATGGAGTATTTGGTTATAATGTGTCTCTGCTGTTACCTTAATGGTGCGAGGTGTTGGTGCATGATTGTACATGTAGTAGCAAGGGTGTTGTGGGTTAGTTGTCGCTGCTACAATGAATTGTGTTATATTCGCACAATGAATCTTCTTTAGCGAAATACAGTTCCACAATCTTTGTAGGTGAGCCACTTCCTATTCATTTATCTCGGATAAAATCCAAAACCCTTTAAAATATTAGCTTTTAGAATTCTTCAAAGATGTCCCAAACATTATATTTAGTCGGTTCACGATAGCATTTTAACGAGTAAATAATTTCATACAAACGATTTTGAACACAATTTTTTAAGCCAGAGAAACTCTAACACTTACTTTAAACTCAAGATCCAGTTAGATTTTGAATGCAGCTTCACATATTTCATCTCACTGGCTTTAGATGTGAAGCTAAAAATTTTGGTAGCCGTGGTATTTTTGTAAAGTTATGATCTCGCCAGAGCTGGGCACTTCCGCAAACACTTCCGCAAACCGCAAATTCCGCAATTGCGGAAGTATGTTTTTCGTTTGCGGATTTGCGTTTGCGGCAAAGTCATCGCAAATTAGTGAATTTGCGTTGCGGAACTAAGACCGCAAACGCAAATCTTTCCGCAAATTTCCCACGTGGCCACTGGCCAAGCCCGCTAGTGCTGAACAACTCGACACAAAGCTTGCCCAGGTAAACACGATCTGCCTGCACAACAACATCTCCTCCTTCACCCCGACAGACAATGAGATCATGAAGGAGTACCTCACTGTGATGAAGCCGGTCGCCACCAGCCTGGACAAGCTGCAGTCTGAGAGGGAGGCTTACATGGGGGTCCTTCTTCCAACCCTCTATGTCCTCAGACAAAGGCTGGAGTGCATGAAGACCAAGCCCTTCAAGTATGCCAAGCCATTGTTGGAGTACCTCCTGGAACACCCTAATAGTGAGGAGAAGAGGCCAAAGGGGTTCAAGGGCAGGTTCTCCACCATATTCTCAAACATGGACTTTCTCATGGCGACTGCAATTCACCTTCTTCAAACTGCATGTGGTCCGGCACATCAACCCTGGCAATGTCGACGCGACGAGAACGAGGCTGTTGGATGAAATCCGGGAGCACGCTGCCATCGAGACTTCCGGACCCAGCAGTGCCGAGGACGACGATGACGAATTCTTCAAGGTGATTTACTGATCATTTTCGTTATTTACATAATCATTAATTCATTATATAGATTAAAATTTAATTATTTAGTTATAAATTAATGTGTGACCGCACTCTGCGTAGCCTAGTTGTAGTAGTTGCCAGTTACTGTTAGTACTACTCATAGTCTGAGCTCACTCACACTCAGTCATTCAATTTGAACAATTTGAACAATTTCTGACTTGTTAGTTGTTGTTACTGAGTCTGTTAGTAACTTAGACTGTCATACTTAATAGTAAATTACTATTTTTTTTGTATTATTTATTAAATTATTTAATTTATTTCCAGGAGTTGAGGACCTATGGCCCAACGCCAATGGAGAGGGAGACCAGCAACAGCAACTCCAATCGCCTCTCCAACAAGTTGGCGAAAGAGTTGGACAGTTGGTCCTCTGACAAGGAGAAGAACAAGGAGCTGGAGCAGAGCATGTTCCCCAAACTTCACCGCAACGCCTGGGTTCATGTTTTCCTCAAGTATACCATCCCCAGCTCTGCGGCCGTGGAGAGACTGTTCTCCCATGGGTCAGATATAATGAAGCCCAAAAGGGCCAGCCTGACCTCTGACAACTTCCAACGTCTCGTGTTCATGAAGGGGAACATGGACTTATTAAAACTGGATTTGGCTCAGTTACTGGAGGACGACGACTGAACTTGTTGACAAAGCCAGAGGCGTACACTTGTAGAGGCTAGAGGGGTTGAGTTGTACAGTGAGTTCAAGTTGTGTACAGTCACAGTGTTAACTTAATTTAACTTGTGTAATGTAATGTGTGTACAGTTACAGTACAGTCTTCTCTAACGTGTCTAAGTCTCAAAATTTATGAAATTCAAATGATTAAATTTATTATCTAATTTATTTACTATTTACTTGCAGGAGGTGTTTTTGTTCAATATAATATATCAATATATGTAATATTTTTATTTCTTCTACAATAGTGATTTATTGTAATAAATTATTTAGCCTTGTTTTTAATAAAAACAAGGCTAAAACATTAAACATTAAAAAGATATAAAAACTTTTTATACCTCTTTAATGTTTTGGATACTTTTTATAGTTAAAATTGCGATTGCGGAATTTGCGGTTTGCGGAAGTGTTTGTGGAAGTGCCCAGCACTGTAAAAATTGGAAATATGGTTTGCGTTTGCGGATTTGCGTTTGCGGCACCAAAAATGGCAAGCAGTTTGCGGATTTGCGGTTTGAGAGTAAGGAATGAAAATGGAAGAATGCTCACGGCGGATGTGGATCTACGGAATAGATGGAACGAATATTTCGAAGGTTTAATGGGTGGGAGAGATGAGGAGTGCAAATATAAATATGACGGGATTTGATTGTGTGAGGACGACTTGTGACAGAATGCCGGAGAACATAACCATGGGTGAAGTGAAAGAGGCGGTTCGCAAGCTCAAAAATGGAAAAGCAGCAGGTGTGAATGGAATAGAGGAGAATTATTGAATATGGAGGATTGAAAAGGTTAGACTGGTTGTGCTGCAGATGTCAGAGCGCGTGGACAAATGGGAGTTTGCCTGAAGACTGGAAGAAAGCAATAATTGTTCCATTGTGCAAAATGGAAGGTAAAAGGAGTGAATGTAAAAATCATAAAGGTGTAGTTCTGTTAAGTGTGGTAAGGAAGGTATGGTAGGATAGTGATAGAGAAAGTGCGTGGTATTACAGAATGCTTAGTGAATGATGAGAAAGGTAGGTTCCGAATAGGAAGAGGTTGTGTGAATCGAGTGTTCGCAATGAAACAAGTGGCAGGTCTGGAGTATATATATAGGGCTGGTGGTAGATTCATGAATACGGTGAAGAGAATCAGAAGTACATGTGTGAGAGTAAATAAAGAACTAACTGAATGGTTTGATATAAATGTTGGTGTGCGTTAAGGATGTATGATGTTTCCGTGGTTGTTCAACCTGTTTATGGATGAAGTCATGAGAGAGGTGGATGGGCGACTGATAGAAAGAGGATTAAAGTTGCCGTGTGATGGGAATAGGTGGGATCTGTCGAATTTGTTGTATGCAGAAAGTAAGTGCGATATGTAAGACGTTAAGAGTTTTGTGGCGGTGTGGGAGAGATTGTTGAAAGTGAACGTGGGTAAGATCAGGTTACTGATTGTAAAACGTGTGGGTAATTCGGCCTGTCATGTGATGGTGAATGGTGAAACACTGGAGGTGGTAGAGTCCTTTGTGTATCTGGGATGTGTATTGGACAAAAGAGGTGCTGGTGCGGATGAAGTTTAGAGTAGAATGAATCAAGGAAGAAAAGTAGCGAGTCCGCTGAAAGCGATTGTGAGAAAGCGGGAAGTGGGTAGAGATGCTGCGAGGAGTAACGGTACTAACACATGAACTGAAGGTGTGTTAGTACCGACACTTTTGTATGGATGTGAAACATTGACATGACATGACATGAAAGGGAGAAGTCAAGAGTGAAGGCAGATGAGGTGGATATTCCGAGAAGTATGTGTGACGTGCATCGGAGTGATGGAGCAAGAAACCGTGTGGTTCCGGAAAGATGTGGTGTTCTGAAGTCAGTGGAAGTGAAAATTGAGGAAAATGTGTTAAAGTTGTTTGGACAAGTTGAAGGATTGGAAGATGACCGAGTTGTGAATGAGTGTTTGCGAAGGTAGAAGGAAAGGAAGGCCGAGAACAAGGTGGATGGACATGGTGAATGATTGCGTGAGGAAGCGTGAACTTGATCTGGGTGATGCACGAGAAGTGTCTGCAAGTAGGTTGGAATGGAGGAAGTTTGTTGAGGTATGTAATGTAAGTTCAGGACTCTGTTTTATTTTTGACAAGGGCCACCACACATGGCCTATGAAGCGCGGCAGGTGTGGAATTTAGCCATGTCGCCACGGGGTTGCTCCGCCACCAGGGCGAGGACACCTATGTGAATGGACGTGTCCAAATTAGGGTGGAGTGAAAAAATCAAAAGTGTCAGGATCAAAATTGAGGGGGTCTAGAAATCTAGATAGTTGTCTTTTGTCCAGGATTAAACTTTAAAATTGACTTTGGGTGATTGCATACAAAACTGCGACTGCTACCGGCCAATTTATACAAATCGTATGTGCGCCCGACCAAAATTTGAACCCAGTGACCTATCTCAGGTTCTGGACATGATAGAAAGACAATTTAAAAACTATTTATGATGTATTTTTTACCTCTGAAGCAGATTAAAACATTTGCAGAGGGCTGCAGGCTCAATACTGCATCAAAAAATCCATATTTATATTTATTTTTGGCCAAATATTGCAATTTTCATTATTACACATTCATATAACACATAACACACATTCAATCTACCACTCATTAAACGGAGTAATAAAAAATAATCATCTAAACAACTTCAGAATATTGTATTTTTGTATTGAACACTTTCATCAGTTTTCTTGATTTTATCTTAATGTGCCTCTGTACAGCCTGATTATGACAAGGCTGGTTGAGTTTCAGTGCTTCCTTTCTTATATTTATGAATTCTTCATTGGTTAGAGATGCTATGATAGGGGGCTCATGAATGTCAGGTGAATTTAAGTTTATCATTTTGGGATACCCTCGAGCTTCGTTATCGATTTCAGGCACCATGAATCTCCTGACACTACCATCTCTCACAACACTCAAGTCAGGCTGTAACTCTGGGACTTCAATATCCTCATCTGAATCAATTATCAGGTCACCACCTTCGAAGTCATTGTCTATCACTGTTTCAACTGATTCATTCCCTCTGACCAAAAGTACCTTGTTAACCGTGATGTTGCGGATTTGTGGGTCTGAATCAGCAAGCATGGCAATACATTCTCAGGGTGAGCATAGTATGCATTTCGGTAGAGGGTTTTTAGGGCTATCTCCCTGGCTTCGTTGTGACGAAATTTCAGGATCCTTTGGAGCATATCATAAAAATTCTAGCACCATCTGTGCATCGATATTCCTTCTTGATCTGGAAAAAACTTCGAAAATAGACCAAGATACAAAACTCTGCAAATGTGACCAGAACTTTGGAAGGCTTCCTTTGAGATGTATAAAATCTGAGGATTCTACATGCCAGAGTCAACCACCTTGAATGACAGATCGGTCCAACTTCAAGAAACACAAGATCAGGATCAACACAGCCAAGCATAACAGCCATACAGATTCTGTAAGCATAATACTGATCAGTGCTGAGGTCCTCCAGTACTTCGTTAGGAACAACTGGAAATTTTGAATTCCTAATTGGCTTGAATGAACTCGCATCCCACTGAGATACACTTCCACCAAGTTCAACCTCTATCTTTCCTGAAAATGAGTATGGGCTCTTTGTTGTTCCATCCAGAATAACAAAGACGTGATGAAGGGGGAGCTCATTACAGTGTAGTAGGCAAATGCTCCACTGCAAAGGTCTACCAAACAGTTCTTCCAGGCATCTGATAGTTCCACCATTTGAACCGGTCATTGTATTTGTCCCATCAGATCCTATCATGGCAAGTTTGGTTTGTAATTCAGTGTCTTTGAGGGCCTTATATATCAAAAGTTTTTTAATTTATATAGATCAAACTCACCGATTCTTTTCTTTTGCTCGCTCCTGCTGTAATCCTCTCCTTTTGTATCTGATGTCTGCCGATGTAAGGCGTTCCTTAAAACCAACGCATCGTCCTATTCTAGCTGTTTTCTGGTCCTCAAAGAAAGCATAGTCTTCTTCTGTCATTTTGAGTTGATACAAATGTTCCAAATCTCTTCTCCGATTTGAGTTCTCACAGAAGATGTCAAACAACTTTGAAGTTTTTTCAATGAAGGAAGAAAGATCACTCTGGAACTTATCACGTTTCTTTTTTGTATATCTATCAAACCTACAAAATTACCAAAACTTTAATGTTGTGAATGCAAATTTCAATTATAAACCCTAAGTTAAATTCTAGTCAAAACAGAATTTATTACCGATCATTCTTATGATTCGCAAATCACTGAATCAAATGATTATGTTAATAAAATTACTGTCACAAACAAATAAATGTAACTACAAAATTTACAAAAGTATAACATATTTGAAATCTTTTTATAAAGGACTGAAAATTTGAGTCTTACCTCGAAAATTCTTCGACTAGATCTCGAATCTTGCTGGTGACACTAGGGCATGAAATTGAATAGACATTGCACCAAATCCAGTGTTCAATCAGACTTAGTGCAACCGTATCAGCTGCTTGTATAGTTGTCCAGTTTTCTTCTGCCATTACATGTTGGATGACATCTTTAACAAGAGGAAGCTTTCCGTTGGGGAACGAGTTTGTGCTTGAAAATCTGTGACCTCCATCAAGAATTTTAACCGTGTCACTGCGTCTTAACATTATACTATGCAGTATTTTTTGGCAATAAGGTTATCAAAATACATGTATTTATCAATTCTATAAATTCAACCTGAAAAGAAAAATATGAAGTATAATTTCAAACAAAAAACAAAATATTTGGAGAAAAGGGCTGAAAAATTGCATTTTTTTTAGAAAAAAATGACGAAATATGGATTTTTTTTATGCATTATTGAGCCTGCAGCCCTCTGCAAATGTTTTAATCTGCTCGAGGTAGGCAATACATCATAAACGGTTTTTAAATTGTCTTTCTATCATGTCGAGAACCTGAGATAGGTCACTGGGTTAAAATTTTTGTCGCGGACACATCCAATTTGTATAAATTGGCCAGTAGTAGTCAGTTTTGTACGTAACCACCCAAAATCGGTTTTAAAGTTTAATCCTGGACAAAAGACAACTATCTAGACCCCCTCAATTCTGATCCTGGCACTTTTGATTTTTTTCACTCCCCCCTAAACTGTCCATTTTACTTTCTGCCTTTTCTCCTGTTCACTCACTTCCGTATTTTATATCTAGGGTGTTTCTGCCTTCTCACCCCAATTCGTCAGAAAAATATTTTTCTTGATAATGTATGCATGTACTCATATTATAATGCGCGCGTGAACCGACTGGATTTACGTAGACTTTAATTTAGTGTGAATGTAGACGACTAGATGTCTAAGTTTTCGGATACTTCATGAGATAAACGCGAAACAGCAACTAAAATTCACAAAATTTTAATTAAGTGTCTTTGTGGACAAAACAACAGTAAATTACAAACTTGTTTTAAAAATTTATTCTTTTTTTTTTGTTGGGTTTAATTTTATGAAGTGTATATATACTGTATTAGAAATCGGCTTCTCCTTTATAATTATGTTGAAAATTTATATAAATTAAAATAATTTGGATATTCATGAAATTCTAAGTTCGCCAATTGAAGTTTTGGGAAATAAAGCCCGTCTCTGAGACGATCTTTATAAAGCCAACATTATTAAATATTTAATCAAATTTCGATGAAGTTATTTCACTGTCGAATAATTTATTATAAACACTGAAATTTGTTTACGTTAGTGTAGATAGTTTTTGATTGGTAATTAGGCCTCATAGGATCTTCCAAAGAGCGGAGACTAAGTTTGTCGCAATGTCCAGTAAGCCAATTTGCTTACCCCTTTGAGTTAGCAAACTTACGAAATCATGAATCCTATTCCCATTCTGACAAACTCGGCTATGAACTGTCCCGAGCCAGTCTGAAAAATGGGAAGGCGGCAAATTTATTTTGACAACTGTATAAATTGTTGAAAGAAAAAATGTACTTTTGCTCGTATTTTTATTAAAATCCCTAAAACCGAAAATAAATATTAACATTTATTTTATACAGTACTAAAACACCTTCCCAAAATGTAAAGTAACTTAAACGATTTCGGATAAATCGTATGAAAGGGCTTTCTATTCAATAAATAAATACCTTTAACCGAGAGGAATCACGGGCCCCTTTACCCCCGATCACCACTTCCTCCATCTTCCAGCCCGGGCCCTACTACCTTTAACAACGCGAGAACTCGAACGACACAATTTTTACTATCGTTGTTTATTTAGCGCGAGGTGGAAAACACCTTTTTCTTTTAACTCTAGTCTCTATAAGAATTAGTGAGGAGGGTCAGAAACTGGCACATGGCTCAGGCCAGACGAAGTGATAACTCTCGGATTAGAATTAACCAGCACCACCGGGATTCGAACCCCCGACCTCAGTGCTCGCTTCGCTCATCTCTCTGTACTGAACATAAAAATGTGTGGACTAATTTAATTTTGACCATTTAACTCCAGAATAATAATATTAACAATAACGAGAACATTGATGGACCCAAACTATACACGTTTTTACACACATTTTTACCCATTCTCTACTGATAACTGACATCCAAAACCCATATTTTTATTCAAGGAGACGGGTGGGTGGAATGTTTGAGAAACCTAAGCCTGAATAACTACAGAATAAGTGATCAGTCCACTCTCTTACCAAACGAACCACTCTGGCTCAGATAGCTGAGAATCTATTCTATATATTGAAAACATTATTAGAAAAGACAATAAATGGGAAAGTAGAAACCTTTTCTTTTCCATCTTAGTGCGGTTACTGTAATTCAAATGCGTTGAAAGTATTTGAAATGTAAATTATTATTATAATTTTCTAATTCTTCAATCATAAAGAGTGAGTGAAACAATTTTTAACCTAAAGTGAAAAGTGGAGGAAAACTCAAACTTAAATCTTTTGTGTTCAAAAATGGCAAAAAAAAAGATACGTTTGCACGCGTGAAAAAGAGGCTTATGACCTCATGACATGATAATTTGCTACTGTCTAATTATCTAGGTAAAACTTCTTTCAATGTTTAAGGACATCCGGAGATTCCTAATTAATCTTCAGGAAAATAAATGTTCAATCTTCGGCAAGATATCGAGGTATGTCTCCGAGCAAACGTCTTGCATCGCTTTCACAACATCATCTTCGGTAATTGTTTCCCAAGTTTTCTCATCTGGAGGAAAAACATTTCTAAATTACGCTTCTGTCTCGTGAATTTAGGGCTACGTTGTGGTCAAGTCGCAACTCCGCTTCCCCTAGGATCAGCCAAGTTAAGCTACATTGAATCCGAGCAGTAGGTGCGTGGGTGACTGCCTTATGCGTCTAGATAATGTAGTGACCCGTGGTTTGGATCCCACATAAAGCCGTAAGTTCCCTTCGTCGTTAGGAAGGAGGTTAAGCAACCCCAAAACACCACATGAATATACTCGCGTGTGTGTGTGTGTGTGTGTGTGTGTGTATATATATATATATATATATATCCCCGCAAGGGGGTTCTAAGCTCGTGCTCTTGAGTGCTCTTTGTGCTCGTTTGTACGTGCTTGTTCCTGGAGGTTTCACGTGCGCCCTCCCGGCCCTAGCACCCAAGGATGATGGGGCTCAACCCTGCAGTCCTTGTCATCCTTGGTCTTTTTCCACTTCGACTGTCCCCTCCACCCTTTCTTTTTCCTCTGTCTTTCCTCTCACTTTTTCTTTGTTTTTCCGCTGAGATATGCCCTTTAAATAGAGGCGAATCGGTTCTTCCTGAACTAAAAAAAATATATATATATATATATATATATATATATATATATGTGGTCAATGTACATTTAAAATGAATTATGGATTTTTAAAGAAACTAGATACACTGCAATTTTAAGACTAATACCTTGGTATCCAAAAGATACAGTAAGTACATTGTAAAGTTAATATCTTTCTATCTCACCGTAAATTGGAAGATGCCCGGCGAGTTCACACAAGGCAGTTGAAAATCCTTCAGTTTGTTTGACGCCTGAAAATGGTGAAACTTCATTACGCCCAAATTCATTATTGAACACATACATACATTAGAATTAAAACAATTCAACGCTTAATTCTAAAGCGATAAACAATTACATTCTAGTTCAGTGGTTTTCAAAGTACGGATCACGAAATATTATTAATCACTGGGTCACTACATGTAGAATTTTTTTTTTACAAAATGGTTTTTGAAATTGGGGCGTAAAACGAACTGCCTCATTATTATTATTACTGTATTTATATTACATTTAAAATGGTTTTTGAATAACTTCGATGTTTAGTTATTACTGACGTGAGCACCATCAGAGTCTCTGGAAATCTCAAATCTGTCCACTGCATTGCGGAACATGTTCTCAAGCATCTCTGGGGTTATTTTGGCAACTTCGGCGACAATGCGGGTTCGGAAATCCTGCGAGTCTGTAACTCTTATTTTGTAAACCTCAGACTTTATAAAACCCCACGCAAAAAAGTCTCATGGTTTTAAATCGGGAGAGCGTGCTGCCCAGGGCCTTTTTCCACCACGTCCAATCCAGAGATTAAACTTCTTTGCGTGGGGCTTTATGATGATGTCTGAGGTTTACGAAACAAGAGTTACAGACCCGCATTGTCGCAGCAGTCGCTAAAATAACCCCAAAGATGCTTGAGAACATGTTCCGCAATGCAGTGGACAGATTTGAGATTTGCAGAGACTCTGGTGGTGGTGCTCACGTCGAAACTTAGACCTAAGCTTGATAAAATAAATATACATCTAATTATGTTACTACATTTTTATCCTAAAATACTCTTATTTCAGCAAAATAGATAGGGACTTTTGGACCACCCTGTATTTATTATACAGTAATATGTTTACATACTGTATTTTTGAGAACCCCAAAAAATGTGGATAATCCAAATTTGCGGATAAACCAACTTTATCCGTAGTTCATAATAATTACCATAGCTCGGTTTCCTGACCCAAATGCAAACACGAACTGTGTCATAAAGGTTCCCATGTTTGGAGTCTGGTTCCTTTACGTAGTGACTGCTAATCCCTCTCGTTATCATAACATTATGACATATCTCCTCGTTTAATAAGAAGTCAATCAGAGTCAAAGTGTCCCTACAAAAGATTAAAAACGTTAGCGGAAGTAACGTATATTTGGATGAGACAAATTCGTGGATCCAAGAGTAACTCGCGACATATTTTAAGGGAAGACCTCGTAAATAGTTTTGATTTTTTGTATAGCTATGACAGTAAAGAGTAAAACATTAGTCTCTATTTGGGGTGGTTTGATTCTTATTTTAAACAGGAATAACCTAGAGAGGCCTGGGGCTTTGAGTTATCCTTAGGCTTCGTATGTTGTTATTTGTCATTATTTATTTATTATTAAGGAGTATAAATCTATCATAAAAGGAACTCAACAGAAGTGAAAATCAGGTCGACATATTACAGTAAAACACTCTTATTTATAATACAAAATATAAACCTTATTAATGTAAGTGACCTAAACAACAAAAATTTTGTTCACATATTTTAATGTACCCATTTTTTTTGTGTGCAAATGAAACGCAATCTTTATGACAAAAAACAGTTATTCTTCTAAAGCTCGATGTTTGATGCAATTATTCACACAATAATAATTTAATTGGTCTTATTTTATACAATCCCTTTAAATAGGTACTTAATTTTCTGAAGTAGTAGATTGAATTGAATCAACCCTGTTTTTAGTTCTGCTGGATTTACTTTGGTAATAATAGTATCCTATGTCAGCAATTCTCAACTGTGGTACATGGAGCACTTTTAGGTAGTACGCAAAATGGTCTTAATACGCATCTTCCTCATTCATAATTACTTCAGTAATTATGTATTTAAAAAAGTAATATTAGTTGTACGTGTATAATCCGCAACCTTTCCGACTGTGGTACTTAGAAAAGCCCGGTGATACGTCGACCGAAAAGGGTTAGGAACCCCTACTCCATTGCGAAGCTTCAAATGGTGTCAGCATAAAACTCGCTCCCCCAAAACTCTAGGCCTATACAAAAATATTTAGGATATAATCGATGAGTAACTACGAGTAATTACTCACCCACTAATACTACCTATTACCTGACGAGGCTTTCTACATCTTCATCTCGAAGTTGGAAAACGAATCCAGGAGCATAATGATGTTTAAAGGTATACAATGAACCAGCTCGTTTCTCGCATTCCTTAAAATAAAAGAGAGTTAATTTAAAGGAAAACGCGTGAAACAGTTTTCTGTTTTGCGGGTGGTCACAATTATAATAATTCAGCATATGATTTATGACTATTAAAAACGAATAATTAACCCACTCGGAGTACGTTCAACTAGCGAGTTTAAACTATACAAATGTATAACTTAACAACAACAAAATCTAAAGGAACTCACGGCAGTTTCGACATAAAAAGGATAAGGCAAGTAATAAATATGAAGGTGGTGGTGATTAACTGAGGCCATGCCACCCAAGGAATTGAACCCCACTTTCAAAGCTCTGCAAATGAATGATTCATGAAGATAAAAGAAAATTTTGCTCTAAACCTAAAGTTTGTCTTTTAAACTCATTATAAACCAGTCTAACAGAAATGTTCATTTTGAAGGAAGCCTTTAACACGCAAGAAAACAAATTACTGCTTTAAATCACTCAATTTATTATATAACCCTAAAAAATGCATTTTGAAGTCATATTTACCCGCCTTTTAATGTTATTCTCTCAGATTAGTTTGTATCCTGAATTTATAAGATTTTAAGGTCGTGTTACTTATTCCTTATTACTATACTAAGGACCACAACTGAGAAAATTATTTGGTTAGAGTAGTTTTCAAACAATTTCAAAGAATCTTTTTGGAAATGTACAGTACTGGTAAAAACTTTGCTTTCAAACATGAAATTTCTAAAATATATATATATAAAAAGTGGGTTTTGTTCCTTTTTTTTTTTAATTTCCTAGAAAATTTAAGTTTCTTGGCAAACCTTTTGTTTTTTTCCTGAAACCATACATCAGCTACTTGGAACTTAACATTACAATAATTTGATCTAAACAATAAAACTGATCATTTACTTCCACTATAAGGGTAGTTTGATATTTTAAAACCTGTGAACTTGTTATAAATTAATGACAGTACAGTACTTTTGTATGGAGCTAAAAATACTGAAATACCATTAATGAAGAAATAAAAAGGAATTTGCAGCTTTTTCAACGCACGGTGTATTGGAGACTAAGACTGAAGAAATTCCAAGTATGAGTCCTTCATAGTCCAACATCTGAGGGTTACAAGCAATTCTAGAAGGCACAAGAAGGCTGTGGAAAGGTGTTATTGGAGCAGTATTTACGATCAGAGTTGAAGTCAGCTTACCTTTACATAAAACTTTTTCTTTTCTTTTCTCATCATATGTTGAAAATAACTGGAAATTTTTTTATTTTAGTTTCTTAAATGAGTCAGGCAGTATGACAAAATCGGAATGAAGCTTAGACCCTGATCTATAATATTGCAATATATATACCCACCTTTTTAAAAATTATTTCAAATAAGATTTCTTCTTTTGTAACCAAGGTGAAGTTAAATTTTGTTGAATCAAATGGCTGCTTTATACATGAAATGGCTTCTGGTGTTCTTCTTTTCTTTATTCTCATTGGATTCAACTAAAATGAGAAAAGTTTTAGAACTACTGATAACTGTCAATAAGCAGATTAAATCTTTTCATGTTCAAAATTGGCAACAACTAAATAAAAATTTTAAGGCAGTTATCCTAATATCAATACAAGGTGTAGGTTTTGGGTACAAACTACTTTGACTTAAGCACTTCTGAAGTTATCTGCTTAAAATACCATTATCTAAATGATCATTAGTCCTTGTTTCCTCTTTGTATGAAGTATACAAGATATATTGGTAAATATTAAGTTTTGGGGACACCAGTATTTTGGACCCCTGACTGGTGAAAAGTTGGTCATGTAGGAAATATCTAACTAACCTAACCTGGATGCGAGACTTGCCTTGACTGGACCAATGGGTGGATCACTGAAATCTGGTGTCCCTGAAACTAATATTAGCCAGACATGTTTTGTGTTGATCGTGTGAAATCTGAGAAAAATAAGTTGATGTTTAAAAATTATGACTAACAAGACCTATTCTCACATATCTTAATATCTTAATTTCCATGGTAACCTTAGCAAAGTCATGAATATAAAGGAATACCTTTGAAAGTTTTAAATTGTATATGGTCAGTTTCTACCAAATGCAATTTTTATTTTGATATATAGCTATTTGTGAACAACCCAGCCTACCTAGTTAGACAACTATTACTTAAATGCTTCTTAAAAAGTTGTGTTGTATCCTCACTTGGGCAATAATTTTATAGTATCCAGGAAGAACTTTAGTGTATACACTTTCTACTCCATAGTTCAAAATTTTCTTCTTTTCTGCATCCCTCCAAGTACTCTTGAACATATTGTCAAAATAACTTTCTTTGTAGTTAACATGGCATGACTTCATTCTCCAAATGAAATCCTTTTCCTCGAGAGAAAGTACAGCTATCCCATCCAATGCCATATGAAATTAAGTTAGCTACAGGATTTTATTTGATCTTAGTGGAAATGTCATACACAAGAATGAGGGAAACATCAGAAAATAGACTTTCATGGGAACATGATTACCGTGGCAAAGTTACAAATTCTTATATTATGCGCCTTGGTGGTGTAATGGTTAGCATCACTGACTATAAATCCATCAGCTCCAGGATTGAGACCTGGTGATGGCAGGTGGCATGCAGCAAAACCCAGCTGTTCATCCTCCCACAAACTAAAAAATTGGTTGGTAGGTAAATGGGTACCCTGGGTAGCCTAGTGGTTAAGACACTGGGCTGCTGGTGTGGCATGGTTCAGATTCCACATTAAACTGTAGGTCTAAGGTGGAGTGACAAGCTTGATTTTTATCTAAATAAACAATTTGGGCAGAAGCAAAACCAAGGTTAACCAAGCTTATGATAGATTTTTCAGTTTGTGTATTTGATTATAAGTTTTAACAAGCCCAACAGGAAATTACAAATTCAAAATGATATTTGTGGGGCAAAATTAGGTTAAGTCAGCCTGTGACTTTAATGCATTTTATGTATTTTATATTTAAAACCTATTTAATATTTTTTTAGAAATAAAATATGAACAAATGACCATCTTCAAAGATTACGAAAAGATAGCTATACCTAAGTAAGAGTTTTACAATAAGAAAATGTATTCTCCCAAAGGGGGGAAAAAAAAAATTATATATATATATATACACACACTATGTATATATAACAACTCTCTACTTCATCAGGCCAACTCAAGAGGTGGGGGGGAACAAGCTTAACCTTCGTGAAATGAGGAATCATCACAGAGAACATTTGAAAGATGTATACATGAGTTTGAGCATCCACAGGATTTTTTTTCAGGGGAGGTTCCCAATCCAGAAAATTTTGAAAAGGAGAAGGCTGCAAACATTATTATTTGGCATTTTAAATATTATTAGCATTGGAAATGAAGTGAGAGACATTGTTTGAGGAGAGATATGATACAGATGTTCAAAATGTTTTCAGGTTTGGACAATTTAGATATGTAACTTTTTTCACCAGAGGCTCATGGGATAACTCATGGACATAAGAAAATTAGAAAACAGACTTGTTGACTTGATCTACAAAAATACTTTTTCAGTCATAGAGTAGTAGATTTTTGGAATGACTTGCCATATTGTGTAGTAAATAGTAGCTCATTAATTAAGTTTAAGAAAAATTTGGACAATTTCATGAATGAAAAAGATAAGCTAAGAATATACAGTATTTCTACAAACTAAGTTATGTTGGCTACTTTGGTAGTAGTAAATAGTTATATGTTAATTAGCTGACACGAGATTGACATTTTGCAAGATTTTTTTATTATTATTATTATTATTATAAAATATAACTCATGACTTGGATAACCTCAATAGGCCCCAGTGGTTTCATGTTTTCCAAATGTAATGTAATGTACCGGTAATGTACTCTGCTCTAGTGTCATTGAATACCATACTGCATCACTAATATAGACTAGGGTACCGTATATCCAGATTTTCACTAATCATATATGAGGGGTCACGCGTCTTAAGGTACCTAAGCGCCACCACAGGCAAAAACGTGTTTTTGATGGATATCACTATTTTCACCCTTCCTCTATCGCGTGGTTTGGGTTATAATGACCTTATAACACTAGAAGTATGGTTGAAAACCTTATGAAGTGAACTACTTTTTTCACCTCTATCGCCAGCCAAAGGTTCACCCAAAGTTCGTTTGGCATAATAAGAAAAAAAAAATATATTTATATATATATATATAAAATATAAAATATGAAAATCTATTCCAAAAACTCAACATCTTCATTAACATACTTAGAACTCTAATTTAGCCAAAAATGAACGTTCTAGCTCAATTAATAACAGAGATACTATTGCCAGAATATTGCTGAACTTTGGAAGTGATTTCTGATGAATTTGAATTTTGGTGCTTAGGTACCTTAAGACGCGGGACCCCTCATATATAATTAAATAATTCATTTTCTTATTCCTAAGACTCTGTGCATTTGTATAAAAACACTTCAACCCCTCAGTTTTAACTAGTTCCCTACCTTTGGCCAGATAGCTGATATGCCTATTCCTGACATAATCTATATTTAAGTCCCTAACAGTATTAACTTTACAGATACTCTTATGCTTTATGCCCTCTGCTGATCTAAAGTTTTTTTTTCAAAATCCCCAAAGAGCTTACATTGTCCTCTAAAAGTCTCCCATATAAAGTAGTTCCCTTTCTACTAAGATGTAATCTATCCTTACTGTAAAGCTCCTTCTTTCCTAAAAATTATCCCACAAATCTATCAACTTAACTCCTTCACTACACAGCATCTTAACTTTAGCATTTAAGGCTAAATTCTACTTGTAAATTTCATGCTTACACCAACCCTTGATAAACTGCCCTCTACATAACACTTGCTCTACCTACTTTTTAAAGTTTCTCTTAATTCTCTGTACCTATGTTTAACTACTACTGAATTTCTGTTCAACTTATATCTACATCCTTATCCTGTGATCCTTCAGAATCTGACCATAAAGTAGTTAAAAACTAAATTATTATTTGACGAATGATTATTGCTTTTACTGGTTAATTAGTTATTTTTTGAATAATTGTAAATTAAACATGGTGGGCAGATCTATAATTTAAATGCCTGGTTAGGTAACTGAATGCCCAGTTAGGTCAACTGTGCACCTTTGATGACTGGTTAGGTACAGTATATCAAAGTTAGGTTAACTGAATGCCCAGTTAGGTCAACTGTAAACCCTTGATGATTGGTTAGGTTGTCATGATATTTTCATTAGTTTAAATGAAAAAATCATGACAACCTAACCAATCATCAAGGGTGTATAGGTGACCTAACTGAGTATTCAATTAACCTAACCAGGCATTCAATTATAGGTCTGCCCACCATGTTTAATTTACAATTATTAAAAGAATAACTGGTATTATTATAGTATTACACCCGTCTAACGTCCAGCAATTATTATACATTCATTAGGTAGATTTTTAAATTCTAAGACACTTTTCTTCTATAGCGTTTCCGTCGCAAATGCTTCATTTTCGAGATATAAATGTTTTTTTGGTGTGTATCTAGTGCGTGTTCGTATGTTCGTTTGTGTTGACGTCACATGTCTGCCCAATCAGAGCGCTCCATCCATTTCGAATTTGAATTAGTTTGCTACCAGAATGGCTTTGTGTGACATGTGTTCATTCGATTATTACCGCTGTATTGTCGCTTTCTATGAAAATTTAGAAAAAAAGTGTTGAATTTCTGCATGCTCATGCACTCCACATTGTAAAACGGAGTGTACATATCGTCAAGACCAGAAATTGTGGCGTTGTAGAAAAAGTTACGTTGTGCTTAAAATGAAGAAAAGACGGTACTGTGATTATTCTGTCTTAGATTTTAAAGGTAATTCCTGTTTTTCTTTTAGGATAGGTTAGGTTAGGTTTAGTTAAGTTAGGATAGGATAGGTTAGGTTGTTAGGTTAGGATAGGTTAGGTCAATTTTGAAGGTGAAATTTGTTTTTCCTATGGTTTTTGATGTTTTGAACGAATCTGACCTTCAAAACCGTCGGAAATGACTTGTTTTCTATGATTTCCCCCACATTGCTGGCTGGGGGGGGGGGGATCTCAAAAACGAGTCATTTCCGACGGTTTTGAAGGTCAGATTCGTTCAAAACACATCAAAAACCATAGAAAAAACATAAATTTCACCGCCAAAGGGAGATGGGTGTAATACTATAAATTTACCGAATAACTATGATTTCCTGGAGACACGGGAAAGATTCAATGAAAATCAGCATGGATTCCGATCAGGTAGATCATGCCTATCACAACTAATAGAGCACTACAACAATATCCTAGATGCATTGGAAGGCAATGACAACTACGATGTTATATACACAGATTTTGCTAAAGCTTTCGATAAATGTGACCATGGTATAATAGGACATAAAATTAAAGACATGGGAATAACAGGCAAAGTGGGAAAATGGATCTACAACTTCCTTAGTGATCGTCTGCAGGTCGTCAAAATTCAAGGTATATCATCATCAGAATTGGAAGTACGCAGCTCAGTACCACAAGGGACAGTACTGGCCCCACTCCTGTTCATTATCATGCTAACAGACATAGACAGCGGAGTAAACAGCAATAGTATAGTAATATCCTTTGCAGACGATACAAAGATCAGCAGAAAAATCAGCGATGTACATGATGTGGAGGCCTTGCAGAGGGACACGAACAAAATATACAAATGGTCAGAAGACAACAACATGTCATTCAACGCCGAGAAATTTCAGCTCTTGAGAATGGTAGAAAAGAAGAACTTAAACAGTGCATATTATGCTCCAGATAGACAGGAAATTCAGAGAAGCATGAAAGCGATTGATCTCGGGATAATAATGACAGAATGCGAAATTCGAAACACAAAATCAGATAGCGATAAATAAAGCAAAAAGAGTCGCCAGACAGGTTCTAAGAACGTTCAAGAGAAGGGACAGGACAGTAATGATTCCCTTGCTAAAAACACTGATTATACCAAAACTTAAATACTGCTCAGTTTTGACATCCCCATATAAAAAGGAAGAAACTAATAAACTAGAAGAAATGCAAAGGCATTTCACAGCCAAGATTGATGGCTGCAAAGAACTCAACTACTGGGAAAGACTACGTAAACTAAATCTGTACTCACTGGAAAGAAGAGGAGAGAGGTACATCATAATCTACATATGGAAAATGATCGAAAAACTGGTACCAAACCTAAAACTAAACCCAATTACCATTCAAACAACACTGGAAAATAGGAAAGGCAGAATGTGTAGTGTTCCCAAATTAAAAGCATGACAAGGGACCTCCTCAACCCTGAAGGAAAATAGCTTGGTTGTCAGGGGGCCAAGACTTTTCAACCAGCTTCCTAAGGACCTGAGAAACGTAACGGGGGTCAAAGTTGAAGTCTTCAAGAAAAGACTGGATGCCTGGCTCAGGACAGTACCAGATGAGCCGGGCGTGCCTGGCTATGTACGGTGGAGAGCGCAAGAAAGTAACTCACTCCTCCACCAGGCCAGACCTAGAGGCGGGGCCACCAGCTTGACCTCCGTGTGAAGAGAGACCAACACACGAAACAACATAAGGTTCATAAGGTAAGGAACTAATTTAGTGCATTAAAAGCAATAACCATTCGTCAAATAACAATTTATTTTTTAAATTAATTTATGGCCAGATTCTGAAGGATCACCCCTTATCCTTGCATGTTAAATCATTTATACCTACATGAATTATAATGTGACTTCATATTTTCAAAATGAAGTGTAATGTAATGTTACCTCAGCTTTCAGGCAACTTCTTCACTACCTCATTGACTTTAGAAATATTAACTCCTGGAATATTCTTCTATGGGTTTTCCTTCCCTTATTGCAAAATTCACTGTTCTAATTCCTAATGATAGAGCTGTATAATACAGCTAGCATTAAATTTCTCATGAAAGGTTTGAAAAATAGGCCTAACTATGAATTAAGTAAATTATTAGGTTTTAATTCGGTAATGGTTCAGAATATGGGCACCACTTAATTAGGCAAAATTTCGAAAAATACCATAGAGACAAAGTTGTTTCTCTCATTAAAATACGTTGATTGCATGTGTCGCATAGTCAAAAAAACGAAGTTAGAAAATTACTAAAAAAGTGCATTATCATTTGTATAATTTAGGTCTCGGGGGTACGGGGGTGGAGCCCCCATAAAGATACCTTAAAAAAATTTCTAAATGCAAATATTACGTTTTGGGGATACCAAATTCTAGTGATCCACCCATTTCACGCTTCGGGCCAGAGTGACTAACTTCCAAGTTAGGTTGTATTAGGTTAGGTGGTCGTTCGAGGTTAGTTGGGTCTAGCTAGTTCCGCATCATTAACTGCCCAATCAGGAGTTCAAAAACGCTGGTGGCCCCGAAACTTAATACTTACCCAAAACCTTAACTCTGTGGACATGCATATTTCATGTCAACCTACTAAACAGACTGCAAATATGTATTGTAAACTGTAGGTCTACGTCTGTTCTCCAATGCTACGACGCCACAGGCTCAATTTAAAACTAACTACGGAGTTGGCTTAAGTTAAAGAAACACAAACCTAGATTTGAAATGAAATTGACTTGAAGGCCATCCCCTACATAGGCTAGTCATCTTGGTGCAATTTGACGTCGTGTGTGAGTGCAAATACTCTAGCCTAGGTCTCAAGCACCAGAACCAGATCAATCAATCATCAATCAGTGCAGTTTAAATGCTACCGTAGGAAGAAAACAAACTAAATAATGTCGAGAATTGCCAAAATAGGCCTAGTCTAAGGTCAATATTGCATATTACTTGTTATATTACATTTAGAAAACGTGAAGCCACTTGGGCCTATCGAGGTTAACCGAGTTAAATAAATGATGCAAAGCTATATTATTTTATCAAATTTTGCAAAATGTTAATTTCAAGTTTAGTATACTTATTGATTTCAAACTTCCGCTAATTGAAGTTTAACCTTTTACGCCTGGCTTAGGGATGTAGGTAGGGCTAGGGGATGCCTCTAGGCTAAACGTACTGTTGAACAAATTGTTAATGCCAAACCTAGGCCTACTAAATCTAAATTTGGCCGACAGGGATCTACTATAAATCAGGGCTGGGTACCAGTAATATAAATGATACTGGTATTGGTACGATAATTTTTAACTCAATTGGTACTGGTACTTGACCAAGTGATTAGTAGGCCTACTGATATTACTAACTTCCCAAAATGGTACTGGTACTAGTTGTGGCAATATCCTACTTTGGCGTCCCATATTATTCAACCAACCAAAAATAAACGGCACTCCAACACTTTCAAATTACTTGTTTATGTTAATTAGATTAATTGACTGCCCAGTTGGTCAACTGTACGCCCTTGATGATTGGTTAGGTTAAGTCTTGATATTTTTGTTAGTTTAAATGAAAATATCACAACTTAACATAATCAAGGGTGAACAGTTGACCTAACTGCTTGGTTGAATAATTTGGGATACCAAAAGGATATTGTCCTAGTTGTGGTATTGGCTAATAGTTATAGGGCCTACAAACACTTTATGCATGTAGAATCTACTTTTAATATTAGAAAAATGAAATAGTTTTTATATAATGTATGCATAACTAAAGAAAATTGCTAAATTTTTACAAGTGTACATTACAGGCTTTATAAATCAAAACTGTTTTTCTGATGGTTTTTAATGCAGTTTGAATGAAGGTTAATTTTGTTCAAACAACATCAAAAACAATTGGAAAAACATAGTTTTAATATATACTGTAACTAACATAACCTTTACCAAACCTAAAATTCCAAAATTCCTTAAAAGCCTATAATGCACTCTTGTAAAAAAAATACCAGAAAATTTTGGTAATTCTTTACTTCAACACACCATAATGCAAAGAAAACAATATATGTTTCTTGCTAATTAAGTTGTGATAAATCCAAATATACTCATTTTTATGGCAAATAAACACTTTGGCTGCACAAGCTGACTTAATCTCATTTGTGACAAAAAGAACATGATATTTGGACTTATTGCAACTTAGTTACCTAGAAACATAAGAACATAAGAAATTTTTATAGTGGGCACACTAGGGGCCACTTCGGCCCATCGAGGTGGCTCCACTATGTAAACACTGCCTGTACATTGGCAACAACCAATTTTTACAAAATTAATTAATTATCAATTTCAAACTAAAGATAGAATCTCTGGATCCAGAGGATCAAAGTCATAATAGGCTACTATCCACAAATATGTTACACTCTATATCTATTTATAACTGACATGCAAATATATCAGATCCAAAGAATCCAGTCAATTTCATTATGGTACCCATCAATACCAGTACCTTGCCAACCAAAAATAAGTCACAGTCCATATCAATTGCGGACCAAGTCACAATTTACAACCATATACTTTACAATATATATACTGAGGAGGAAAAGTGTAGGTGTGACTGTAAAGACTGTACAGTAATGTAGAAATGTGTGTGCACCCATTTTGGGTCTCCCATTTAAAGGTGTTTGTGGGGCAAGTGAAGATCATGAGTTTTTCAATACCTCACAGTACTATGGGGGCACCGCTCAGCAGAGGAATCTCTTTAAATGGGGTGTATAAGGACAGAGAGTATCCCCTAACCCAAGATGCTGCCTCCCTATATCCCACAACACTTGTGTTGAGCTGTGGGATCTATCACCTAAATGCACATAATATATATGAAATAAACTAGTACCATTCATGCAATGAAAATGGGCTTAAACACTATCACCAGATGTCCCTTGCAGACATCAAACTATCCAACCTTCTTTTGAAAGAATCGAGTGTATCTGAAGTCACCACTACTTCTGTCAGACTGTTCCAAAACTTAATTACTGTTTGTAAAACTATGTTTTCTTAAATTTGTTCTGCATCTTGGCTTAAATAATTTCATACTATGACCTCTAGTCTGGTTATTGTGATCTTTAATGAAAAGATTCAAAATCTATCTTATCCAACCCTTTTATCATTTTATACACCTCTATCATATCACCCCTTAACCACCACCTTTTTAATGAGAACATGTTTAGATATGCCAGTCTTTCCTTATATGTCAATTGTCTTAGAGATGAGATCATTCTTGTTGCTCGTTTCTGTACTTTTTCCAGTTTTTCAATATCTTCTATCAAATAGGGACTATTAAATTGAATACAGTATTCGAGGAGGGGTCTCACATATGAAATGTATAGTTGCTTTATAATATTGGGTGATTTGTATTCAATGTGTGTCTGCATGAGATTGAGTCTAGTATTTGCTTTATTTCTGATTAGTGATTACCATACAGTGATTTGAGGGTTTGAGTTCATTAGTCACAGTGACACCCAAGTCTTTCTCTTTATCATCATTTTTAATCCAAATTCCATTCATATTGTATTCAAATTCTGGATTTTTTGGCCTAATATGCATAACCTTGCACTTATCAACATTAAATTTCATCTCCCACTTATCTGCCCAGGCTGTTACTCTGTCCAAGTCTTTTTGTATTGTTATTGGTTATGGTGTTGAAGTAAAGAATATCCAAGATTTTTTACCTAACCCACTTTTTATCATAAACTAACCCACTTTTTGTTATACTGTCTGTAGCTTGCATGGTATGGCAGTGTTTGAGTTAAGACTGTGTTTGCATGGTTTGTAAGTGTTCTTATTTTATTTCTTTTCATCTTTCACCCCTTTCTTATTCTCTTTGACTATTTTTCAACTTGTTGGCAGTGGCTGGTGGATGATGATGATGCTCAAGTCTTTCTCTCTCTCTTTCTGAATGAATGTTAACCCACGAATGATAGGTTTTTACTTACTTAACCCCTTATTCTCTTCTTTTAACTCCTTACTTTCTTCTTTCTCTTGGACAAACCTTAGAGTGGATCTTAGGGTCTTTGTTAGCCTTAGCTTCTGTAGATCTTTTATTACTGCCAAAATGAAATACTAGCTATTTCTTAAGCTGCATATGGTAACTAAATAAAATTTATAATCCTCTTCATCACTTGTAAAAAAAAGTTTAAATCATTTAACTGAAATTAGGAAAAGCATTGTCTGCTTCAGTTAAGTCCATTAGACTTCAAAAACAAAATGTTATTTAAGGAGGTTTCTGACAAAGATGATGTCAAATCATTGAGAATGAGGTGCATAGATAAAAAGAGCCTCTCCAGTCTCCACACTGACTTGAGTTGGAGGAAGGGCAAAAACTATTTGAGCAGCTTCTACTAAAGGATTTGGTCATTTGGCTTCAGGTTTTATAAATCCAGTAATAAAAATAAAGACAGAATAGTTCTTACAGGGCCTAGAGCATCAAGGAACTTGAGGAAGATTACTTGAAAAGGATTAGGATAGGGTTGGTGTTTTAAATGAAAATACCACCAGATTATGTGGTATACCAGCTGCTTTCAAGAGTTATTGGTATTGGTATTTGAAATTTTAAAGAGATACAAAAGTAGTTGCACCAGTTACAAATACAGAAAATTCTTATAAACTGCAAAAAAGAAAAGATTAGTTGCTTGGGTTAATAAATGGCAGATGAGATGGAATTCAATGTTTAAAAATGCAAAGTCATGCATTTTGGTAGAAATAATGAAGACTTTATGAGATGCAAGGGAACTGGTTAGAGGATGTTAGACAGAAGAAAGATCTTGATATTATAGTTGGTAATGATCTAAAATTTTCTAAGCAGTGCTCAGAGGTTAGAAATAAAGCAAATAAAATATTAGGTAAATTATTAAGAGGAATGTTAGTTACAAGAGTAAGGAAGTCATCTGTAAATTATATGATTATGTTAGGCCTCGCTTAGAATACTGCATTCAAGCCTGGTCCCTCACCTTAGACATAATGTTGTAAAGTTCTCGGGAATAATCTTTAGGAGAATATTCTTGAGAATATTCTCCGAACCAAGAATTTTCTTTTTTAGAATATCTGAGGGGTTTTTCAACTATTCTGATGAGTGAAGAAATAAATAAATTAACTAATGCAAAAAAAAATTTTTGAATCATTGTATAAAGACTGTATTTCAATTCAAAGTACAGTACCAGGGATGGCAGTGATTTAATCACCTGATTAAATCAAATGATTTTTTTATTTTTTTATTTTCAAAATTATATAGAAATTAATAAAATATATCAGACAAAATACTTTAGAAACAAATAAAAATATCCCTTGTAATAATTAAGTGTTCAATTTCAGTTTTTCAGTTTAATAGCTTTTTTTTTTAAAAATCATGATTTTTTTTTTAATTATTTGATTTTTTCAAAAAATTTTATATATAGAAATTAATAAAATATATCACACAGAACAGTTTAGAAAGAAAAAATATCCCTTGTAATGAAGTATTCAATTTCAGTTTTACAGTATAATAGCTAATAAATAGCTAATAAATAAAAAATCATTTTTTTTATTTATTTGATTTTTTTCAAAATTAGGGTATATGGAAACTTCACTCTTGGGCTTCCATTTTCTTCATCATATTAGTCATAAATCACTAGAAATAAAAAAACACATTTAAGAAACACAATAATCGCATAAAATCACTGATAAATAGAGAAAAAACTCACATTTAAAAAAACACAAATATGAAAAGAAAATTACTGATAATTACGGGAAAAAACTCTCAAGACAATTATCACAATCACAATCACAATTCACAAGGAAATCACATGTAGATACTTGCTCTTGCTATACACAATCACAACTAACCAAGGAAACAATTTGCCATCCTTTATATATATTTTCTCCCAATTCCTGAGTATTCTAGAATGTTCTGGAGTCGTCTAGAATATTCTCACACATTCTAGAAAGTTCCATAAGGTTCTGAAATATTCTAGAATTCTCAAAAAAGCTGCAAAACAATCTAAAAATATTTTATAACTAAGAAAAAAGAAAATTCTTGAATATTCTCAGCAAATAATATTTTGGAGAATATTCTCAGAATATTCTTGGAGAACAAAAATATTCTCGCCTCACATCACTACTTAGGCATGATATTGATATGCTTGAAGGTGTGCAAATGTAGGGCAACCAAGCTTATCCCTAACCTAAGAAGATTGGAATACAGGGAAAGATTGTCAGCTTGTGACATGCCAGTGTGTGATGCCAGCAATAAAATTAAAAAAAAAAAAAAATTAGACTAACACGAATGTAGATGTAGCTCGTAGAGTAAACTAACCCACTTTTTGTTTAACTTTACCTACTTTTTTTTTCTTTTTCTTATCCTCTCCTTACTTGTATGTCTAGTTTGCATGGTATGACAGTGAGTTAAGACTGTTTGCATGGTTTGCAAACATTCTTATTTTTTCTTTTCATCTTTCACCCCCTCTCCTATTCTCTTTGACTATTTTTCCGACTTGTCGGCAGTGGCTGGCGGATGATGAGTCTTTTTTCTCTTTTTCTGAATGAATGTTAACCCACGAGTGATAGGTGTTGCTACTTACTTAACCTCTTATTCTCTTCTCTTAACCCCCTACTCTTTCCTTTCTCTCAGGCTAACCTTAGAGTGGATCTTAGGGTCTTTGTTAGCCTTAGCTTCTGTAGATCTGTAGAACTAGGTATGTTTAGTTTTGAGAGACATTGTATGAGGGGAGATATGATACAGATGTTCAAAATGTTTTCAGGTTTAGACAGTTTAGATGTACGTAACTTTTTCTCACTAGAGGCTGATGGGGTAACTTGTGGGCATAATAAGAAAATTAGAAAACTAGAGTAGTAGATTTTTGGAATGACTTGCCATATGATGTGGTAAACAATAGCTCATTAGTTAATTTTAAGAAAAATTTGGATACTTTCGTGAATGAAAGAGTGTGTTTGTAGATTGTAAATACTGTGTATTCTTAGCTTAAGTTATGTAGGCTACTTGGTAGTAGTAAATAGTTGTATACTAATTAGCTGACTTCAGAGTGACATTTTGTAGGATTTTAAATAGTAGCTAAATAAATTGTAAATAGTATATATTCTTAGCTTAAGTTATACAGGCTATTATTTTTATTATATATAAATGACCTTCCACATTCATCTGATATACTTAACTTCATAATGTTTACAGATGATATAACTGTCTTTTTCTTGCAAAGATGTTAATTCAGCTAAAATATATTTAATTCAGAATTCATCAGTGCAATGAAATGGTTGACCACCAATAAACTCTTCCTAAATACTAGTAAAACAAATTTCATTAATTTTACTAACAAAAGAAATGTATATCTTGATGAACTTAATGTTGATGAAATTACTATAAAGGAGTGTATTGTATCATACGTTACTGTTGTTCTTCCTTGTATAACATACTGCAACCTTGTTTAGGGAAACTCCACTAAAAGTGCATTAAATGGTATCTTTGTCATCCAAAAAAGAGCAATAAGGTTATTATCTGATGCTGATTTTCTTGATATCACTAATGCATTATTTAAAACTACTAAAGCTCAGTGATATAATCAAACTGGCACATTTTATTTTTATTTACAAGTATAAGAACAAAATCATTAACTTACAATGGGTCAGGTCCGGCGCCAGCCTATTTGGCGCCCCCACCCGCCTCCCACTTCACGATTGGGTTTGCCCACAAAGTAATCAAGGTACCATATTGAAGAAACTATTTGCCTTACACTGATCTATTTTAATTTGCTAATACATACATTTATTATAAAATTATAAAATCATTTCACAGTTCAAGAAAGTGTCATGACCAATCAAAACAGCGAGTAAAGCGAGGCATATATAGTAACAAATCAGAACGCTCAAAAGTGCTAAAATATGCATGCAAAAAGGACATATCTACTGTTTTTTCCAAGCAAGAAGGGCATATGTCACATGAAAATAGTTATTCGCTTATTGACGACTCCCGAACTCATATTAAGGCGTAAATAAGCCAGTCGCTTATTGACGACTCCCATCTGTGCGCGCAACATTTTTAAATCGCTTATTTACGACTCCCGTCCCTAAAGGGTTAAAGGTCGTGATAGTGAAAGTTCTATAATGACCCAATAAGATGAATAAGTTAATTATGTAAATATCAGTCAAGCTAAACTGGTGTACATACATCGTACAACCTTTTATCATTTATCTATGCTTCTCATTCCTTCATTATTTTTTTCATGTTGTTCTTACATAATACTATCAGACGTGCACAGGGCGGGAGGCGCTGGCGCCCTTAGCATTTACTAACCTCGCCTAATGGAAGTGGCGGCCCTGCAATGGGTAAATAGATATTGTGTAACTCATCAAGAAATCAACTCATATCAGACCAGATATAAATCAAAGCATGTTATACCTCAATTTAGAGTGTCTTCATCTCAAAAACTACCCATTTTCATTGGATTAAAACTGGAATGATTTAAATGCTAATATAAAAAATATTGTTAATGTAAATTCACTTAAAACCAAGTTGAAATCCTGATTAATAATGGCATATAAATAAAAATCTAGGATTAATGTACATTATTATTGTTTATTAATTTCTCATGTGTAATCTAGGATTAAAGACAAGTAGGCCTAACTTAAAGGAGAAATGTACCTTAGCATATCTATTATGGTGATAATAACTTTTCATGGTTAACATTACCTTAAATAGAAAATAATAATAATCTCATTAAGGAGCTATTTAACAGTGAAACTTTTTACTCAAACTTTGTCTGAAGTCACCCTGTATCCAAAGTCACCCCAGTTTACAGTACTGTACTTCTAACATGAAGCTCACTTGTCACCAACTCAAATGTCAGATAAGGTAGTCTTCACTTACTTTCCAAATAGAGAACTTTAATTGAGTTGGAACTAAGTTGCTTTGGTTAGTCTTAAATCTGGTTTTAAAGAGCCTAAGTTTGGTAGAATGATATCCCAATAAATACTTCTTCAGTTTAAAAATCAGCACTTTTAGCTAATTACAAGTGGTAGCTTGCTATCGCTCGCGACCATTGTACAACTTGGCCCTCCAAGCAGGTAGCACTGTGACATATACTGCTATATATGCCATTACCCCCCACCCCTCTCCCCCCCACACAAAAGTAAAAAATGCCATTACCCCCATTACCCCACCCCCTCCCACACTACCCTACCCCCAGGCGGGTAGCACTGTGAAGCTCAAGATTTTCATGGCTGCATTCTTTTCTGTAGTTTTATCGCGGTGCTGGGGCCTTTGGACCCAGTAATTGTGACCTAAGACCAGGAAACTTCACAGAGCACATCGGAAGCTCATGGGCTATCAGTTGGTGGTGGTTGCAGAATTTTCCAATGTGCCATTTAGGCTGAGCACAGTTCCGAAGAAAGCGAACACGCAGACACATTTTAGCTCAATAGTTTATAGGATATGATCCCTTCTATTTAGGAAAGCAAATTCTTGACATCTATTTCAACCAGGCTTAACTTCAACTGTATTTAAGTATACAGTATAAAGCAAAAACTAAATCTCTCTAAACTTCTTTGGTATTATTTACAAACACACCAAGATCATATTGTACATGTTCCAAAGTATTTAAATACATAAAAGGAATATATATAATTCTTAAATATTTTGGGCAAAAATATTTTTATTTCAATAATTTCATGCCAAAATTCCAGAATCCAGATACAGTTTGAAGACAGAGTTCATAATAGCTTAGTAGTATAGCTATTAGGTTGGGTTGGGTTAGTAATTATGGACTCTGAACTGCATCTGGACTCTGAAATTTTACCAATTTTATTTCCAGTTGCAGTAGAGCCAAACTTAAGTAAACTTTTTTACACGTTTAACCTTTAGTATCTTAAAATATTTTATTCTTAGTATTGATTTGGGTGTATATTCATTGAAACAGATCGGTAGCTATCAAATAGCCTACTGAAGGTTAAGTTTGCTTGATTTAAAAAAGAACCCTACTTCCCTTTGTTTCAGAAAATCATAAATAGCATAGAGCAACTAAACCTGTTGCTGGATTGAAGGGAAAGGATTATAGGGACAGACTAAAAGAATTAGGAATGTTCTCTTTTAAAAGGTGTGTTAGGGGGTGACATGGTTGTCTGGATAGTAAAGTTTTGCCCATTGTTCAAATAAGTGTTCCATAACAGTTAGGTTGTTAAGGTTAAGTTAGGTTAAGTTAATTAAGGTTAGTTTAGTAATTAGGGTTCTACACACTGCTTCTGAACATTGTTTGGATAGTAAAGTTTTACCCATGATTGAACTATACAAAATGTTTGCAGACATAAGATAGAGTAGATATAAAAATTTCTTTTCATTAAAAACTGACAACAGAACTAAAAAGGTCATAATAAAAAATAGTGTGATAAAGAACTGTATATATATCAAATCTACATATTTCTTCAGTTTTAGGGTAGGTGACTTTTAGAATGACTTGCCAGCTGTAGTGGTGAATAATAGTAGCCTATTTTGGATAGCTTTAAGAATAGATTTGATGAATATGTATTGGGCTCAAGTAATTTGCTAAAACTCTTTCACATTGGGAAAAATTCTTGCACCATCAGAAAATTCAAGCAGCTTAGGCTATGCAGCCTGGAAAAGGCCTTGGTGGTTTGGAGTTAGCCTTGGGTGTCATACCTTAAGCTAGTATAGCTTGTTTTGTCAAATTTAAGTTCTCTTTAATTACCAGTACCTATACATTCAAAATGACTAGTTAGGCAGAGTGTATCTGAATCAATTTTCCAGGGAAGAACAGAAGTGCACACTTAAATGCAATTACTAGAATTTAGATGCTAAAAAGTAACATTTTATTAATGGCAAATGTACTTATTTAATGAGATAAGCAAACAAAACTTTGTATCGGAACATTCCCCTCTTATTTCTTATTCTTATTTCATTTAGGAGTTATTTAATAGTAAAACATTTTACTCAGATTTTGTCTGAAGTCACTCTGGTTTACGATACATTAAACCTTAGAACAAATGAAGATTATGGTAGGCCTATTGGCCTAGCTAAATGCATTCATGATGCTGATTAATTTACAGTATAAAAAATGAATACCATAGGTCTGATTTCTTCAATCTTGCTCAGTTTGTCTAGGTTAAATCTTCTATAACTGAATCAAAACCAAATTTGAAGCCAACTTCTCTGCTTAATCTGGTAGATATAGGTTAGTTAAGACCTGAGGTGTAATTGGGAGTTGTTTAAATTTATAAAATGTATTATTTCCTAAGGCATGATACAAGTTTTTAAACAAGGTCACTGAACTAGACTGGGATTTTGTAAGATTATTGATTTTCTTAAGTTGAAATATACTTAACAGAGAGAGCTTGGTGTTCTTAAGGTCTAAAGAACTTAATAGGCTAATCTTCCAGCACTGAGATTTGTTGAATTGTTGACCTTCCATTCATTAAGAACATATTTTTCAAATTCTGAACACACTCCCTAGTTGTCACCTCAGAATTAAGTATTTTTTGCATATTATTAGACTGAATTGATTGATTGATTAATTAATTGGTTTTCAGTACACACAGTAAGTCCAATCTAGTTTTTCCTTTTAGATAGTATAATTTTTGACTTAAATGTAGCATGTGTGTTTCATTTCTAACATTACACATTTAAAATTTAATAGTAATCAAACCTGGATTGCTGATCAATACTTCATGCCCAGTGACTGGGAAACACAGGTCAGTTACTCAATTTAAGTCCTATTTTGAAATTTATAGCCTCTAAAGTAACCTCAAGCATTGAACTATTCAACAGCTTTAATAAAGTGCACAACTCAAATGTTTTCACAAATTAGAAGTGAAGATAAAGTATATATCTCAAGTTGAAATTTGATGATCTGTAACTGAAAGTAGGACCTATTGGTTTTATCAGTTGAAATTTTCTAATAGTAATTGTTAATTAGGGTTCAGCTCCTGATTTTTAAGTTATGTACAGTAACATAGAAAACTAGAATAACCATAGATTGATTTTATACAAAGCTTGAAGTGAAATGTACAGTGCAGAGGATGGTTTGTCCTTGCAATGCAAGGCATTGTCCTGAGTATCTGTTACCCCAAAAAATTTCCTTTTAAAGTGTAGCTTTTGAGTATTTTCTATGATACAGCTTACTAGTGCATTTTCTGATGAAAGAGCAAGATGAAATTAGTTTTGCTCAAAAGCTATATTTGAAAGCAAATATTTTGGTTTTCCAGATGGTGTAGTGATAAGAGACATGTTTGGAATGTTGCCTCATAATATGAGGAGGAGTTTTCCTCAGCACTGCATGTTTTACTTTGACAGTCTATATAAGTACAGTAAGTTAATTCATTCTTCACAGTTTCTCTGTTCTATTGTTTTCATATACATTTCATTCAAGCATATCTGAACATCTTTGGAGTTTGTTAGGAATTAATTCATTTAGAAGCGCAACAGTGCTGATATGTGTTGAAGTTTTCCATGAATACCAAGAGTATCTTCTTAATGGTACTTAAACCATATATTACAGTTTTCTTTCCAAAACTGACCACTACTACTACTGCAAAGTCAAGATCATGAAGCAGAGAAAGTTGTCTTTATTTTGGAATATGGTACTAATCAATTTATGAAGAAGCTGGAATCACAAGTAATAGTTCTCTTGATTTATAAGTAGGTTCATTCTTTTTCCAGTTTTCTTGTTCTGCCCCTATTACTGACTCTTTGTTCAAGCACATCTGAACATCTTCATAGTTTGTTAGGAATTACAGTAATTACTCCCAAACCCACCTATTCTATAACCCACCATCCTTCATAACCCATGCATCAGGGTTGGCTCATGAGTTTGAGTAATCATACTCATGCATGGTGAGTTTGGGGAAATACTGGTGAGTTCATACCATGTGGATACAGTACATGTACCATTATGATATAATGTAATATTTTTTACACACACTTGTATACATATACTGTATTGTGTTAAACATGTTAAAAAATTACATTAAAAAATTGCAGTGAAAGTTCTATTCCATACCCCAATCTTGTTCCCCAAACTCACCATCAGTATATGTGGGTTACGGGTAAAAAAAGTTCCACTCCATAACCCACCCTTTTCCTCCAAACTCACCACCCACTGGAAACCAATTATGGTGAGTTTCTGAGTACAGTATCTACCGCATTTTATTTAGGAATGTGACATTGCTTTTATGCATTGAAGGCTCCCCATATAGCCTATGTAACTACGGTATTATTTTTAAGAATTCTGTTTAGTCCTAAGCTTAATGTACTTATGATAACAAAAAGTAGCCAAATGCTGTGTGAAAAATTAAAGCAGATTGCCCATGAGATGATAGCTAATGGCTGATCAGTTTAGTTTTTAAGCAACAGTGGTAGTTAGACATAGCTATGGTATTAAGGTGCAATACTTTTTACATTATTTAATGAATGTTTTGAAGTTTTTCATTACCAATCAAGAAACAGAGTTACCATTCATGGTACACTGACTTATTAATGTAGCTTGTTAGTGTAAAGAAAATTTCAGCATGAAAACTTATTTTGAATTTATATTTTTAGATCAGTAATTTCTAAAAAAGTGCTGTACTGTAGTCAGTTTTAAAATAAGGTTTGTAGTTTAACAAAATGATTACTTTGACAAAGAAGCTGAAATCTAGCCAGGGAGGATTAACTAAAACACCCATTGCAAATAAGAGAATTTCAATCAGGGATCAGTTACTGGTAAAAGAGGTGAGTAGGCTCATCAGTAATTTGGTTAATGAGCCTCGTAAATGCATTTATAACCTAGTTTAACATTTTAATTTTGAATTTTTAAAAATTTATTTGGAATAAGAATTACTGTTCTTCGCATTATTACCATAATTTTGAAATTTGTTTAATCTGTTTCCAGGTCAATGAAATGGAAGCTAACTTACCAGAAGGTGTACAAGTAAAATTTGAAAATCCAGATGTTTTACACAAGTTTCAAACTATTATATCACCCACAGAGGGATTCTGGCGCTCAGGAGTTTTTGAATTTAAAGTCACCATACCAGAAGAATATAATATAGCTGTGAGTTTTCTTATTTAAATTTATTTCAGTTACGAGATTTAGGCAGTCTGCATATTAAATCTCAAGAACTTTTACTTCATTTGTGTATAAGACTTATGATGGGTAAAAACAAAAGTACTGTACTCATTTTAATGTAGTTCTGATTGAGTGTTCTTAAATTCATCTCGGTTTCCAAAAATTGTTTGGTTTAAATTAGACATTTTTTTGTTAGTACCTTGGTAAAATGTGCATCAATAATAATTAATACAATTTTCTGTTAGCCCCCAATTGTGAAATGTGATACGAGACTCTGGCATCCAAATATTAGTGAAGAGGGAGAAATCTGTCTATCTTTGCTTAGACAAAATTCCATAGATGGCTTAGGATGGGCGCCAACCAGGAGACTAAAAGATTTGGTCTGGGGCTTAAATAGTTTATTCTCCGTAAGTTTTATTATTGTTGTTCATTTGTAGATGTATAGATCATATTAGTGAAAAGACATTGCATCGTATCTCAAGATTAACAACAAAAGTGGGTAAATATTTGGATTTTATTACTGTATTTGTTTGAGAGTTATTGTCGCCGCTGTTGTAAACTTTCCTAAATAAAGTGTATTAAATACTATTTGATCTTCAGTGATTTTTTTTTGCATTTTCGCAAAGATTATGCAAAGCGGAGATAATGTGAACATTATCTTAAAAATTGATCATCGTGTATTTGGTTCAGCTTAAGCATCTTGCATCAGACTTTAGGAGTTTGTAGTTTTTCAGCATTGGTGGTTGAGTAGAGTACATAAAACTTTGAAAATGTGCAGGCAACCATAGCTTTGTCTAAGTCACTGTTTTTATTGTACAGGGTGGGCCGTAAGTTTCCATACATAGGAAAAATAAACATTTTTTTATGGACAACCATTTTTATTTATATAATATGCTCTACATGGCTGCCATTGTTTTGAAAACACATTTCAATACGTGTTCCCCACTGTTGATGAACACGCATTAGCACAGTTGACGTTATGCTTGTAATGGCGTTGGTGATACGTTCCTTTAGATGATTTATGTCTCGTATCTTTTCCTGATACACCATGGCCTTCAAGTGCCCCCAAAGATAGAAATCAAGGGGGGTGAGATCTGGGGATCTGGGAGGCCACTCCACAGGACCACGCCGACCAATCCAAGCATCCGGAAACTGCTGCTGATCCAAATACCGACGCACGTGAAGACCATAATGAGGTGGAGCTCCATCTTGCTGGAAGTAAACTGGGAAGTTACCTTCCTCGTTTAGCAGGGATGGGAAAATCTCTTCTTGCAACATGTTAAGATACCTTTCGGCATTAAGATTTCCACTGACAAAAATTGGTCCAATAATTCTGTCACCCCATATCCCGGCCCACACCATCACTTTACCGGCACCTTGCATCTTCGTCGGACTCAGCCAATTAGGGTTAGCATTACTCCAATAACGTATGTTTTGCCGATTAACCTCTCCATTGACGTAAAAATTTGCTTCATCAGTAAACAAGATCTTACGTCAAACGCATATTCTTAGGGTATCTGAAACATAAAAACAAACGTTTAATTTTTCCTATGTATGGAAACTTACGGCCCACCCTGTAGTTTTCTCTATTTAGAAAATATGAATTTTAAAGCAAACCATTTTGTTTTTTATATTTCATGAAAGTATTGTTAATGCGGAGTTAAGAATTGATATCCCGCCTTTCTCGTGCTTGGCGTAAAAGGTGACTGTATGGGGAGGGACTCTTGGGGATGGGGTTATATCTTTCATCTCCCTGTGTGTAACGAGGTTGAAAACTGGACTAGGGTCTCATCTCCGGAAAAATACTCCACCACGAGCGACGTAAGGATACTCAGACTCGAGCAGTACGCTTGCCAACGCTGTATTCTGACGTTTTTGCTCGCTATTGTGGCAGTGTAGAATGTTGAAGGTATATTGAGGGTGCAAATGGCCAGGATTTGTCAGGACGGACGTTTTGATTGACACAATTTCTGCGAAACGAAGCTGAAAGGGAATGGTCATGTGGAATGGGAAGGAACGAAAGGTTTGAAATCTGATATGGAGGAGGAAGGAGAGGTAAGAGAGGCGTTGCTTCGCTAATGAAAGACTAGTTACGAGAACCCATGAAGCCGTATAAATGTGTTAATGACGGATGTTTGTATGCTAAACTTAAGTTTAAGAGTGAAAGTAACATTGATTACAGCAAAGGTTATATAACGGAGGAGCTACATCGTGGCCCGTGTCGTAACCGTCATCCGTGAGATGAGAACAAGAATGTTGTATGAAGGAGTGAACCTGAATTTGGAGGAGAATGAGTGGCAGGTGTCACATTTGATGTATGCTGATGTGGTTTTTCTAGATGAATTGGAGAGTTAATTAAGGGGAGCAGTGACAGGTTTGTTGATTTGTATGAAAGATTAAGGAAAGTGAATTTAAATAAGGTTCTTGTCATTTAGAGAGAAGATAGTCATCATGTAATATTGTGGTAAATGAAGAGAATTTAGAATTTTCGAAAGAATTTAAGTAATTTGGGTGTTCGATTGACAAAACGGGTCCATTTGAAGTTGAAAGTAGAGTGGAGCAGGGCAAGCGAGTCATTGGCGTGATGAAAACCATAGTAAGAAGGAAGTGCCTAAGCGTAAATGCAGCAAGAGGCTTACGTGAATATGTATTAGTGCCAGCACTGGTGTATGAATGTTAGATCTTTGTTTGGCATCATGGCAGTCAAAAGTGAGAGTAGTCTAAATGAATAAATTAAGAAGTATGATGAAGTAGTCAGTGGAGGTAAGAATTGAGGATAATATGCTACGTTCGTATGGTCATGTCGAGAGGATAAATAGTGATGGAAGTAGGTGTATGGTAATGCTAAAGAGAGGAAGACGACGTAAAAGATTCAAGGATGTAATTGTAAATATGTTAATAAATGAGGCCCTCCTAGGAAGAAGTGGGTAAGCGCTAAAAGTTAAAAACGGCAGAAAAAGCTTTATAAAGTTGTACTTCTGGCGTTTATTACTTTTGTCGCTTAGCCACTTCTTCCTAGGAGTGCCTCAAATATGGGGTTGATAAAAACGTCGAACAATAGCAACGATTTCAACAGCCTCGGAATCTCCTGGGGAGGGTATCACAATCCAGACTTGTTTAACTACCTCAAGTATAAAGTGGAATACATTCTAGCCCATTATCCTTTTCCTGAAATCTCCATTTTAGGTGATTTCAATGTTCACCACCACCTTTGGCTTTCTTCCTATTTCACTAACATCCTTGGTGAACTAGCTTACAACTTTTCTATCTTGAATGACCTAGAGCGGATTGTACAGCACCCTACTCGTATCCCCGAGGTAGGTAGGAGGTAGTTCCAACTTCCTAGATTTATTTCTTACTTACCTCTCATCCTCATCCTTACTCTATCAAACGTTTTTCTTCGTTGGGCTCCTCCAACCACAATCTTATATCTGTTTCCTGCCCTATCGCTCCAGTTCGGCCTTTGGATCCTCCCAAGAGAAGACACTTTTTGGCAATATAGCGCCACTAATTGCGAGGCTCTGAGCCAGTACTGCTCTAATTTCCCATGGAATAATTACTGCTTTCGTGGCCGGGGCCCTTCCGAGTGTGCTGAGCGCATCACGGAGGTGATTCTCTCGGGCGTGGATGCGTACATTCCATATTCTATTCTTACTACTAATGCAAAAAAATACCAGGTTTAACTTTACTTGTTATAATGCTATCCGCAACAGAGAAGAGGCTTTCAGAAGGTTCGTGAGAAATCTGTTCTTCGATTCGCCAAAAGTTTTTTCATTGGACAAAAATGTGAAAACATCCAATTCTAATTCTTCTAGCTCTTTCTGGCGTCGAGCCAAGAACCTCTCCAACAACTTTACTACTACTACTTTCCCTCCTCTTTTTTCATTCCATCGGCAAAGTTGCCGTCTCTTTTCCGATAAAGCTGAACTCTTCGCTCAAATTTTCGCCTCTACTTCAACCCTGGACGATTCTGATGCTGTTACCTCACCTCGTCCTCCCTCCGACTTAATTATGTCTGAAATTATCATAGAATCCCAAAGATGTTTCTTCTGCCATATCTGGGCTCAACTCTAGGAAGGCGTACAGTTCTGATGGTGGTCTCTTGTTGTTCTCAAGAACTATGCTTCTGTGCTGACGCTCTGCCAATGCAAACTCTTTCGTCTTTGTCTTTCATGTGGTACTTTTCCTTTCTGCTGGAAGTTCGCTTTCATTCAACTTGTCCCAAAGAAGGGTGACCGCTTTCAACCCTCCGACTATCGTCCAATTGATTTCAGTTCTTGTCTTCCTAAAGTTTTTTAACGTATCCTTAATAGGAAGATTAAAAACACACCTTTTTTCAATCTTCTTTCAGATTGTTAATATGGGTTCCGCAAGAGACGCTCCACTGGCGATGTTCTTGCGTATCTCTCTGACTCTTGGTCATCTTCCTTTCGGGATTTCGGTGAAACTTTTACTATTGCGCCAGACGCATCAAAAGCTTTTGATAGAGCCTGGCACAAATCTTTAATTTCCAAACTGCCATCTTTCCGTTTCTGTCCTATCCGTGCCTTCATCTCTAATTTCCTTTCTGGCTGCGGTTGTAGATGGCCACCGTTCTTCTAAAGCTATTAATAGTGGTGTTCCTCAGGGTTCTGTCCTGTCACCCACTCTTTTCCTTTTATTTATCAATGATCAGTTAAATCACACTTCCTGTTCTATCCACTTCTATGCCGATGATTCCACTCTTCACTCGACCTGCTTCACAAAGCGTCCCTCTCAATAGTCACTCCGTGCTTCGCGTAGGACGGCTATGGTGCACTTGACCTCTGAACTTTCTACTCTCTCTGATTGGGGCAAAGAAAACCTTGTCTCTTTCAATGGCTCAAACACTTGGTTCCTTCCTCTGTTTACTCGTCACAATCTTCCACACGACTATTTCCTTACCTTCAACAATACACAGCTCAATCCTTCCTCTTCTTTTAACATTGTTGGTGTTTCCTTTTCTCGATTTTTCCTGGAAAGAGATCACGCATACTCACTTTCCAAAACAGCTTCTAGGAGGTTAGGTGTGCTGTACTGGCTCCGCAGTTTTTTTACCCCCACTCAGTTGCTGTCTGTACAGTGGTCTTGTCCGCCCCTGTATGTAGTACGCTTCTCGCGTGTGGGGTAGCTCAACCTATACAGCTCTACTTGACCACGTAGAATCAAAGGCTTTTCGTCTAGTGAATTCGCTGCCTCTTACTGACTGTCTTCAATCTCTCTTTCTTCGCCGCAATGTTGTCTCAATCTCTCTCTTTACTGTCGCTATTATAACAGACACTGCTCTTCTGAACTCTCTAACTTAGTGTTTCTCAGACGGATTTGCTCGACGACCCCCGTGTCAGGGTCTTAGGTCGCCGCGACCCCTTTTCATCTCCACAGGGGTAAACAAACTCACGAAGTGGGGTTGTTTTTGTTGTTTTTTGCGCGCGACCCCTTTTCATCTCCACAGGGGTAAACAAACTCACGAAGTGGGGTTGTTTTTGTTGTTTTTTGCGCGCGACCCCTTTTCATCTCCACAGGGGTAAACAAACTCACGAAGTGGGGTTGTTTTTGTTGTTTTTTGCGCGCAAGTCATTACTACAGGGGTAGTAAAACATTTCGCGACCCACCGTTTGAGAAACACCGCCAGTCTAACCGCATGCCTCCTCCTTTAAGAAGAGCACCATGTACCAGACTTTCGACACATCCTCATTCCTTTTCCGTACAACTCTCTCTAACGCGAGGGTTAATCGGTATTTTCAATCTTTCATCTACTCAACCAGTCAACTCTTCAACAATCTTCCTCAATCCATCTTTCTCCCTGTCTGTGACCTTCAATCTTTCAAACGCACAATGTCCAAGAATCTCGAAAACCCTGGACCTTGATTTTGGCTCTCTCCTTCCTCACTGGGGAAGGGCGGGGGCCGTTTTTTGCGGACATTCGCGTATAAAAAAAAAAAAAAAAACGTGAAACGGAGAGAAATTGAATGCGTTTGTGAGGTATATAAATGATATGTCACTTCTATTGATATCTCCAACAAACCTTAACGTGAAAAGTAACACTGTATTGCCGAGGTTTTGGCGATACCTTATTCAAGCTTTATAATCGGTGTTAGGATCTTTGCTTTTGAAAGGAAAATGTTGAACTTCAATTTTATATTTTAAAAATTGGAGTGTTTTGATTTGAATATTTGTCATTCAGGGAAAAAAAAGTAAAAAACTTAAAATTCCGAGTAAACGTCGTATTTTAAATTTTATATCAATGCGTAGGATGGGGTCGGGCGGAAAGAAATCAAAGTTAAAATTTAAAAGTAAAAGTTGGTTCAAAATTTAGTCAGCTTATCCGTATTCGTGGATTTGTAGCTTTAGAAAAGTAAAAAGAACTTAGTTTTTCGGGTCTGAACTTAAGTGGTACCTAATTTAGAAATTCCTAGTTCGGTAAAGGACCACCATACGCTTCCATTAGCAAATATACATATATATATATATACCATTACCATCGAAAATGCATTTTTAATTAAGTAAATAGCGCTTAAGAAGGTAAATGAGAAGGGTAATAAAGTGGGATTTTTTCCCCTTCCCGTTTATAAAAGTATAGTTATTGTACTTATCAGCATTTGTTTCAATGGTAATACAATTTATATTTCTCTCAGACGCAAATATGAATGCGAGAACTTTTTTTCCTTTGATGTAATAAGCGGTTTTTTATCCGCAGGATTTACTTAATTTTGATGACCCGCTCAACATTGAGGCAGCGGATCATTACCAAAGGGACAAAGAATCATTCAGGAGAAAAGTTAAAGAATACGTTGATAAGTACAGTAGTAAGCGGTAAAATATGCACTTTAGTTTAATCACATTTTTTTTAATAAAATGAAATATTTTTTAATGCGTTAGTTTTTTAAGGCACACGTTTTGTTATATATATATAAAATCTCAAAATTTACTCCACCAGCATTTGTACTTGGGGACTTCTTGAATAGAAGTTACTGCCGCTGTTATTGATCTAAGAGCTGCGGTAGTTAATACAATCTGGCAAATATTTCATTGTCCGAGGAAACACACCGGTTTCGCGCCCAGAGGTGTTTTGCCTATTAAATCCTGCACTCGACCAATGACAGTGTGAAACATGGCCTCCATCAGTGAAGTCCGCGCCAGGTTGTATTAACGTTTTTACTGTCGTAACTTCTAAATGAAGTCCAGAATTCGAATGTTGGTTGGGTAAATTTTGGATTATGCGAAATCGCGCGTGATCATTATATATATACATATATATATATAAAAGAAACGTGTTCCTTGGTGATATACCCTTATCCTAATTGTTGTTTACTGAAGACAAGCTATGGCTTTATAATTTTTCATAATTTGTTTGTTTGTGACTGCCAGTTTAATTTATTTAGTGACAAAATCTTATAATAATACTCAATGTCAAATGTATTTATATTTTTCATGCTTTGTTTTTAATTAGCATTTCAGTATTAAAATTCTTGTAGTCCAGAATAAATTGTCTATTTTAATACTGATATGAATTACTGCTAAAGAAAAAACGGGAAAAAGCCGCCATTTATTTGCCTAATTACGTTTTTTTGAAGTTCTTGTAGAATGCTTATTTTTAGATGTTAGATTTTGAATTTTAGCATGATCTCAATTGAAAATAAGTACTTAATCTTGAATACCTTCAGCAGACAACAAAAGTCTACTTGTATCTAGGCAGGCCACGCTTGTACAAAATTTCACTTTTTTAAAAATCAAAAACAGGCCAGCAAAAGACCATGAATTTACAAAAATACCACAGCCATCAAAATTTCTGAGGTTCGCTTCTGAAGTGAGGTAGCTCCCACTTTAAAGTAAATGTTAAGATCTCACTGGCTTAAAAAATTCTGTTGAAAACCTTTTGTATAGAAGTACAGGGAGTGTCAGAAAATGTAAGGGTTGTTGAAGCTGTGTTCCACGAGTAGGTTTTTACGACTCTCTCTTTTGAAGGGTGAAAAGAAGAAAGTTTGGAGAATCATGAGAAAATTTGTACCCACAGTACTGAGCATACCACTGACAATTAAACGGAGGATAAAAGTGCTAAAATTCTTTTAGGACTATGTTAGTGGTTGAGACTCGAGACGATACTGCCAACGTACGAACTGCGCCGACTGTTAACACCATTTGCAGCATCGTTAAGAAATTCAGAGAAACTTCATTGTTAGGACTGTCCTCCTCTCTGAATTTTCAGTCGGCGCAGTTCGCACGTTAGCAGTATCGTCTAAAGTCTCAACCACCAACATAGTCCTAAAAGAACTTTAGCACTTTTATCCTCCGTTTAGTTGTCAGTGGTATGCTCAGTAGTGTACAAATTTCCTCAGGATTCTCCAAACTTTCTTCACTTCAACCTTCGAGAGATATATTCGTGAAGGCCTCCCGTGGAACACTTTCAAAAACCACTACATTTCTTTTATGCTATGCTCCTCGTATTCATATAACAGAGCGTGAACGATACTGAGAACCATAAATTGATCTTTTGTAGGGTCCATCAACGGGTAACAGACGCTTCTGAGTTAGTCCAACAGCAGTCTTTAACTAGTTCAGTAACAAAATGTTAATGATGGTTGTTTTACCTCCGCACCATCTAAGTTCATATGACGGAGACCTACAACTTTACGTAGGATCCAAACCACGAGTCGCTACATAATCTGGACGCAGAGCAAGATCTCGCATCCAACTACTACTACTACTATCCAACCCAACGTCGCTTATTAATAGGAAGCGGTAGTACATTGGTTACGAAGTAACTCGGTTTAGTAGAGTTATTTCACGAAATTATTATTAACGGAGCAGTGAAAGGATAATAAGTCTGAATGAACAGAAATACCAGCTTTATTAACATAAGCTACCATGGAAATTACTACACCTCTGATAATAAAATTTATTTACCTATTACAAAAATTATATAAAAATAGCTACATTTACGAGAAGTATAAATATTAGTACTGTAAATAAAGGGATTCTTATTACGGGACTTTTACTATAGGGTAAACTTATTGTAATAGCTACACAATGAAACTGAACGATAGTTAAAAGTTTACGGAAAATGTGATCATCATAATGTTACATGGCTAAAAAATTTTAAAGTCATCTGGTTAAAGGAGTAAAAACGATTTTTTAAAAAAGTTAAGCAATCTCAACTGGCGCTACATTAATTAATTAAAATATAAATTCATTGGTAAAAGAAAAAATATTCGTCTAAGAACAATCATTACTCTTCAGCAACTGTACGAATGATACATATTTGGAATGTGGGTAGGAAGGGAGAAAGACTACGAGAGAGAAATTCAACGCAAGACGGTCACAAATGAAGATGGAATGGTGAAAATAAAGTACCATATTTTATCTTATTTAGGAACAAAAATAATGATTAAAGTAATTGTAAAGAAAATTTGATCCCTTTCGTAAACCTTTCTAATAATAAACATAAAAAAAAAAAATCGAAAGTTCCTTCGTTTTAATGTAAGCCCAAACCTAAACCTTATTAATTGCACTTTAAGCCGCGAATTCAAAAGCTAAACTTAAGAGAAAATTGCTCACTTTAGACTGATGTTTAACTTACATAAAAATGCCGCACACGTATCTTTGAAATAAATATTTAAACCTGTTTCAAGAAGGGTTAGTTACCGTACTAATAATGTTAGTTCATTATATGTAAATCCTATCATTGATTATGCACTACTAAAAATAATTACATTCTTTATAAACGTAAAATAAAGAGATCCATAAAATACTCAAGGACTTTTTTTTTTTTTTTTAAACTCTTAATCACTGAGTGAAATGACAAAGAACCTAGTGAGAGAAAGTTTTGGCAGTAATTTCTTCGTTTTTAATATATATATATATATATAATAATAGTCCTTTTTTTTTAAAAATTTCTTCTTACACATTTACAAAAGATGAGAATACCTATTTCTAATAATATTTCAGAAAATAAAGGTTTTCAACTATACACAACGTTCACTATGATCATACGGTCTGTAGGGGCGGCGGTTCCATGCAATTCCTCTATTTCTACGAAGCAATGGAGCGCTATAGAGCCAAACTGAAGCCAGGAAAAGAACTCTACACAGAGTCCGCACACCTATTGATTAGGATTCTTCACAAAAAAGGACTCAGTCTTAGCTAAAGGAGCTCTTTTCTTCTTCTGAAACGAACAACAACAACGAACACTTTAATAATAATGAGAGAGATAGATAGAGAGAGATAGATTTGAACGAATGATCCAACTATTAACAGCAGCAATGTGGGAGCTCATCCGTCTATTTCTATACTTACTGGGAGTCTTGTTTACTGCTTCGAACAAGTTGGTAGAGGTTGCAAGAGGGAGAAAAAGAAGAAAAGGATGTTAGTTACGTTAAGGTAGGTGATAAACAGTGGATTATAAGATGGTTAATTAAGACCTGGTTAAGATTATTATTATTATTATCTATTATTTACGAACATTTACTCTGACTAAAAAGAAATTTATAAAATTAAAGGCATACCGTATCGAAATAAAATTAGTGGAGTCAAGGTGCGGAAGCCAATAAGAATTAAGCACTCAAATATCGAAAGTAAATAAAACTGCTTTTAAAACAGTGCAATAAGCATCGCAAAATATAATTTACCCAACAATATTACGTAAATAACTAAAGCGATCACCATTATTATTAATTAAAAATAAAATGTAGAATGAAATTATAAAGGTGTCACGTCGTTATTTATGTATATGAAGAGTATAAAACTACAATATTTGTATTATAATTTTTTGCGAGTGACTAACTGACGGGCCAGAAACGCATTAAATACAAAATTACTTTAGAAAATTTAACGTCTCGTTAAAAAGAATACGAGCCAATAATTTAAGATTTCTTTGTTTTTATTTTTTTCACCACATTTTATAAACCCCAACCAATACCACACGTTACAGATACAAAACCAATCACTTCTCGCATCAATCGACCAATCGGCCTTTAAATTTTTAGAATAAAAGATACCCATAACCTGTTAATTTATTATTAAATAAAATCCCGACACTTTCTCTAACTACAAAATATATCCACTCGGCTAAAAAAAAAAAAAAAAAAGAAGTATTTTACCAATCCTAAACAAACACCACCAATTACTATTTTAATTTTACAATTATGAGCGTAATAATAGATATTGACAAAATCGTCACTTTTAATATTTTAAGCTATTTAAAATTACATGTTCTACCTTCATCTGGTTTTCTCTCCTTAGTCATTTGCACTGCCTCTTTCTTCCTAGTCTCCACACCCTTTAAATAAATATAAAATGGGTTGCATTCTGGGGTAAAATTGCGTTCCAAATTAAGAAAAAAAAAAATCAAATGTGACTAATGCCGTCATCTATTGAGGGCTCGATTTTCCCACATCCGTTATACCTGCTACCGCTAGCGGGTATCAGTTATCAATAAAATGAAAACGATCCGTTTGCTATTTCACTGTAAACTATATTACGCAAAACGAAGGAACGTCGTGATTAACTATAGCCAAGCCAATAAAGAGAGCGCGCGCGTTCGGACATCTCTTTTTGCTAACTTGAGGAATAAACGAAAATTGGTGAGGAGGAACGGGTATGGCACCTTTAAAAGCTGCTATAGTAACAGGTATAATCGGCTACTCGTATATCCTGTCGAAATGAATGGGCTACCGATAGCGATTCCCGATAGATAACGGCTCAAGTTCTTTAAAAAAAAAAAAAAAACTTACTTCATGACTGTACTAAAGGGAGATTTTTTTTAAAATTTAATTTTGGAATTAAGAAACCTCGAAGTGAATTAAACAGTTTTAGTGACAAATTATTGGATTTAAACAATGTTTCTCGATGAATCTCAAACTTTACTGTACATATTAATCGTGTTAACATAAAAAAAAATAAAAGTTGGCTGAAAAGTGATAAAAGCAATAAATGTAAAGCCCAAAATTAGCATCAGAGCAGTAGTAGTAGTAATATTAAAAAGAAAAAACGAATACAAATTAAAATAAAAAAAAGAGCAGTAGCGAGTGTCGGCGAAGTAAAAACTAAAAGAGTCCCCCTTTTCTGCACTTCAAAAATACCCTCTTAACGGCTTACTTCCGTGCCATTTACCGCATGATTCTCCTCAGTTTGGTTCGTTTCCACCACCTGCACCGACGTCGTCTCTGAAACAGAACGAAAACGAGTTACGAAACGTTAAAACTGTTCTCCGTTATTGCGCATTAACGTTTACCCACCAAAGACTTCATCGGATTCAAGGGTATTCTACTAGTCTAAAGGATAGATTAAACCGGAGCAGTGAATTCGAGTCTGATCGCTAAAATAAAAAGTGTCCTATTTAGGCTGATTAAGTACTAGAAAACTGTCAAAATGGGTAATCCCACCTAACTTTAAGAGCTTTCATCAAATGATGAAATTACAATTGTGCATTAATTAATGTCTCGCGTAATGTACTTTATAAACCTCAACAGCTAAAGGACTTCCATCAACTAGTGACACTCATTTAAGGTAAAAAATTATAATAATAGAAAAGTAATAAAAAACTGAAATTTTTAAATTTTTTTTAGCACATTCTTTTATTAGATATAAAAATTAAGTTTTAAATTTTACATTCTTTCTAGTATTGGGGAAAAAAAAAAAAAAAGTTTGCCTATACTTCCGATTGGCCCAATCACTGGCCCCCTTCCCGCCCTTCGGGCCCTTCGGCCCTTCGGGCTCGTTTGTCCCGAGTTCAAGGGTGGTCTCCACCCTTTGGAGAATGAGAAATGGGGGTTTAATAACTTGTATAAAATAAAAACCTTGCGAGGAAACGATGGTAACGTTCGAAGTCTTAACAACGGTGACACCTCCGCCCATCTTGGTGCTACTTTCTTCTTCCTTGATCGTACTAACTGTTGTGGTTGTAATGGCAGTACTTCCGATGGCACCTTCAATATCGGTCAAGGATGTAATTGTAGATGAGGAAGAGGAGCTGACTGCGACCTCCACTACTTTGTCACACACTTTTATTTCGTCCCTATTCGCGGGAAAATAAACTATGTTAAAGTGGTAAAAAGCTTTTATAATGAGGGGGGGAAAAAAATTTAATGGGGTTTCTCTTTTCTGAATTTAAATAAGTTTGCGCGAGTAATCGATAATTAATCACCACTCCAAACTGATAAATTTGGTAAAAAAAAAAATTTCCACACGTGGTTAGGTTACTTTTTAAATTATAATTATTATATGAGGAATTTGCTTCACATTCCCCCCCCCCCCCAATAGGATAGAGTCACTTTACTCCCGTTTAGCGTGTGCGCGTCACTTATACTGAATCCCTCTTCATTCGCAACATTGAGGCCTTTGACCCCAAAATAAGTTTGAATTAATGAAAGGTAGAGTAAAATAAAATGTTTTAAAAAGTAAAATAATATATCCAGGCCTAGTTGTTGAATTCACTGAAATCACGTTAAACCAATGAAAATATGACTTCAATTTATTAAAACTCCTTCGTAACTTTAGCTCGCTAAAATCACACACACACACTTCAGAAAAGTTTGCTTAGGGAAAAAAAATTCTAAAATGAGTAAAAAATGAGTCATGACTATTTCGTTCATGAAATTTCATATCAAAGAAAAATAAAAAATAATATTGCCATTTAATAATTTTTCATGGTTTAGAAAGTTTCTAGGCGAACTTTTTTTCGAAATCGTACGTACAAGATACTTATAAAACCACTCACATATGGTCCCTAATGGAGTCAATGGTAATGTCCCCGCTAAGAATACTCGTATCTCCATTCTCTTTAGGTTCTTCCGCCTTTCTCGTCACTGGAGTGTTCTGAGGAGTTTCGCCGCAAGACGACTTATCTGGTACACACTCATTTGTTGCCGCATTATCAACCTTTTCGCCGGCATTTACCCGTAACTGAAATAAAAAGTAATCCATTTTAATTTTACAACCTTCAGTCAAAGTAGGACCAAAGATCGTTCATAAGATTTGACAATCCACCCATTTTTCCTTAGCTTTTTTCTCTTTTGCCATCTAGTGATTGGAAAGAACTAACTCACTAATGCAAAAAAACTTCTTTTTTCTACGTGAAGGTCAAAATATGAAAATAAAAACCCACTCTAATAGACAGAGTTTATTTCCACAACAGTTTCGACGCCCACTGGCATCCTGGCATCCACTGGTATCCACCCGAGGAGGATGCCAGTGGGAGTCGAAACTGTTGTGGAAATAAACTTTATTAGAGTGGAACTAACTCACTCATGATAAACGTTAACAAACTGCAATTTAATACTTATTATAGTCAATATGTTAACGAAATAAAAATTTATTTATAGGCTTTTCTTTTTTAAGGTGTATGTCGTAATATTTGGGAACATACTTTAAATCATACGAGTCTACCTTTGCGCAAAGCTTAGTTGTCATTCCATTTGCTAGGTGGCGAACACCTAATATTCATTTGACAAGATAACACAAATGGAAAATTATGTCAGTTTCGTATTTTGTTATATATAATCTTTGGTAAGATATAGCAGAGGCCGCTATCGATATCAAGATGAGAAAATTATCAAAGGTAGCATCGTATATTTTCCTTAAAAAAGGATTGTTTGAAACTTTTTTTTTTACCTCGGGAGAAGCGCTTTTTATCTGGACAATAGGGCTGACTTTGCCCGAGGGCGCTGTGACATGTTGGGCAGAGAGGGAAATCCTGAACATTTCACTCGGAGATACGAGGTATAATGCTTCCCCTCTTTTCGTAAATACCACGCTGTCGATACCACTTTGGAAAGAAAGATGAAAGTTTTTAGAAAAAAAGCTTTTATCCGAATGATGACTAAAATATACGAGTTCAAATACGACTGACAGCGCATAGTTGATTTAAAGCGGAGGAAAAACACTACATAAACTGTACTATAAATTATCCCTCTACAATAACTTCCCACTTTCTACATCTCTTTGAATAATAAACTGCGTGCTACAGATTCCAAACTATTACAATCTAATGTACAGGCGCATTCATCCTCTCAACAAATGAATCTCTCTATATAAATCTTGCTTTAAAAAGACCGCAAAACAAAATTACCATTCGTATGGGAAGTGGGAAGGGGTTGGAAAAATGACTAACCTTATATCCTCTCTTTTAATGCACTGAGCCATTACTTGTTTTCTAGCCTCAGGTAGGGAGTAAACGGAGATATCGCCCTGATTCGTGACTACCATCACGCAATTTTCTTTGTAGCTTTTATCAGCCGTAGAGATAAATTCAGAAACTCCTACTTTTCTTACTCTGGACCCTTCTTGGGCCGTGAGCTTGAACTTACAGTAAGGTTTCAACTGGGGAAGGGTGAACACCTAATAAAAAAGTCAATCAATTATTAGTTAATCTATCAATCTTTATAACTTTTTACAATAAGGTATGTCAACTGGACAATTTTATTTAATTTGTTCAAGCTTTACGCTTTACTAGGATCTTATATCAATTAAAAGATAACATATCGCTTTACACGTAGTTATGATTGATATGTAAAGCACGAATAAGTAGTATTAATTTAAAAAACACGAAGTGATACCTGAAAATAAGTTAATTACGTAATACAATATATATATATATATATATATATATTATATATATATATTATATATATATATTATCTTAAGATTACTTTCGGCAAAAAGTTCGCGCAGAAAAATGGGTACTTTCCCCTTATCTCGGATCCCAGACTTTTTGCCAGATGCCAGACTTCAGTTTTGACACGGAATATTTTCGTTAAAACTAACGAAAATATCACGACTTAACCTAACCAATTATCAAGGGCGTACAGTTTACCTAACCGAGCATTCAATTACCCTAATTAGTTGGTAGGGTTAGGTAAGTCGTGATATTTTCGTTAGTTTCAACGAAAATATTCCGTGTCAAAATTGAAGTCTGGCAACTGGCAAAAATTCTGAGGGCAAATGGTAATACTGTACATTTTTGCTTGATTATTTTTTTTTTTTTTGGTGACTAATAAAATTTCCAAAACGAAACCGAATCAGAATATTCATTTTTTATACTTTTTAGAACTGTTGCTAGGTGAACTTTCTTCCCCGAGCTGTACAGCAGACGAGTTTGTAGCTAAACTGGGCGAAAACAAAATTGTATAAATTATATATATGCGACTGAACTCAGAATGGTCTCCTGAGGTTTTTCATGATACACGCAGACCGTGCATGAAACAAGAAACTCTTCTGGGGGAATTAAATCCACTGTAGTCCGAATAAGTAATAGTAAATGACAAACACTATAGTTTTTCTTTTTCATGATGTTAGCCCGACGTGGGCAACGGGTCACTCGCAAGGAGGCCCCAAAAATATAGCTTCTCTCACCAGCTACCTGCAAAGCAGATAGGATCCATCTTTGGGACAGGTTCTAAGGTTTAAAACATCCCAGCACAACTACATTCAAAACCTCAACATAAGCAAAAGACTAGCTGGTGAGGGAAGCTATATTTTTGGGGCCTCTCTGCGAGTGACCCGTTGCCTACATCGGACTAACATGATGAAAAAGAAAAAACTATAGTGTTTGTCATTTACCATTACTTATTCGGACTACAGTGAATTTAATTCTCCCAGAAGAGTTCCTTGTTCCATGCACGATCTGTGTGTACCACACACACACACACGCGTATGTAGGAGAATTACGACTTCTGATCGAGTGAGGCCCATGGTGTAATGGTTATCATATCTGACCGGCAATCGGAAGATCCCGGGTTCGATTCCCGGGTGGTTACCTCATTTTTTCATTTGTTTCGTTCTCTCTCCTCATCTTGCGCGGAATATTCTCCTATACAAGCGTCGTTCTTTACGTTATATATATATATATATATATATATGATATTAGGCCGGGTCGAAATTTTTTATTTATTACGTACATAGTGTGAGGTGGTTCAATCAATCAATCATAGTAACACCCTGGTAAAATATTTTTGAATTCTGAGGACCCCTACCCCCGCCCTACCGGTTTCAATTTTTTCAGAAAATTTGTAATTCGAGATAATTTGCGATTTACTTCGAATTTTTTTTTTATTATTACAAAAATTCGCTTATAAAACACTTATATTTATTTTTTAATGAAAAAAAAATTTAAAAATACAAATGCGTGAAAAAAAAAAATTGAATACAAATTTTTAGCTATTATTGGTAGAAATGTAGAAAATAGAGAAATTGAATAAAATTTTTGACCTAAAACTAATGTTTTTTTATTCCTTCCATTGACCTTTCCACTCAAAAGTAGGCAGTTCTTTTCTAGACTCAAGTATTTAAATTTTATGCCGATTAATATAACCAATTCTTTCCTGGCTAGATTTAGTTACTAAGTTCACACCCCATTCAACGCTTTGGCTGTGACATGGAAAATCTAGTATTTCTAGAGGTTTAGTTTTAATCTGAAGCAATTGCTCATTGGTAAAATTACTTAGCAAAGGTGGAGGAGTGATTATCTGCTCATTCCAATTAATCAAATCAATATAATCATTTGCTAGAAAATTTATAGATCTTGGTAGCTCAAAATTTCTGGCTCCTGAAAACCCAGTTCTGGAAAGAATTATCTTTTGAATTGCTAGCTCTCTAATATGTAATCGTTCGTCAGAAACCATTGACAGGAGTATATTTTCAGGATTAGCGAGGTAAGCGTTGTTTTTCATGACCGGCTCAATAATTTTCTTGAATTTTACATCTAAATTTCGAAGAAGAATTGTCATAAACCAAAAATTTCGCGCACCATCAGTGGCTTTTGGGTGCGATTTTATTTGAAACCACGCAGGGGCATAAAAATTGATGACAAATATGACAAGATCTTTTAGGTTAGTATCATGATTTGATGTAGAAATGTATAGGCGGAAAACCCTATTAGCCAAAGTCAGCCACCTGGCGTGATTTAGTCGTCCTGGAGATCTTACAGCGAGACCCTCAGAAACATTTCCTGTTTGTATTGCATGACACATTTCGTACAAGTATTTTTGGTCACTACTCAAATCTTTTACAATATTAGGAGGTATTTCTTAAGCTTTACCTTCTATCGGTTCAAAATTTATTACTTTCAGTTTTGTTAAATCAGCTTTTAATTTCTTGTCAAGTGGCCCTTCAAAGGTGTTTGGGCCAGTAGTTCTGCCCTCAATGCTTTTGTAAAAGTGCATCAAGGGCAATTCGTTTAAATGTAATTCATAAACGAGCCACTGAAGGGACCAGCCAAGATGAAGTTCTATTAATTTAATGACCCCTCCAACTCTGCCTGTGTTCACTGGGGTTCCATCACAAAGTAGACCTTTAATTGAATTAGCACTACTTGAATCTCCAATAACAGTAATTATTTCATCAGCAACTGCCCTTGCAGTGCCATTATCTGGTACTACGTGATCAATGTAAACGCTTTGCGACTCTCTAATTATAACATATTCTTTTATTTTCCCATTCTATAATAGGTATTTTATGTTCACACCTACAAAGTTTTCTATCCCTTATGCCTTTATCATAACAGTGGCATCTTTTCTTCCATCAAATCCAATACATTCCACATTTTGGTTTTCTTCTTTATACTTATCATTGTTTATTTTACCAATTCTGTTTTTTCTCTTTCAACTTTTTTTCGATCAAGCATATTTTCTAAACTTAGAAGCTTCATATCTTTTAAGGCAGCGTTTATAAGGGCTGCTGTGACCCTATTGCTTACCCTATATCTCTGAAGTTTTGGCTAAATTTTCATAGGTATATCTATTTTTAAAATTTTCTATTAATTCTAAATCTTCTTCATAATCTAAGTCCTCTCTGTCTTGAAAATCGACATCTTTATTTTCATTATCATCTTCTGTCACTTCTGATGATACAAATTCCCTTGCTTCTCTTAATTTTTCTTTTGATTTCTTTTCCCTTTCCTGTGCTTTTTGGATTTTGCCCAACTTTCTCAAATTACTTGTAATAGTTTTTTTATCAATTTTTCCTAACTGGTTTTTTCTTTCTTTTTGACCAATAAAAGCTTCCCATTCTATAATAGGTATTTTATGTTCACACCTACAAAGTTTTCTATCCCTTATGCCTTTATCATAACAGTGGCATGGAGATATGTCAAACATCTCGTCATATTTCTTTAGTTTTTCATATTTTTCATTTCTTTTTATCATAGGGCATTTAGTTAACTTATCAGCATCTTCTATAAGTCTAGTAACTCTAACATAAATTCCTTTGTATCAATTGTTGGGAAAGAAAATTTTTGCCAAATTTCTTTTATATCTATATCTTGAACAACTACGTTATAGCAATCATTTTTACTTATTTTACCCTGTGCTTTAGATTCTTCTTTAACAATAAAATGGAAGTGCCTTACAACATCTGCTTTGGATGGCGTCATGGCAGATGAAAATTTTGCTGGATATCCAAAGGCTGCATTGTGGCTTCTTTTTCTAGTAGCCATAATTTAATTTAATAAGATTTTAACTATATTTTATTTATTACTGATATTTTAAAATTAAATAACGTATTTTAATACAAACTTTTAACATTCTAGGTACCTAAATAGGAATCTGGAAAGAAAAAACAAAAATAATGTAATATTAGGTCTTATATCCAGAGCTATGAGTCAGCACCGAATTTAAGACCCTACCCCCCGATCTCAAAAAAAGTTGGTGAATGGTCTATTCTGATGTAATTCGTGCCGGGGAACCCGATTTTGGCCATCCGAAAGCAAAAAAATTAATATTTAGGGTCGATTTTTACGATTTTCGGCCTATTTCCCATACAAATTCATACGGAAAAAAAGTGAGTATCGGTAGGGGGGGGAGTAGCGAAGGTCCCACAGCCTTGATTTTTGGTGTGGATACTACTATTACAAAATGATCAACCTCACAATATGTACCTAAGCAAAATTTTGATCTTGACCCCTTTTCGACCCGGCCTAAATTATATATATATATAAAATTATTTCACGAAAGTAACGTGAAGAATATTTATGATGAATAAAACCACGAAGGAAAGGAAACAGAATGGTGCTCAAGCGCTTTCGTCTAATGACATCCTCAGGAACACTGAAGTACATAGAGTCACAGCCTATATATAGGTTACAGAAAAAAAAAAAATATATATATATATATAATAAACGGAGAAATAAAAATTAAAAGATTGTGGGAGGAGCATACAAATTTGTAAGGAAAAACTACCGATTTTAGCACTTTGCTCGAATCCAACACAAGATCAAATGAATTGTTTCCAACCAATGTTATAGTTAATTAAAAAAAAAGAAAATAAATTGAAAAATAAAAATACAAAAATAAAACTTATAAGAGGAGCATACAAATTTATACTGGAAATCTGCCCAGGTTTCAGCACTCTGCCCTTCTTGTCTAAGTTCGATATATATATAAATAAATTGAAAAATAAAAGGTTATTAGAGTAGCATACAAGTTTACCAAAGGTTTAGCGTTCTACCCTTCTTGTCTAAATCTGTTCTGAACGAATTCAAAACAACAGGATTGAGTTGAAAAAGACCTTTGCTTATGTTGAAGTTACTTGTAAGTTGGATAATGGCAGACTCAAGAATATTCCTATTAACAATGTTGAAGGGCACTGGACGACTTTCCCGTTCTAACGGAATATTGATGCTGTTTTATACGTGTGTGCAAATCCTTTCCCGTCTGACCTATGTAAAAGGAATCACATTGTTTACAACCAATTTTATAGATAATGCCTGAATTATTGGTAGGGCTATTTCTTACTATGATATTTTTCACAATATTGTTATATGAAAATACATTAGTATCCAAAAGTTTAAGTACATTAGCAATGTCTAAAAAGCCCGGGAAAAATGGAAGTACTAAAATATTCTTTGACAAAGTACGTGTGTTATTATTCACACGATAGAAAGTTCGTTTTGCCTTGTTGAGACAAGATTCCATAAACGCAGATGGATAACACACATCACTTCCAATACCGTTGATTTTTTCCAATTCGGCATCGATGTATTCCGGACTGGCGATCCTAAGGGCGCGGAGAAACATTGAAGAAAAAATGGCCTTAGTAGGGGTGTCATGTCCCGAGTAAAAGTGTACGTAGGACAAATTTTTTTTTTTTTTTTCCCCGATAGGTACTAAACTTAAAACCTGGGCTTTCCCTATGTACACGCACATCCAAAAACGTGATTGAGTTGTCTTGTTCCAATTCTAAAGTAAACTTAATGGAGGGGACTTGATCATTTAACTGGAGGAGGAAGTCATCCAGGTCACGATTCATGGGCCAGATACACAAAATATCGTCGACGTACCGCAACCATGGGATGCCAACCCCCAGGATTCTCGGAATGTAAGTAATTTCGAAAAACTCCATATAAATATTGGAGAGGAGGGGCGACAAGGGGTTGCCCATGACCATCCCAAAAACTTGTGATAATACTCGTTATTGAAAGTGAATTTACAGTCTTTGATGCAAAGCTTAATGAGTTCCAAAACGATGTGTGCAGGTAGTGGCAGGTCATACTTATGTAATTCTTGGGAGAGTAAGTCCAGCATATCGTCAATCGGCACTTTTGTAAACAATAAACAAACGTCAAAACTGATCAATCTATCGTTGGTTTCAGTACGTGCATTATTCAATTTTTCAGTAAGATCCATGGAATTTTTTACATGTGAATCAGATATAGTTCCGAGAATGGGGGACAAGACTTTGACAAGCCATTTGGAGAGTTTATAAGTAATAGAGCCCACCGAGCTAATAATAGGGCGCATCGGGTTGCCAGATTTGTGGGTTTTAATAAGACCGTAAAGGTAGGGCAGAGAAGGTGAAGTGGACATGAAAAGCGGAATTAAGTCCTTATGATCTATGAGAATGCGTTTCAAGCTACTATTAAATGATTTGATGACGTCATCCTGCGGGTTCTTCCTAAGTTTGCTGTATGTGGCGGGCTTGTCAAATGATCAAGTCCCCTCCATTAAGTTTACTTTAGAAGTGGAACAAGACAACTCAATCCCATTTTTGGATGTGCGTGTACATAGGGAAAGCCCAGGTTTTAAGTTTAGCATCTATCGGAAAAAAACAAACAATTTGTCCTACGTACACTTTTACTCGGGACATGACACCCCCACTAAGAAGGCCATTTTTTCTTCAATGTTTCTCCGCGCCCTTAGGATCGCCAGTCCGTTATACATCGATGCCGAATTGGAAAAAATCAACGGTATTGGAAGTGATCTGTGTTATCCATCTGCGTTTATGGAATCTTGTCTCAACAAGGCAAAACGAACTTTCTATCGTGTGAATAATAATACTCGTACTTCGTCAAAGAATATTTTAGTACTTCCATTTCTCCCGGGCTTTTTAGGCATTGCTAATGTACTTAAACTTTTGGATATTAATGTAGTATTTTCATATAACAATATTGTGAAAAATATCATAGTAAAAAATAGCCCTACCAATAATTCAGGCATTATCTATAAAATTGGTTGTAAACAATGTGATTCCTTTTACATAGGTCAGACGGGAAAGGATTTGCACACGTATAAAACAGCATCAATATTCCATTAGAACGGGAAAGTCGTCCAGTGCCCTTTTTGTCCATTTGTCAGAGTTATCCCACTGTATTGATTGGAATAATGCTTCAGTTTTGTTTCACTCTAGCAACATTGTTAATAGAAATATTCTTGAGTCTGCCATTATCCAACTTACAAATAACTTCAACATAAGCAAAGGTCTTTTTCAACTCGATCCTGTTGTTTTGAATTCGTTCAGAACAGATTTAGACAAGAAGGGTAGAACGCTAAACCTTTGGTAAACTTGTATGCTACTCTAATAACTCTTATTTTTCAATTTATTTTTATATATATCGAACTTAGACAAGAAGGGTAGAGTGCTAAAACCTGGGCAGATTTCCAGTATAAATTTGTATGCTCCTCTTATAAGTTTTATTTTTAAATTTTTTTTTTTAAATTAACTATAACATTGGTTGGAAACAATTCATTTGATCTTGTGTTGGATTCGAGCAAAGTGCTAAAATCGGTAGTTTTTCCTTACAAATTTGTATGCTCCTCCCACAATCCTTTAATTTTTATTTTTATTTATTTCTCCGTTTATTGTATATATATATATATTTTTTTTTTCTGTAACCTATATATTAGGCTGTAACTCTTTATGTACCTCAGTGTTCCTGAGGATGTCATTAGACGAAAGCGCTTGAGCACCATTCTGAGTTTCCTTTCCTTCGTGGTTTTATTCATCATATATATATATATACACACACTGTAGTAACATCGGCAGAGTCCAAACATTAAAATGATTAAAAGAACAAACCTTAAACTGTTCCTCTGAAGTAATGAGAACACGATGAGGTCCATTCGTATCAGGGGAGTGGGAAGCCCCTCTCTTAACTGCCATGGGTTCTGGGAATGGGGTGCTGACTCCATCTAGGATCATTACATTGATGACGGGAGCCCCATGCTTCAGATGGATCTCCTTACCAAGCTGTACTGTCAATGGCACTTCCAACCGCTTCTCAGATGGAGGGATGGCAATGGTGAAGATGTAAATGGCTCCACTATTAGTGCCAGCCCACAGTGTAGCTGACATTAACTGATCTGATGGAGAATGGCATTTTCAATGAAGTTATAGTAGTACAATATGCGGGAAAATATAAACAATACACACATTACTGAAAAGAAATATTTAGCTATATATATATATATATATATATATATAATATATACATACTAAATGAAGTGGCGTTTCAGTAAAAACTGTTATCATTGCTTTGTTTTTAATTTCTACCAAATTAATATCTACACACTAAATTATAGTTTATCCAAACTCCTTAATGAACAGTGGTCACATTATTATGTTGTGGCTAACGTCAAACAATTTTACTCCATTTTGAAGGAGACCGCTCCGCATTAAAGAATTAAAAAATAGTAGAAAACAAAATTAAGTTCGAAACGAGAAAACTATCTTAGTAACTCTTTTAAATGACGTTTACATTACCGTACTACGACTAGACATTGACACGAGACACTCACTACTAGCAATGTAACATTTTGTAAGGTGAAGACATCGAACCATTGAACCTATGTAGTCAGCAGATTGTGTTCTGGCCTCGATAGCTCTTTCGACGGGTTTAACGGCCTCTTCCTCCGCTTGAGCACTACCAAAAGGTAGGGCAAAAGTTAGTTTACGCTCGTGAGTTGCTTTAGAAGATGTGTCTGCTGAGACATGCTGAGAAGGGGAAGGAGGTGATGAAGATGAAGAGGAGGAAACTGAGGAAGGAATTTCGCTGCAGTTTGGCTCGAGGGAATCGGTTCGGTTGAAAGGGGTTGTCGCGAGGTTAAGAAGGAGAGGGGAAGGACTAGGCTCGGGGTGAGCCAATGGGGCGACTGTATCGCAAGGAGGAACAAAAGAAGAGGCAGAGGGCGCTAGGCAGCCGGAAAGGGTTAGGGGGGAAGCTGAGACAGGAGTTTCGTCTATGTACGTGCTGATGCTGGGATGACGAGTGGATAAATCCTGCACATCCATCTCCTGTACGCTTTGAGGCGCTGCCGGTAGAGGAACTTCTTTCGGAGTGTCATTGCTTTCAATCTTCACGAAACCAGATTCATCTTCGATTCACTCTGTCTCTTAAACAACTGCTTTATCTTCGAAGTGCTCAGCTCTATGAACCCTGGTTTCTTCGGCTCAGAAAGGGATACCACTCGCATAATAGCTAATTCGTAACTAGGAGAACGTTTCAAAGAATCCGATCGAGGGATCTCGTCGTAAGGGAAAGGAACGTCTTCCCCTTTTTCTCTCATCTTCAACTCCTTTTCGGTCTTCGAATGGTCTTTGCCTCCGAACATTTTACCGAAAAGAATCTTCTTCTGCTTTGGATGGTCGAAGGCCATTTCTCCTTTCACGGGTGTCGATGGGGTGTAGTCTCTGTCACTCTTACTGCGTTTATGGAATTTCAACTTCTTCGGTCTCTCAGGAGGAACAACGGGTTTGTCGCTTTCAGAAATGTTCGATGGGGAATCGGAACCACTCGCTGGAACCTCTTCACTGTGATACAGTCTTTTAAATATCCTCAATCGACTTTGCTTAGCCTTTTTCTCAGCATCAGGAGATCTTGCTTTGCTGAATACGCTAGACGAGACCGAGTCTTTCTCCTGACTCTCCGTGTCTTTTGAACCTTTTTCCTTATTCGCATTACTTTCATTCTCTTTTTCAGGAACTATTTGATTGTCGTCAGTCTTCGTTTCGGATTCTTTCGCGTCTGATTTTTCTTTTTTCTCGGGACTTTCCTTTTCCGAGTCTTCTTTTCCATCACTGCCCTGCGATAACTGTTTTCGATCGAATAAATTACCGAAACCGAGACTCGACTTCCGGTCCCTTTGAGTGTCCTGTTCATTTTTGGATACATCTTCCAACGACTCCTCGCTATCATTTTCTTGGTCCTTAAGGCTAAACAATCGCCTTAGTTTAACCTTTTTGTTCGCTTGTTTCTCGGGTGTGGTCTCCTCCGCATCTTCGGATTTGACTTCATCGCCTTTCAATTTCAAAATGTCTTTCGCCTCCTCAACATCATCTTTCATTTGTTGAATATCCACATTTAACTTATCAGCCAATATTTCCTTTTCATCGGCATCGAGGGATGGAATTTTTTTGTCTTTGTCCATTAGTTTTCCCTTTTTATTTTCCCTCAGACTTTTGGGTGTTATATAATACAGGAACGAAGTCTTGCCCTCTTTTTCTCCCTCAGATCCGATGAAATCCTTTACAGAATCGTAAGTGGTATCATCTATCTCTAAAGAACTAGACCTGTCCTCTCTATCTTTCAATTTGGCCTCAGACCTCTTACTTAGAAGTCCTTTGGGAGTGACGTAATAAAGAAAAGGCACTTTACCTATTTCTTTGTCGTCCTGTTCCTTTATATTGGACACTTCATCCATAACCTTTTCAACGGGGTCACTATACTTTCTTCCTTTAGAGGAAGGTTTCACGCCTTTTGGCGTGATGTAATAAAAGAAAGGTACTTCTCTGACCTCAGGATCTTGCGTCTTGATGATGACATCATGATGTGGTACTGGTACTGGTGGTTGTTGTTGTTGTTTCTCATCCACAACTTTCTTATCTTTTGGTTGATTCTCTCGAGACAAGCTTTTGCTGAGCAACTCCACGCATTCTTTCACTCGATTCTCGAGTTGCGTTCTTTCCTTCTCAGTATCATCAATATCTTCATTTCCTATTTCCATGGTACTCGCTTCTTCAGATGGCATTTCCAAGCTCTCAATATCGGTTAGAGAGTCCGTTTTCTCCTCTTTCTCTAACACCGCGTCCTTAACTTCTAAATTATCCCTTTCCCTATCACTATCTTTACTAATCTGCCCCTCTACCTTATCTTTTATATCCTCCTGAGGGCTGCATGAAAGTTCAGAAGGTAACATCAAAATTAATGAAGGAATAGGAAAATTAAAAATGGGGGGAATAATTAATTATTATTATTATTATTTTAAGAAGATAATTCTTAAATGAAAAGTTTTAAATCTTAACTCCTTGAAAAATAAAAAAAATCGTACCGTACTTATTCAAAACGGTTTCTGAGGGGTTAAATGGGAACAACCGTACATAATTCAACGTACAACATTTTAAGAAAATCTTCGTATGAAATTTCCAATTCATGAGGGAAATGGTAAAATAGGAGCAGAATTTAGGACAATTTTTATAAACCTCACCATTTATCGTGAAAAAGGTAAAATATAAAAAATGACAGTCAATAAAAGGGGCATGTTTTTTTTTGCACTCTTAATACCAATAAAATATTTTCTATTCTTTAATACGAACATATCGATAATGTTGCTTATATTTTGTAACATTTAGAACATTACAAAAGTTAAACTAATAATACTCGAAACGTCTTTCTAGTAAACAAAATAATTAAATAAATTTGTGATCTCACTGTAAGTACTCGGGCGCCCTCGAGGGAAAACGAAAAAGTGAAACAGATGGGGGGAAAAAAAAATTTGAAAGAGAAAACGGAAAATAAGCACAATCCTTAAAACTAAGATAAAAAGCACTCAATTCATTAGTAAAACAAAAAATACGCATAAATCATTAATGTACAGTCTCTTAAAAAAAGAAAAAGTTTGCCTAAAAAAAAATATCTATAAAAAGCAGAAAAAATTACAAATCAGTAATAATTAGGTTTTGCCTTCAAATTTTCTTACTGACCTCAAAAAGATGAAAATATTCAAAGAAATACATAAACAATTCATAATTATTTATACTTTCTACGAGTTTTACTTTTCCAGCGAACTTTTTCCCAAAACTATAATTAACTTAATATTTATCAACTACGAGTAAAAAAGTCTTAAGTGGAATAAAATGGATGAAGGATTAAATCGTTTAAGAGTAAAGTACTTCTGGAAAGGAAAAAAATAAACACAAACGGGTGAGGACGCGTGAAATGCTCGTATCAGGAATGGCAACTTTCACTTCCGGGTTAACTAATATTGAAATTTTCCTAGAAAAAATGAAATGAAAATGGTGTTGGTGGTGTTCGGTAACAACTGGGGAAATTCAACGGTTTTTACCAACTGTAAATTAATATTTCCGAAACGGGTGAAAATCCATTAAAATTTAATATTTTATAAATACAATTATCAGTAATTGCTAAAAGAAGTCGCTCGAGTAGCGATAAACAAAAACAATCATTGGTTAATGGTTGATAAAATACAATACATACTTCAACTTCACTAATGACAGTCGCGATGTTTTCGTACCTTATCGCGATACATGGCAATATCTTAAAGCACAATACATTAATTTTGTTAAAACAAGCTAAGAAAGAGTAAGCGAATGGCCATCCTCGACGCGTTTTAAAAGAACAAACACAATCTAAAACCATAATGTCACTAAATAGATTAGTGGCGCAATCGACTCAACATTTTGACGAGTGTATTCCAAAAAATCGGAGGATTCAGACTGAGAATGTACTACAAGAACTCTCTTCAACAATGTTCAGAGAGAAAAAACATTTCCAGCGATCAAAGTAAAGACAATGGGAAGTCTTCTCTTCAAAAAAACCTATTTTAAATCTATCGTAAAGTTAATGTATTTTGGGGAATGGGAAGCATTACTCGCGAGTCTTCAAAAATTTTAATTTTTTTCAATAAAAACAAATTCCCGTAATTTGTATCCCCCAGAAAAGAAATACGTGGGAAATTCCAATATTTTTCCAATAGAAATTCCTAAGTTGCCATCCCTAATTTTATTTTTATTTTTTATTTTTACTAATAAAATCGAAACAATCTTAACCAACAAAATAAAGATTTTCCTAATAAAATTTTATCACCGTAAACATGGGTAGAAGAGCACTAAAAATTTGCGAATAATATTTGAACATTTACTTAGATTTGGTTGAAAACTGACATAAAAGATAATTTTTTTTTAATTTTTACCTACTACTTCAACATAAATACGAAAAATGGAAGAAATACCATCAAATTAATAACCAAAACGGACACCACCCGAAATTTTAGCCAAATTTATATATAGTTATTCATTACTTATAGGCGTACCTTTTTGGTTGAGGGCTGGTAGTGGGAGCATTTTGATCTTTGGATTTGTGGACATCCCTCTTCTTCTGGGACCTTCCTCTCCTCAATCTTCTGAAAGATTCCCTCAGGGACTTCTTCAGAGATTTCCTTCTTGACAATGGACCTTCATCCGCCGCATTCGCCAAGTCTAATAGAATAGAAAAACGTACTCAGACCATAAAAATTATATAAGAACCATTTAACTCTTTAACTGCTCCTATCGAGTATATTCTATTCTGTTTTCACAAACCCATCACACCGACTCAATGATCGTGACATTGAAATGGGGCAGTTAAAGGGTTAATATTGTAGTCCGGTTTTTTACAAATTTTAGTAGCTGTAATTGTACCATAACCAAATTCGTGCCAATAAACAATCGCGTACACGCGTAAAATTCACTTCTACGCTCATTGACGAACTACTGTAGTGTAAGTTGGGAGTGAGCCAGAATAAAAAATAGACAGCTACACTGTTCAAAATTTATTTTCATCAACTAATATTTTCCATCGCTTAAAGTGACAACTAATTATATTGTGCCTGAAAAACGCTAAGAAGAAAACTTTCTACAGTATTTTTAACAAAAAAATTCCTTTTGCTATAAATTACAATTAAATGATGAAAATTTTAAAATTTAAAATTTTTCATGATGGAAAGCGTCTTTCCCGCATTTTTAAGGAGGCAAACGACCTCTATCACTAAAGTCTGAATAAACTGAGCTTGGTACAGCACACTACTATTTTAAGTCTAGAATGGGCTACCTTTTTGGGGTACACTGGATAGCCAGCCGGAGAGCTGCTAAAAATCCGGCTGGGTACGGGATAGTTTCTCATTTGTCGTCTGTTGTTTAAAATTAGATTTAAAATTTTTTAGGTAATGTCAGGCAGAGTTTGTTTATAACAACAACAAACCACCACCACAACAACAACACTATCGTTTCTCTCTTCTAGGAAAAGGCTTATTAGGTTTATAGCATATTTAACTTTTTTGAATTGGCCAATAATATAGTAATGTAATTAATTTAACAAAAATTCCTAATACAGTATTTAAGTTACCGGTACTCTTACCCATTTTCTATGAACATTTAATTTTTCTTTATCAATTTTCTATTTGTGGAATCGTCACTCGTGGAATAAGTACTCAAAGAGGAGTAACCAGCGAAAATTGAGTATTAGGCAAGCGAGTATTTAAGGTTTTTACAAGTTTTCTTATTACTTTTTACAAACATATTATTTATACGCATTGCATTAAGTTTCTTTCCTTATTTCTCATAGATGTTAGAGTAGGCTAACCTATTCTGTATTACACTAAGCCAAGCCTGCAACAGGTGTAGCCGTGGTTCTTAACCTATTTGCAGAGTGAAACAATTGGTGGTATTATCTGGCACAAACGTGGAATGTGGCTAAAAAAAACTGCTATTAGATTGGTTAGTTAATTTTAATAACCAAATAAGCTTTGGTAGTATCGTTATCAGTGTACATTTTTTTAATCTAATTCATACGTTAAATGAAGTCAAAACTAACAAAGTACTCATTAATTAATGTAATGATCATTATTAAATAGCTATTAGCTTTGTCAAAATAAATAAAACGCAAATAAGAGTTCTTTCATACGCTTTAGTTCTCCTTAAGTTCTTTTATTGACTTTGTATTAAATTTATATACCAAGTTGAGGATAAAAATTGACGCGTCAACTATCCAGCCAGATACTGAATTTATCTATTATCTCGCCGGATAGTAAATCCAGTGCGTCCCTAATAAGCCATAAGGACTTAATTCACATACTGCTACTATAAGCCAGTCATGGATTTAATTCAATGGAGTCATTACAGCCAGCTGCAGCCCTCATTTTGTTTTCTGAATCCACAAAATGGCGTTATTAGGGCTATCATTATAATAATTAAGTACCAAAGGCAAAATGTGTAAACAAAACATTTTAACAAAATATTTCCATCACTAGAAATAAAGATTTCATAATTTGTGGTAGCTACCCATATATTATGATAAACAACTTTATGCAAAATTAATAAAAATAGTTGCAATTAGGCCCAATACCAATAGTTTGAGGAACAAATGCATTTTATCTCAAATACTATCCAGCATTACCAGATACCTGTTAATTACATTCCGACGGATATCTGGCACATCCCTCCTTTGGATGAAACTACCAATTCTGAGACAGATCTATAGGTACAACCTACCAACCATAGGGTTAAATTTATTTGAATCCATGCAACTTTGAACTTTAATCAAATAAAAAAATGATTGATGATTATGGATGATGATGATGATGATGATGGGTTGCTTAATTTGCCTCATCACATAACGCAATTTTGGTGCACGCACAGACTCAAAAACTTGAATATGGATGACCAACAGAATGGTATATTATGGGGTAGAGAATGAAGTGTGGATGGGGTTTTACACAATTCACCTCCAGTGAAACCGATGCTGCGAACATTTCAGCAGAAATAGGATGCCCTCCTTGTCAGAAACGTGGCGAGATTTTTAAAACATTTTAATCTCTCTCAATTCTTTAAAACAAAAGATAAAAAATAAACTTTTCTAAACCAGGGTAAAAACGGAAGTTTCTTCTAAAACCAACAATTTCCTCACCCAATGGACTAAGTGTACTCTTTGCCAAGAGATTCTTCTTCACTATGTAATCGAAGAGGGCGAAGCCATGCGCAGTTCCGGCAGCAACCAAACCCCACTCGCTGTGCAGATTCAGGGAGGTGCACGACGCAGGGGGATAAAACTGTATCACGACTAATGGCTGCAACAAAATTTCAAACATTATTTACGTACAATTATGTAACATTAAACATTTCTGAATAAAACTTTATATTATGGTCATTAACAAATCATTCCAATCTTAAAGCATTTGTAACGTAACTCAGAGCTGCCATAAGTATCTATCAGTTGTGGATTGATTCTATCGCAAACCAAAAAGCCTTAATATGCAACCAAAGATCCTTGGGCCAGTCCAGACTGGTCCAAATGCAAATACGCTTATTTCACACAGTTAAGTCACAAATAATGACAAATTGTGCCAGAAATGTATAGTTCGAGCATTATTTGTATTGCATATTAAAGCAAACAAATAGTTTGCCTAAATTCCACATATTTGTAAAGAGTGCAAAACTAGTGGTCCGGACCATTTCTTGAAGCCCACTCCAGACCATCAAGTTACATCACTAATAGCCATAGTTTCTCACTCCTTATACACAATACCGAAACTAACAAGAACTACGTTGGATCATCATCATTGTCTCCTCTATTTGTGACTGATTTTTGGTGCAAGGATCAGTCTTGCTCAGAATATATGTTGTGATCATCCATACGTGTGTGAAGTTTCATTCATTAGTTTATATGAAGTGGTTAAAAAGTGATGGTGTGTACCTCTATATCAATTTATGTTGAGTACATCTCCACCAGACCTTTGATGCAGAGACTTAAGTCTTGTAATGATTCATAAATGTGTGAAGTTTTATTAATCTACGTAGAGCAGTTCAAAAGTTATGACATGGACTTTTGGCCTTGACCTTTTTTGATGCAGGGACCAGTCTTGCTAATAACGTGTGTGTGTGTGTGTGTGTGTGTGTGTGTGTGTGTGTGTGTGTGTGTGTGTGTGTGTTCAATTTTATTTAGTGGACCTCCATTTAACCTTTGTCCTCTATTTGTGACCTTCACATTTAATACAGGAACCTAAATCCTGTGATATACCGTACGCATGAAGTTTCATCAATCTATGTAAAGTGGTTCAAAAGTTATGGCACAGACCCTTACCTGACCTTTATACCTTTGGTACAAAGACCCCGAGTCTTGCTTATGACATGTATATGAAGTTTCATTAATTTGTTGCGAGGTTCAAAAGTTATAGCCCAAACAAGAAAGTGTGCAAACAGAGAAGTGCAATCCAGTATGGCCCCTCCAAATTTCTTGGTTGGGGACATAATAATAATATCACAAAAGCCAAATTCATTAATGACTTCAAAGGAAACTACAAACCTGCATCCCAGAAGTGAATTTTACCGAGTTCTTCTGCATATCAAGTTTACTGTGACTTTTCCAAACGAAATTATCGTTCTCTGCCACGAGATTAACATCAACACACTGTGGGGAAAAAAAAAAAAAAAAAAAAAAAAAATTTAATTTACACTATATAAAAAAAAAAAAAAAAAAAAAAAAAAAAAAAAAAATCCATGAACATAATTTTCCAAAGATTACACACCTGTACAGTAGTTTCTTTCTCTTCTAACGCAATTTCAAAAACAATCATCTGTCCAGCTGTTCCTGCAACCACTAATTGACCAGTATGTGGGCACATTTCAAGCTTTTTCACGCCTAATCTGGGGTCATCACTATATGGATCAAAAAGCCCAACCTAGGTAGAAAAAAAAAGGCTTCTCTATTACTGAAGCACATATTTCTAGGCACTTTATCGACAAAGACTTAACAAATTTAAGGAAAAATTATATACACGTGATAAGACAATATTTTCCATTATTTATAGTTGTCCCGCCAAATGAAGAATAGGTAGTTAGGTACTCACCACCTAGCGTATGAAGTGAGAACTAAGCTTTGCACAAGGTTACTCATATGATTATCGAATGATCCTGTATTTGATTACATAAACTAAATGATGATAAATACTGAAACAAAATTTAAATAAACTTTTTTCACAGGTAATTTAGTTTTCTTTCCAAACACTAGGTGGCAGAGGAGAAAACGCGAAACAAAAGTGGGCGAAGTTTCAGATCTTATTATTATACATAAGCTCTGGTTTAAACCTGAATACCATTAATGTTTTGGGGGGTTTACTCTCCTTCGTAAGGGTAAAGGTCACGTGACAGAAGGGACCCACAGATTTACATGGAATCCAAATCATCCACGGGTCACTACATCACCTAACTGCAGAGGATGGTCACTCACAGATCCAACAGGAAGTGGTTCTGTGTCATAACCGTACATATCACTTAAAACTTGCATATAATTACGCCACACCAGTGGTATTTAACCTTTTTTTGCACCGTTACCCCTTGAGCTAGCCAACAAAACCGTAATTACCTCCTCCCCCTTTTGAATGGCAAATATGAGAAGAGGAAAATTAGGAGAGAATAAAACTTTAGTGGAACCATAACTCTGCTCTTCCCACCCCCTATTGCCAGTGATGCCAGCTCGTTACTCTCTGAAAAAAGCCAAATTATCTGCCGGGAATAACTACTTCCAGGTTAAATACTACTGCTGTACACCATATACGCAAAGGCTCTTATAAAGAAAAGAACAAATTGTGTGTGTTATGCAATGATTAACTGAATCAAATTATGAATAAACTCTAAAACCTTCTATAAATTATTATTCAATCTTTGACTTTACCTTCCTGAAAGGAGGCCAATCGTCATCTTCAACGTTACTAACATCTCCTCCCAAATCTTCAGTTATAAAAATTGGAGCAGTCGAAAGTTTATACATAAGTAAAAGACACACTCCAGATGCGTCCCAGTATCTGACAGTCCCTAAAATTAAATACACAAATTAATACATTACAAATGATGGCTGTGCTGCGTGCGTACCTTACAAAACCATCACAATCTTCAGGTTACACGCACAACTCACTGCAACACCAACATGCGGATGGCGACATTACTATCAGGTCATCCCATCAATAATGTCGTTTTTTACGATAGATTAAGTTTAAACTAGTCCTACTCGGTTTAAGCATAAATTTTCCCAAGGTTATATCTGAGATATCTATCGTGTTTCGCTACATACTTTACAGACCTTGACCAGTGAAGATGTGTGTTTTGCTTTATGTGAACCCCTCATAAACGACGGTATCAGAAGAGCATATCAGGCATATAATACTTTACGAGTTCAAAAAAGGGAATAGTGCTACTGAAGCAACGCGAAACATTCAGGAAGTTTATGGCAACGATATTCTGCATGTAAGGAAATGTCAAAAATGATTTCAAAAGTTTAGGAATGGTGACTGCTGTTTGACAGATGCAGCACGCTCTGGACGCCCTGCTGAGTTTGATGATGACCTGCTGTTAGCCACACTTGAAGACTGTTCAACAACTGTCGAAGAATTGGCCCAGAAACTCAATTCATCCCCGTCCACCATCCATCGACATTTGCAACAACTCGGGAAAGTGCCTAAGTTAGGAAAATGGGTGCCACATGAATTGTCGGTCGACAATCTGAGGGTGCGGGTAAACATTAGCACAGCTCTTCATTCCCGTGAATCCAAGATCCGTTTCTGTACCGTTTAGTGACTGGTGATGAAAAGTGGATACTATACCAGAATGTTAAGCGCCGTCGACAGTGGGTTTGTGCCGGAGAACCAGCGACACCACAGCCAAAACCAAATCTTCACCCTCGGAAGGTGTTGCTTAGTGTTTGGTGGGATAAAGGTGGTGTAATACACTTTGAAACGTTGCCACACAACCAAACAATCACCGCTCAAGTCTTCTGTCAACAACTGGATCGATTGAACACTGCACTAAAAGAAGAGAGACCTCCTTTGGTTAATCGGAAAGGAATCGTCTTCCACCACGACAACGCACGTCCTCATACCGCTCGGATCACTTCTGCAAAAATTGAGGAGCTTGGGTGGGAAAAACTTCCACATCCTCCAGACCTTGCGCCTTCAGATTATCATCTCTTCAGGAGTCTGCAAAACTATCTTGACGAGAAGCAGTATACTTCTTTAGATGACCTGCACACCAGTCTTTGTACGTTTTTTGCCTCAAAACCACCTGAATTTTATAAACATGGCATTGAAAAGCGTGTAGGACGTTCGCAGTGTGTCATTGATTCCGATGGAAAATATATATTAGATTAAAAATTTTCAGTCGAGTTTTTTTCTGTCCTTCAAATTCCGATCTAAAAAACGACATTACTTATGGGATGACCCGATAGTATCGCCATAGTTTGCGGCATTTTCAATTGAAAATCATTAAATATCATGAGAAAGGGATATAAATGAAAGTTAGGTTAGGCTCAGTTAAATGTCACCATCCACTACTGAAAATGTGAAAATGCCAGTTTTGTAAGGTAGCCAAAGGAGTGATAACGTTGATAGTAGACGCCTCTCTCACGCATGAATATAACAAATCACAAAATGAGCATTACAGTACAATGTCCCCAACTTACCATCTTCATGTCCAGTCAACAAAATATCCCTCTGAGTTGGGGATGTTTTTGTAGTAGTAGTAGTAGTAGTAGTTCCACCCGACACTGGCCAACTCCGACTTGAAACGTCACTTCTATGGTTTTCTCCAGCAGTCTAATCAAATAATTTGTTCCAAGTATTAAAAGTAAATTTTGATATAACCAACAAAATTTAAGACATTTAATCACAGTAATTTATGTATACAAACGCCTTTCACTAGTAAGAAAAAAGAGTGTGGTGTAGCTACAATAACATTAAAGAGCCAACTACCAATTTTTCTTGATATTCGAATTATATTCTATTTACAGTATAAATCATTGATTTCTTCTCCACTCAAGGCAATTCAATGTAGTCTCAGAAAAAAGTTCAACCAAAAAAATTTATAAAAAGTGTAAAAAATTACTAATTGGTAATGATTAATAATAAAATTTCAGAAACAAAACCCCAATCACAAAAAAGGGAGAATAAACTAACTAAACCCAATTAATATTTTTATGCCTTTAGAAATTGTTTCTAATCAAACCTATTTTCCAAAAGTGTATATAATAAAAGAAGTTAAAACAACGAACCTTTATTTTATCGAAGACTTCCGAATCTACTTTAGAAATGTAAGATGAACACGTAATAGCCGAAGAATGAAGTGACGATAAGTAAGGATTCAGAAATGTGGGCCAACCTTCCGTTGCTAAATCTATGAACACAATTTCTTCTTCAGCCAAAATAATTAGAGAGGAAACATTACCTGCAAAATGGATGATGCTACACGCTCTAGCTTCAATTAAGGCGACCTATTATCTTTTAGTAATATTTGATTCACTTCCATCATTACGCATTACATAAAAAACCTTATCATCAGCTGGTTATAATCTACATTTACAGTCTCCCTCCTCCCATTACCTTTTTCTTCATCATCCGTAACTAGAAAATCAATAACTCTAGAAGAGAGATTAAAAGTGACGTGATTGCCATCTCGCATAACAGTAACAGTATGTCTGTCCCCGTAAGTGGCTCGAGGCATTCCTCCTCCAAACACAGTCATATATCCGCTGCAAATCAAATAGTTATTAATAGAAAAGCGTCCACAAGTAATGGAACCACATCAAAATTATCGCAATTCATAGTGAAACCACATACTGCACTATCTTTTTCAGATGCAATAAACAAAACTTATCCTATACACCTATATTAATGGGTAACTGGTTTTCCTTACTCTATATTTTTTTTCCAAATAATTTTGTTAATAGGTTTACAGGGAAAAGGACCGTAAACAGTTGTGGGTTCATCTTCGGGACTGTTGGGGTCACTCAAAGACCAAATCACGTAACTCCCATCATTATGAGAACTTATGAATTCTGATGCATCCCAGTTCCAACATATGGACTCCAACTGCTGACTGCTTACGTACGTCTGAAGAATTAAAAGAAAAAATGTTGCTTACAATACTATAATTAAAAGTCACATTGTGGCAAACTATTTGCTTAGTAAAATTTACCTCACTAGAGAGGTTATATTTAAATATGTGCAATAAACTTGCTTCATATATGTCAAGAGTTAACAAGAAAATGAGGACTGGAAGAGGCTTATGAGGTGTATCAATGAGTGTGTTGGTCTTGTCTGATGATGTGCCACTAGAGATATACCTCCAACCTTGGCATGAAAGATAACAATCCCTGAGGTTGGGGTGATATCTTACTCCTAGTGGTTGATTCCTTTGTATCTTTGCATAACTGACTTCAGTCCCAAGCTCAAGCATCGTGCCCACTCAATAGGAAATGGAGCTTTTAATAATATATAAACAGAGCTCACAACAGACCAAATACCAGACAAATGAGAACACATTATGAACCTTTATCCCCTTCCTGCCATGAACACAATACCTAACAACCAAATTGATGTTTCATTACCTGTTCCGCACACAGCTGTTTTCTATCCCATAACACAATTAAGCCTCTTTGGTAACCAATTAAAATTTTACTAGATTCAATCGGGTGAGGAGCAATGACCTCCACAGGACCTGGATTCACTTTGTAATCTTCTGGTACGCTGCAATTCATAAATGTAAATTATAAATAAAGTATTATTAAAATATAGTTATATTAGTCTTCCTATAAGTAATTATAAACCTACAGTAATTTGTTCCTTTATGGATGAGCTACAGACGATCATTTATGAGAACTCACTTTTGCATTACAACATCTTGATATATTATATCATTCGTCATTGTAAAACTTGTGAGATCAAGAATGTATATATTTCCTCCCTCTGTACCAACCAGCAAATTCTTGCATTCTGCATCTTCAATAATAATACTGATTTTCTTCAACCTTTAAAGCAAAAAAATAAATAAAATAAATAGTGCTATCAGGCCAACTCGAGAGGAGGGGCAACAAGCTTGACCTTTGTGAAATGAGAAATCATCGCATGGAACCTTTGAAAGGTTGAAAGGAAAGGTATCATAAATGTAGTTATACAGTGTTGTACAACTCAAATATGTTGAGGAAGAAGTAAATAACTAAACTACCGGGTGTCCGAGAATTATCTGTACAATTTTTGGCTGTTATTAAAAGTCAACCATGAAGTGTAGAAATTCCAGTGTTGTCCCATTTTACAGAGAATCTCATTAAGTTTTTTCTGATACCATGTTTTGACAAGTTTTTTTAGAAATGTACGAGGGTGACAGACATTGATTTAAAAGCAAGAATCACAGCTGCTATTGAGCGAATTGATGTGGATATGCTGCAGCGTACATGGCAACATTTGGAGTATCGATTGGATGTTTTGCGAATCACTAATGGTGCACATATCGAATGTTTGTAACAACGTTACTTTAATAAAAGAAACTTTTGAAAATACAGATTCTAAATAATCTTGTTTAAGAATTTTACGTGTGTTATCAAGAATTTTATTAAAAGATGAAATTGTACAGATAATGTTCGGACACACTGGAATTTCTAAAAAACTTGTCACAACTTGGTATCAGAAAAAACTTAATGAGATTCTCTGTAAAATGGGACAACACTGGAATTTCTACACTTCATGGTTGACTTTTAATAACAGCCAAAAATTGTACAGATAATTCTCGGACACCCTGTATAGTACAGTTAGACCAGTGGTGTGCAAGCTGGGGAGGGGCAGAGAATTGGGGAGGATTAGAATTTTGAATCAAAATATGAAACTTTTTTAATCATATTTGTATTAATCCTTGCCAATCGCAGTAACCTAAAATTGCACAGCAAAGTAACCTCGCATGTGCATTGCTCAGTGAAGTGTAAGTGTAAATTTGTTTTTCATTTTTTTTAATGTGTTTTAATAATAATAATAATATCTTTGGCTCTTTGCAGTGATTTTTTTCTGCAATAAACATCTTAAACAAGTTTTAAATATTACAAATAAATTACGTTTTAAAGATATCTTTAATTAATGATTACTTTTGTGCAACAAAGATTTTTCATGGTACAATAAAATAACAATTTTTTAAACAAATTTTTCCCCCATTTACACTTAATTAGCATCTCATTGGTACTTCCAGAATGGACGTTTAGAAACTTCAAATAGCCAAATGCATGTTCAATATCCTAACACTCGATTCCAACAATTTCTTTAGTAATCAAATACTTTTAGCTATGTACATAATAATAATTAGATGTTGATAATTGTAGTTTTCTGCATAAATGCATTGGGAGAAAGGAAATGCAAAAATAGACAGGCTCAGTTGGTAGTAGTGATGGGGCATTAGAAGAGTTTGCACACCCCTGAGATAGACCATTACTTCTCTGCTTTGCTAAAATAAACTTGAAATGGAGAAGATTAGAGATGTGCCGATACCGATACTCCAATATTAACAAATGGCCGATACTTTGCCAATACCAATACTTTTTGATAAATGCTTAATCTGTTAAATTATAAAAAAAAATATAAAGTTACTTTTATTTTAATATTAGAAGTAGGGGAAGTTGGAGACAACTGTTATTGGACGAAATTAAGAGTTCAAAAAAATTCAAACACAGTCATACTGTCGAAATTGAAATAGAATATAGTTTTATGAACTTTTATCCAGTATCCACCTGTTTGTTTAGCTCAGGAGTCAGGACCCCGGGAGCGCAACTTCCTGTACAATGCTGAGCTGAGGAGTTTCCATGACCTCAACTACCAAGCATGCCCTTGGGAATAACAATATTTCTTGACTAAGTTGACTTGTTAATCTGCATTGTGTGAATAATAAATAAAACACAAAAGATAACATTTTCTTCCTTTAATCACAAAAAAACTAAAATTTTGAACAAATTGCAAAATGAAAAATTCTATTGTAAGGTATTAAAAAATAAAAAATAAAATTTCCAGTATATAATAAGATTAATAGAAATTAGAAAAACTAAAATTTTGAACAAATTACAAAATGAAAAATTCTATTGTAAGATACTAAGATATAAAAAAATAAAATTTCCAATTTTCCAGTTAATAATTATTAAGATTAATAGAAATTAGAAACACATGGATAATTAAACATTAAATATATTCTTAATATTCAAAATCGAAAATTCATAAGTTGTAGTGAAGGAACATTAACATTTCGCCTCTTTCTGCACTTAGACAATTCCTGTGTGGTGTAAATATTGCCCCCAGTGCTAAACAACCTCTCACTTTCAATTGATGAAGGGGGAGAAGAGAAGTACTTATTTGCAATATGGCTTAGTGTTGGAAGTGTAACTGCATTCTGTTTCCACCACTTTAAAGGGTCTCCATCCCGTGATTGTAATTCCAACATTTGATACTTGGTCATTTCATCTTTAATCATAAATGATGTTGTGCATTGCTTCTTATTCTCAGAGGAACTTCCTGGAGTTGATTTTTTTTTTGTTCCACTTCCCTCACTATCATCACGGTCCTCTTGAACCAATTGGTCCATGCACTTGTCAAAGTCAAATTCACTGAACTCATCACTTATAATGTTGTTAGAAGCACTCTCAGTCTCTTGCATATCTTCCTTCACTCGTAGTAGTTGTATGTCCACTTTCTTCCTCTTGAACAGCTTTGCTCCTTTTCTTGATGCTATCTATCATTGCTCTCTCCAGGTTGCTTTCTTGCATTTTGGAATTTTCACTAGATTTATTTTGGAACAAGGATGTCTTATATCTGGGATCTAGATATGTGGCTAGTATTGGATTGTAATCATCCAGATAGCATTCAAAGCGACTCTTCATTGATGCATTAATAGCCGAAAGAGTACTTCCAAGTCCAAAGAATGTGATGTCAGTTGATGCTTTTGCTATGAAGACTTGTAGAAACTTTATTTGAGGTATTATTTCTGAGATAGTAGCAGACCTTTCACTCAACCAAACAGTAATTTTGTGAAATATTTTCAGCAGCGCAGTAAACTTCCCAATCAAAGTCCACTTGTTGGCATCAAATACAGGGAGGTTGGGAGTATCAAGGCAGTAGTTGGCAATTGCAGTTTTTTGCTCAAACATACATTCAATCATGAAATAGGTGCTGTTCCACCGAGTTGGAACATCCTGTATCAGTTTGTGTTCGGGCAAGTCATGCTGTTTCTGTAGCGCAGCTAGTTTGTTGTATGCAAGTGCTGAATGGCTGAAATGTCCAACTATTTGCTTGCAACTTGCGATCATATCCTTAACTATTCATTGTTCGAAAATACTGTCATGAACCACGAGTTGTAGAGTGTGGAGGAAGCAGTTGTAGGAGTGTGGAGAGACTAGCATAGCCTGTGTTTTGAATACCTTGGACAATATCATGTTGATAGACGACGGTACTAACAATCCTATCCCCGTCGTCTATCAACATGATGGTGCTCCTTGTCACTATGCCAAAATTGTTCAGGATTATCTAAATGGACGTTTTTAAAATCGCTGGATCGGACGCGGAAGCAACAGACCTTGGCCAGTGAGATCACCAGATTTAACCCCTTTAGATTTCTTTGCATGGGGCTTTATCAAATCGCACGTCTATCAGACAAAGATTACGAGTCTTGAAAACTTCCGTACACGTATACGAACTGCTGCAGATAATATAACCCCACAAATACTCCAGAATGTGTTTAGAAATGCTGCGGAACGATTTGAGCTGTGCAGGGATACTGATGGGCATCACGTTGAATCCTACTCTTAATTATTTAATAAATGTTACCACTTTATCATTTTATGATTGAATTCCATATAATTTCCAAGTGCTTCACAAAAATAGATCCTGACTTTTGTACACTGTACACCCTGTATAATAATACTGTATTATACTGGTTTGAAATGTAAATTGGCCAAAATTTCAATAACGGTCTATGAAATGACCATCAGAACTTTGCTTCATGCGAGTTACAGAGGCACTTGAGACCAAGTTTGGCCGGCTAAAATGAACCTTATTTATTATGGTATAAGGTCCAAATTTGTATGCTACATAGAACTCATGTCTTTTTCAGTTGAAGGTGAAATAAGAGCAATATTTGCAGGATTATGGTATGGATTGGGAAAGCCAGTGTTAGGGTAGGAGTACTGTTAATGTAGGAGCACTATAATAATTAATAATATTAATATGATAATATAATATCATCTGTGTTAATCAATTACTGTCATTAAACATAACTTTGCCTTGAATCACTAATAAATAAAGTAGAAAAGTATCGGAGTATCAGCCATATTTTCACCTTGCTGATGCCAATACTCCAAAAAAAGGCTGATACTGCCGATACCAATACTATCGGCACATCCCTAGAAAAGATTGAAGCTAATATTAGCTTCCTACCAAATATATTTAAGCAAATTCTTCACTTTGAACGTACTTTCCTTCCAGTGATGTCGACTTTGTTCGTACTAAAGTTGTTCTTCCTTTTTCTGAATCTTCCCGCAACTTCCACAAATGGAGACTGTTGTCATCACATAATGACACGAGAGCTCCCTTTCAATGGAAGTAAATGTTCATAGAATTCAGTTCTTGAAGCAAGATTAACACTACCTAATACTTATTATATGATCACTAAAATAATCTTAATCTAAGTTTATATATCAATTTAGCCAAGGTTTTATATTGCTATAAAAAAAAAAAAAAGACCTACTAGTCCAGGTAGAAAACAGAGTCTAACGATGGCTGCATCTGCGTTGTCCTGTTTGCCATAAAACTCAACATCTTCATTCCCATATCTATTATTGATTTAACGATAAAATAACGCCTTCAAACAAACACCATCCTTAATTCTGATAAGGCCTATACGCAAGCATCAGTGGGAATCATTTAAATAAAGGTATAGCTGTAACAAATGATATAATATTATGGCTGCTAGCAATGACCCACTAAAAAACACTTAGTCAAAAAATGGATTTGCGTACAACTAGCAGAGTTAGTAATGCTACAAGCTTATAATCACTCAGTCACAGATGACATTCTTTAAAAAATTATTCATTTAATATTAAAATAAGAATATGTAGCGAATACGAGTAAAAAACTACTTTTAAATAACAATAATAATAATATAAAATTAAAATTCATACATAGTTGCTTGAAGATTAACACTTATTACAAAAAGATTATCTATCTATTTTTTAAATTTATAAAATACTTTCCTTTAATTAAACTTAGACCTACAGGTTAAAGAACATGGGCATGCATGCGCGCACATGCGCACAATCCCAACACCCCTTCTCTAAATGATGCGACACAGACTTCAACTACAAGAACAGCTCCCAAATTTCTTCTTAAGTGATGACATAAAGGTTGGTAAGAAGTGGATACTTATCTACTCAATGAAAGTGGCAGAGTCTACGGCACTCGCAGGAAACCTACGTACAATAAACTGATTGAACATTCTTCTGACAAGACCCTACAGTTGTCATTTCTATCAGAAATCTTGCATACATTTTGGACAGCACAAAAAAGTAAATATCCAGAACTGGTGTTCGAGTCATTGAACATTTCAATTCCATTTGCAACCTCATCAAATGAAATAAAAAAAACAATAAAATAAACTGTTTGCGCGCTAATTTGCATTTAGTCTATTCAACTGAATACAAAAAGATTAACAAATGCAAAGCAGGCAGAGGTATCTCATTAAATGACAGACAGTCTCATATGGACACTTGTTTCTTTAAAAAAAAAAAAAAAAAAAAAAAAAAAAAAAAAAATTGTTATTTTCACTGAAAAATAAAGAATCAATTTTCCCTGAAGGTTGATTTTTTGCTAAGCACTGGAACCCCATAAGTATCTCCATTGACTCTCAGGTTGAGAAACAATGTCTGTGAAGATATCTAAAGCATTATTTTCAACTTCCTTTTAACAGTTAATAAGAATCAGGGATGAAAATATATACAGTGAGGCCTTGCATAACAAACGCCTTAAATAGCAAATTTTTGCTTAACGAATTACCTTCATAAGGCTCCATTGATTTAAATAACGATTTTACCTTGCAGAACGAATTTGGTAACGAAAAACGTAATAACACTTTTCTGTTCAGTTGGAGGTTGGTAGCTGTCGTGAGCAGTTGTGTACAACACAATTGCTCACTATTAAATTGTAATTTATTAGCTTTATAAGTGTATAAAACGTGTAGTCATGGCCCCTAAAAGACCTTCATCATCTGCTAATGCTCCAAAGAAATCCAGGAAAACTATCAGTCTCCAGATGAAGCAGGACATTATTAAAAAAAGTGAATCTGGAACGAGCACCAAAGATCTTGCTGCTGAATATGGATTGTCTGCCAGTACAGTTTCGACGATTTTTAAGAAGGAAGAAATTATGAAAACTAAAGTAAGTGATGCTACAAGTAGACTTATTAAAGGAAGGGAAGCTATTGCTGAAATGGAGAGTTTTTTTTACTGATATGGATTAGAGAAAAGGAAATGAAGGGGGAATCCATTACTGAGGCATTCATTAGTGACAAGGCAGTGCAAATATATGAACAAATTAAGGAATCCCTTCCAGCATCAGTTGAAAGATATGAATCATTCAATGCAAGTCGTGGGTAGTTTGAAAATTTCAAGAGAAGGTCAGGAATTAAGAACATTATAAGGCATGGTGAGGCTGCAAGTGCTGATACTGAGGGAGCAAAGGAATTTAAAATAGAATTTGCAGAACTTGTTGAGGAGGAGGATTATTTGCCTCAGTTTTTAACACCGACAAAACTGGCCTATTTTGGAAAAAGCTACTGAACAGAACCTACATTACTAGAGAAGAGTCCAAACTGCCTGGCCATAAACCAATGAAAGACCGGTTTACTTTACTTATGGCTGGGAATGCATCAGGGGACCTGAAGATTAAGCCTATGCTTGTGTATCATTCCCAAAATCCCAGGATATTCAAGCAGAAGAAGGTGAACCCATTTAAAAAATGGGTAAACAAGCTCAAAAAGGGTCAAAATTTGGGCTCTGGAACAAATTACTGAAAATCCCAGTGAACTAATGCATTGCATAACAAATTTTTCAGTTAACGAATGACCACCTGGAACAAATTAAATTCGTTATGCAAGGCCTCACTGTATATTCAAAATCCCAAGCATACTATTATAAGCTATAGCTATGTATTAAAGTACTCATTGATACGCAATTAACAATATGTACTGTAGTGAAATTAATTGTACACTAACACTGTACATACATAATTGCATTTTACTATTAGCAAAGTACCAATTTGTTTTAGTAGTACGAGGTAATTAAAGTACACTATGATCCCTTTCACATTTGATCACACTTAAATTCATATTTTAAACAATTATTTTTTTAGCAAAAAAGAATAAAATAAAATAAAATACATATACGTATAATATATATTTTCAAAAATTAAAAAAAAAATCAAAATTATATTTTGTGTCTACATAGCTACTGTATATTTCAGCACTAAAAATATTAAGTGTTCAATGAGAAAAATTTAATTAAAACAGCTATGTTGGCCAAAATTACTAAACCAATAGGAAAGGATACATTCTAATTTGTCCAGTTTTTGTTGCTAATGCAACTAACTGTAGTTTTGGGTCCCATGCAAGAGCGGAAGGTTTGGCTGGAAATCCATGGTAGCAGCTCTATTAAACAAAAAAAAAAAAATTTTACTTAAATTTCTTTAAATATTATTTGTGTGTAGTTGACTTTAAAATAGTCTGCAATAGCTACTACTAATTTATATTCATTTGCTATGCATAAGCCTATTGGGCCCTCTGTTACTTATGTGAGCTTACCTCTGTGTAACCAAAAAGTTCCTTCTGTTTTTGAAGTCTCTCTGGTGAAACTACTTTGGATTGGGGTTTCATGAACTTCAGCATTTTCGTCATTTGGTAGATGATGGTTTGAAACTTTTATGATCTTAAAATTATAAATGTAACAAGCCTTGTAGGGCTAAGTAAAAACTTTTAAGTATGCATTCCTATTTCTTAAAAAGAAAAGAAAAGTAAATTACAAACTATTACTAAAACTTGGAAGTTATGCCAAAATATAGTACACTTCACTTTATGAAACCAAAAGATCCTTTTGAGTAAGGACTAAAAATTAACAACATTAAGTTGTTTTACTTTCATTGAAGCTAATCTCACTTATTTTCCAAAATAGGAGGGTCTTTTGAGCTATTCTTACACCAGTAGACTTTCATGCATGCACTGTTTGAAATGAATTACCAAACAAAACTGGAAAATGTTTTAACACAATCAAAAACAAATTTTCACAGAATTCAAGCCCAAATAATAACCCACAATTTATCAGACTGAAATTACATTACATTCAGGGAACGTCAAAACACTTAGGGCCTATTGAGGTTATCCAAGTCAGATAAATGATCTAAAGCTACATTTTTTTATCAAATTTTACAAACTATCAATTTCAAGATGGTTAATTATCTTTAAACTATTTACAAAGTAACCTACATTAGTTGAGCTAAAATATGCATTATTTAGAGTTTTACACCATTTACAAACTCTCTCTTTCAATCATGAAGGTGCCCAACTTTCTTCTTGAAACTAACTAAGGAGCTACTATTTAGCATCACCCAGTGAGAGTTTGACCACCAATCAAAACATAACTATAATTTAAAGTTTTTACAGTGTAATGTTCATATTTTCCCTGAATATTAACCTCTATGTAGACTATAATCATAGGAAAAATCAAATAGTTAATCTTAATATTAAATGATTTATAGGGCTAATGAATAAGTGGTCAGACTTGCACTGGTAAATTGTGGCAGGTTTGACTACCTTTTTTTTTTTTTTTATTATTATATTTATGTACATTTTGGCTATTCATTAACATTCCTTTTGTTTATCATGCATTTATTGAGCATCTGAAGATTTTTTTTATGGTTTAAATGAAATTAATGATACACTAATAAAATCAACAATTATTTTCTTAAGTAGCTATAAAAACATGAGCACTGAAAGACTAATAATACCTATTACATTACATTTTTATTTTCTTGCAAGCCTGGAAATTTTCTAAATTCAGTGACAAGTAAGCTAGTCTATCATCGAGTTTAAAAGGCAAAGTACCCAGCGTTAGATGGGGGAAAAGGGACCATGTGGGGGGGGGGGGGGGGGGGGGGGGGCAAAATGGCGGTGCAATGAAATTTTTGTAACTGATGCCCTAGAATTCCATTATGGCAATTGTATAGGTGCATCTTGAGTACAGTACGTAGTTATATTTGCAGTATACGTGAGCAGAATTCAGAAATTTTAGAATTTACTTTTTTTCTTATTTTTCAGATTTGAATTGATGACTGTGAATAAGTTTGTTGGAAATGCTAAGAATTAGACAATAAATTCTAATCACTGCACAACACTGAAATTTTACGTGAAGCAGCACTATTTAGTAAGGTAACTGCATACTGATTTATAATTAATAATAATAATTTAGGAGCGCGTACAGTTCATTTTTATGCGGTGGGGTAAAAGGGACCGCTATTTACATTTTTTATTTTCAACCGAAATTTTACAGAAGTTTTCTTTTTTACAGACAATGCCACGCAATTACGTGAAGAAGGTTGGTGTGAAGAGGCTGATGTACACCCAGGATGACATTGCCCGAGCACTCGTCAACAGGGCGAAAGGGGATTCCGAGAGGGTCGTCTGCCAGTGCTATGGCATCCCAAAAACAATGCTTCACAAGCGGTATCACGGGAAAGTGTTACAAGGAGGTCAGTTGGGCCGCCACACGGCACTAATGAATGGCGAAGAAGAGGTCATAGCGCAGAATCTGGCAACCCTCGGTGACTTCGGCTTGGCATTCGACATTAACCAGATGTGCCTGTTCATTCAGGAACATCTAAACAAAATGGATAGGTATGTGGTCCAATTCAGGGAAAACCTCCCTGGCAGGGATTGGGCATATGGCTTCTTAAAACAGCAATCGAAAATCCTTACACAATGCCACTGCCAAAACATATCCCAAAGACGTGCAGCGGTAACGGAAATGGAGGTACGGGCGTACTTCCGGAATCTTCAGAAGCAGCTTGAGGATGTACCTCAGGCCAACATCATAAATTATGATGAGACCAATCTGATGGATGACCCTAAATCCAAGTTGTTAATCTTTCGTAAGGGCCTGAAGCATGCAGAGCGTATTATGAATACGACCAAATCATCGACCTCTGTCATGTTTGCGTGCACGCCAAATGGCATTGCACTGGCACCATACGTGGTCTACAAAGCTGAATGTCTGCACGATTCCTGGGTGATGGGCAGGTCCCTTGACGCAAAATACAACTGGTCGAAGTCACGTTGGTTTGATGCTGATTTATTTTATGACTGGCTAATGCAGGTTGTTGTGCCCTATATACAGAAGCTTCCTAGGGAGGAACCGAAGGTTCTCTTGGGAGACAATCTGCCAAGCCATATATCATTAAAGGTTACTCAGGTGTGTGAAAAGTATGGCATCAGCATGACGTTTCTCCCTCCAAACTCGACTCACTTCCTTCAGCCCCTGGATGTAGCTGTGTATGGGCCGCTGAAGAGAGTTTGGAAGGACATCCTGACAAGGTGGAAGACGGGCATCGGGGCACACCATGCGGTCATGCCGAAGTGGTGCATCCCCAAGCTGCTGCTGGAGCTAGTACAGCTCATGAAACCGAAGTGGGTTCCGCTTGCCGCTGCCAGATTCAGGAGTTGTGGTATTTCCCGTTTCGATCCAGAAAGAGTCCTGTCTAAAATGAGGCGAGATCAGCCGACTGAAATAGGCATGCCCAGGAAGAACATCAGTCCCAACCTCTTAGCCTATTTGAAGCAGCAGAGGGAGATGAGCGTGTGCCACCGACGAAAATGAGGGAGAGGGAGGGCACTACAATTGGAACCAGGTATGAGCATCTCAGCTCGGGACCTGGCAGACCAGGGGCCTTCTTCGGCACCTCCTTTCCGGCCCAAGCGCATAGTGTATGCAGATTCGTCCAGAGATGAGTTTGAGAGTTCTGCGGAAGAAGAGGCGGAGGTGACAGTGTCTCGAGAGTCGGAGGAGGAGGAGGAGGAAGCGGTGGTTCCGAACAGTGACATTGATGAAGACAAATTAGTGCCTAACGATTTTGTGCTTGTGCGCTACCGGTCAACAGGCCAGCAGCCTTACCACTATGTGGTGAAAGTGATCAAGAGGCAGGGGACAAAATGGCTCCTACGTTTTTTCAGGAAAACAGAACATGGGAAAGCACCCAAAGGTCATTTTGCTTTCAAGGAGCCCCCTAGTATTGATGATTCTGTGGTGGCAAGCGATGCCCTTGTGTTAAAGTTAACCATTGCGAAGGTTTACAAGTCGGTTGTAATGTTCCGAAATGTGTTCGGAAGGCGCCTCATGCGCTGAACGTAATGTGGTCCATTTTACCCTGAACACCCCTCCCGTTGGAGGCTTTTCTATTTTAGTATATCTTTGTATGTTTCATAAGTACATTTAAGTTGTAGTGGTGTTATATACACGGGTTAGTATGTCATTTTTCAAGATTGGTACTCAATAAAAGGAAATCTTTGTAATTTTTTTTTTCATTATTTTCCTAAACAAAAAAAAAAACTCGAAAATGGTCCCTTTTCCCCCATCTAATGGCATAAGAAGAAGACCAATGAAAATATAAAGTGGTTGGATATTTTCAATGTTATTACATTTGGTCATTACATTAATCAGATTTTAATCTTATTGCCCATGTTTGGATGACAAATACCATTTAGGAAACCCACTATTCTTGGGCATAATTTAATTTCTTAGGGCACGCAGAATGCGCATTTATATTAAGTCCAACCTCAATGCTCATCATCATAAACTGCTTACTGTTAGGATCTGTGCTAGATTTAACAATTTTTATTTGTTCAGTATTTACCACAATCCAGACTTGGATAATAGCATCTATGATTTTCTTCTTAGTAACATGGCAATCATTTGAGAATGAGATAAGAAAACCTTTGTCTATTGATTTCAATGCCCATCATAAAGAATTGTTGAATTCTGTCTAATCAACTGACCAATACGGAAGAACTGCTTTAGATTTTTTTAACTATTTCAGGTTGTGAGCAACTTATTCATGACCCCACACAGTTCTAGTAATTGTTTGGACATTCTTTTCAGAGATGTTCCTGGTGTTGGTGGCACCAAGGTAAGCCTTTCCATTGGCACTTGTGATTGCTACATGATTTCTGCTAATATTCAAACTGAAGTGATCCCCTGACCTGCACAAGGATTTTGTTCCTGAAAAAGCTCATGCAGCACAAAATTGTGCAGGTCAGAACCATCTCCCCATAGTATGAGGTTAGGGGAATAAAAGTAAAAAAAAAAAAATCATGTATAAAGTAGTGATGGGACGATACCAAAATTTTTAACGATTCTGATTCCGATACCACTAAAAAGTCTCAATTCCGATACGATTCTCGATTCAGATTCTCAATATTTTTAAATATAATTCTATACTTGTTTTTCTGGAAATTGTCATATTTTACTCTGGTAAGATTAACTATTTACATTATGAGTATGGTAATATAAATTATAAAAGATTGGTTTAAAAATAAAAATCAACTGTAAGTTGTAACAATTCATTTTAATCATGTTGATTACACATCATGGATATACATGTTTTAATGTATAGCTACAATACAATAAAAATAAAATTTGTTATCCTCTTTCATTTAAATTTTAAAGCTTACATTGCAAAACTGGTTCAATTAAAAGTTAAAGAATCGTTTTAAGAATCGGAAATCATGGTACAATTCTCTCGATTCCGATTCCTGAAAAATGCTCGATTCTTCCGATTCTCGATTCCGATTAATCGTCCCATCACTAGTATAAAGTAATTTTTACCAGAGTAAAAGTTTTTAAATCATTGTACAATAAATGCATAATAATAATATTGCATGTAAAATAATATATAACAAGTATAAATAGTAAAAACTTAAAATAAATTTCAGAAACATCACTATAAAAATAATGTAATAATCCAGAGGAACACGAGAAAGATGACTCAATATAAAGTAGCCAGTTGTACAAGAGAGACCACCAGGCATGTTGCTGCCAACTGCAAATGCTAAAGTATCATACATATCATAAATGTAAGTATCATATGCATTAGTATCATACATATGTACACACAAGTATCATATCATACGCGTAAGTATTGTATCATATACGTAAGTAGCATATGTATTACACTGCATATGCACAAAATTGTCATCATTTTTTAGCATTTACCACAATTTTAAAAAATTTGTGCTCATCCATCTTTGAATCTTAACTTGTGCAGATCAAAAAAAGGGTAGCAAAATGTCCTGGTCCTATCTCTGTACAGTGAGCTCTCATTGTTCGTGAGGCTCTGTTCATGATTTTGCAAATTCATGATGACCCATTTTACAACCATGTTTCAGTAAATTCATGACTGACTCCGCAAATTCATGATTTTGTCATGTGGCATCTACAATGCTGTCAATGCAAGCTCAGTTGCGCTGTGTCTTTCACCGAGTGAGGTTGTGTCATTTTGTGCTCTTCAACGCCAGTGTACTATATTTAGTGTTATTTTAGTTGTTTATAAAATATTATTGCTTTACACAATTGTTTATGTAATAATATTGCTTTATATTATAGAGTAAAAAGTTTTTTTTACATAAAATATCACTGTTTAAGTAATATTACAGTAACATTATTGGTTTTTATTAGTGTTTGATGCGAATCATTGTTTAATAATATGTATTGCTTTAGTATATTCTGTGCAGTGTTTTACAAAATTTGGCATTTTAAGGATATTTTACACTACCATCCTTGAGCTTTTGGAACCAATTAGCCATTTTACATTGAAAATGGATCTCATTGTTCGCAATTTTTTAATTTGTGACATTTTTCTCAGTCCCAATTAATCACGAATAATGAGGGTCCACTGTATAGTGTTATCACATCAGGTCAGGCTTGGGGTCAAGTACTGTTTCTCAAGTACAAGTAAAGTATAAGTGCTTTTAGAATTTACAAGTACAAGTACTTGATGTAAAAAATTTGGTCGAGTAATTCCAAGCACTTAATGATCAAGTACAAGTGCTCTTGCAGAAGAAATTAATAAAAAAATTATTTCTGTATTTTACTGATCATTTTATTGCAATACACAAAAACATTAAAATGCTTCACAAAGCCCATGTACTGCATACATTATATGGCTCATGGTTACAATCAATAATAAACACAATGTCTTTCTCATTAAAGAATGTATAAACTATATCACCTAAGAATATGTTGAAAAATTGCCATCACAATCCTGCATCAAAATCATGTGTGTCATCATTACACTTTACAAAGTTCTTGTCAGTCATACAGAAGCATCTGGACAAAATACTTTCCCTCCAATACTGAAAGTTCTCGAGTGATGCTGATAATGCTTGGATAGCAAGGTGGCTCCTAAAATAGTTCATTTAAAATAATTAAGAAATACTTCATCCCCCCCCCCCCTCCCCAAGTACAACTAATTATGAAATGTCAAGAACAAATACAGTACTTAAAAATTGGCACCTAAGTACCAAGTACAAGTAAATACTTGACATCAAGCCTGCAAATCAGGTATTTCTTAAATCACGTATTGATTGGGCTAGAGCAGCATTTCTCAGCCAGATTTTCCCTGTGACCCCCATTTCAGGGTCTTAGGTTGGAGCAACCCTTTATCATCCTACAGGGGTAAACAAATTAACAGAGGTTTTTTGGGTTTTTTTCACACAAATCACTACTACAGCTTGTAAACAAACTACAACCTGGGGGATCATGACTCACCATTTGAGAAACACTGGGCTAGAATCTCTAATGATTTCAATAATACTAAGTGGAGCAATTTTTATTAGGACCAAGAACGTGTTGTTTCTTTCAACAACCATTTAATTCATGGAAAGGAGAGAGCATACTAAACTGATCAAATCACATTAAAGACAAGACCTGGTTTAATACGTCTGTAGACAAGTATATCACGAGAAACCAGGGTTGGCACCCAAAAACCCAACCCAAAACCCACAGGAATTTTCAGTGGGTTTTTGGTCTGAGATGTTTATTTTAAAACAATTTAAATTTTTCTGATTGCTACAATTTTCAATTGTAGCTAATTAGAATGCTTTGGCATGTTAATTATTTCAAGTAAGCTGACTTATAAAACTTCTTAAATTATGCAACGTGTAAATAAAGATTATGAAAAATTGAAAAGTTTTATTGGCCTTTTAAATGGTGTCCAGACTACAGACACAAATAGAGTACAGTAAAACTAATGAATGCTATATAAAGGTATACATATATTATTCACAAGTATTACTTGATCTAAAATGCTTATGAATTCTAACAAGCATCTCCACCTTCTCTCCCCCAAGGATATTTCTTAGCTTGCTCCAAATGTACTAAAGAATCTTTCAAGAGAACCAGAACTAGCAGCACAGCTTTGCAAATTTTTAATAAATGTTGCAAATCCTGCAGGAAAATTCTGACCCTTTGTTTCCTTCATCTCGACATACACCCACCACTTGTTCCCTGTCATATTGTTAATAAATGAGTCGCTAAACATATATCCTGGAAAAATACTATTGTCCTTCAATCTAAAAGAGCAATAACTTGAAAGTGACCTTAAAAACAAAAAAAAACTAAAAACCCATGGATTTTCAGGTTTTTGATAAAAAAAACAGGTTTTTATCAACCCTATGAGAAACAGGCAGTTTATCATCTTTGGAGGAACTATAACAGACTTCATTCTGAGGCAAAAGCCATTTACTCTGCTGCTGAATCTGATTATGTCCATGTAAAAGATGTACTTCATGGTGTTAGAGAGCTTCAAAAGTGGTGGTCCACACTCAATTCTGCCTTATTTGGATCCAATACAACTATGCCTCCTTCGCTTAAGGCTGATGGTTCTGTCACTTACTGTCCTGATGAAAAGACTCACTTACTGGCAGAGTTTTTTAATGCGAAGGAGAATGGACAAGTACTTGGCTATGCCTCCAACCTTTTCTCCAAAGGCTCAACTAACAACTTTTGCCTTTAGGTCTAGGGAAGTGAAAAATCTCCTTTTGGATCTTGACTCATATGGCTGTATATACTGATCCTAATGCAGTGGTGGCAAACCTATGGCATGCAATCAAATTTGCAGGTTTTATAGATTCATAGAAATTGTTATCCAAAAAGTGAGTATAAAATAATAGACTTATGTTTATAAGTTGGTGTAATACAGGGTGTCCCAGAATTAACTATCTATTTCAATGAAATCGGACAAATTTTTTAAAAACACACTTTTATTTATGTTTATCATGTTTAATATGTTAAAAATGTATAAATTTCTAAAAAATTTTCATAATTTTATTTTCATAATTTTTTCATTATCTGGTCCAATGAAAGACCGTCTGAAGTCATAGAATGGCAAAGAGACTCTCCAAAAGTTAACGTGTGGCTTGGAATGACCAAATCCAAAATTTATGGTGCTCCATCTTGTTGAAACACAACATTATCAAGAATGCCATCATCAAGAAGCTGTGGTTCGAGAAACTGCTGAAGCATATCAAGGTAGACGGTACCTGTTACAGTTGCTTCCGCAAAGAAGAATTGGCCATAAATTTTGGATTTGGTCATTCCAAGCCACACATTAACTTTTGGAGAGTCTCTTTGCCATTCTATGACTTCAGACGGTCTTTCATTGGACCAGATAATGAAAAAATTATGAAAATAAAATTATGAAAAAAATTTAGAAATTTATACATTTTTAACACATATTAAACATGATAAACATAAATAAAAGTGTTTTTTTTTTTAATTTGTCCGATTTCATTGAAATAGATAGTTAATTCTGGGACACCCTGTATATATAAACTTTAGTGGGCATGCAATTTTTTTTTTTATGGTTTACACATTTTTTTTGGCACACTACTGTAAAAAGGTTCACCACCCCTGTCCTAATAGAATCTTTCCATTATTATTTTTTTTTAAATTAGCTGAACAAATTGCCCAAAAATTGGCAGTCATATTTCAAAAACTCTTCAAACTCAATAGCTTTCCATCATGTTGGAGAATTGCTAATATCACTCCAATCCCTAAGGGTGCCACTGCTACTTCACTACCATCTGAACATCATTCTATTTCAATTACACCAGTTCCTTCAAAAATATTTGAGAGGTTGCTCGCTAAGTGTCTCAGTAATTTTACTGACCTTGCTAGAATTTTACCAAAGTTTCAGTTTGGTTTCCATAAGGGTCTAGGTATAACACACGTGATGCATTATCATCAATTTTACACAACCTACAATCATCTTTTGATATGCAACATGACTCTTATGGTGGGATTGGACTTTTGCTCTGCCTTTGATCCTGTAAACCACAGAGGTCTTTATTTATAAACTAAAGTTAATGGATACCATTCACCATTTTTTAAATGTTCTTAAGTTCTTAATGAATCAGATTTAGCAAGTCACTGTTGATGGCTGTTTTGGTGACTTTAGTAACATTTTTACTCTCTGCTACTTTAATTGAATCCGTTACTTCCTCTCAGGTGAGGGCTACAATTGCTGCTACCTTAAATGAAGACCTAAGCAAAATTGAAATGGTGTAATTTGTGGGGTATGAAGCTTAATGTTTCTATAATTCAAAATATGATAATCAGCACTCTCAAACTCCCACATATCCCTCTTTTATAAATAATGTTCCACTCGCTACCAGTAATTCACTTAAAATATTGGGAGTGACTGGATGAATGCTTACATTTAAATGGCATATCTGTGGAACCTCATCCTCAATTTCTCAAAAGATTGGCACTTTGCACTCTTATTTCGCCATGTTTTGGATATTGCTTCCCAGTTTGGTTCTCAACTGCTGATATTCATCTGAAGTTACTGGAAAGAAATTTAAATGCCATAAAATTCATTATTCCTGACTTGCATATTGATCTCTGGCATCACCAATGAGTTGGTTCTTTATGCATGTTTTACAAAATTTATAATAACCTAGTTCATCCATTGCATTTATAGTTTCCTTCTTTTTAAGTAGGACTGCCTGCACATACCACTAGGTTAGCTCCTACATTTACTCCTATAAGGTTTAGTACCATAGAGTACCTATCTGTTTTTTAGAAGCTTCATTCCATCAACCACCAAAATATGGAACACACTCCCTGGCCCAGTGGTTGAAGACAATAATCTTCAGGAATTGAAAAGGAAAATTAATGCCTTTCTCCTTAGTAGACCTTTGTAATATGTATGTAGGGGTGTGCTGGATATCCAGTAAATATCCACTATCCAGCCACTCTTTATTATCCAGCTGGATATCATCTTGCTATCTGGGTAAATCCACGTTAAATAGACAGATAAACAACAGGGTCATGTCTTCAATTTGCATAAAACTTGGTCTGGGGGCATTTTCAGTGAAAAAAACAAATTCCTAAATTTTTTTGAAAATTGGTGAAATAGGTCAAAATTTAGGGTCAGGTCAAATTTTGGCCAAATTGTGACCTAAGAATTTGTTAAATCACTATATCTCAGCTTCTAATTGTCGTAGCTTAATAAACTTTATATGGATGGAAGCGGAATGAGCTCTAGTTTCCAAAAATGGTGCTTTCATTTGGATAATTTAATTAAAAAAAAAAAAAAAAAAAAAAAATTCAGGATTTGACATTGAAGGGATCAATTTTTAAAAATATTTTATTGAAGAAAAAATGTTGCCTGAGCAAAGATCTACCATAATCAGCAATAAAAAGTTAGCTTATAGGCCATTATATAGCTTAAAACTTAATTTTATTAATGCTGGCTTTCTTCATTTTTTAGTTTTCTATTTTCAGATTTTAATAACTATATATTGAAAGATACAGGTGTACCTAAATATCTACCTAAATAACTTACAAAAATGCCAAAAAATAAGAAATTATATTGTTGTGATCCTTTAAAAAAACAAAAAAAGTATTTTCAATAATATTAAAAAAAGTTACCGAACTTATGGAGTTCTTCAAAAGGATCAGCTATTGTGTAGCAATTGCTACACCTTAATAAGAAGAAAACCTGGAATACTGGAATCTGTACCAGCACCAGCAGAAGAGGCTGTACCGCTACAAGAACTGTGTCCTTTACCAGTAAATGAAGAATCCTTTGAGCGCAGTAGTAGCTCATCTACAAATATTTCTACGGCTCCACCTGTTGTGGATCTTCCAAAAAAATTTCCTCAACATAATAAGGATATACTTAGTGATAAAATATTAACATATTTAGATGAGAGTCCCATAAAAACAGGTAAATATCTTTAAATAACCATATATATATATTTATTTTTTATGTAATTAATGAAATCTTTCAATAAACATATATTTAATTTTTATCTAATTAATAAACCAAGTCTCAGTTAGACAACATACATACATACATACATTACATATATATATAATATATATAATTTAATATTTGTATCTCAATTGCAATTTTATGTAATTCTTTACAGCTGGATTAACGTCACAGCAAAACCAAAAAAAGGCCACTTCAAAATTTCAGGCAACATCAGGAAAAGTTAGAAGTATAGAATCTGCCTACGGTACTTCTATTCAGGAAGACGCTGTTGCTGGCCCGTCCAAAAAGGGTCATTGGGATGATGATTTAAAAAGGCAAAAAGTTTATTATACATTAAAAACATGTAGTTATTGTTATTTATATGTACAATACATAATGAAACAATAGATTTTTTTGAGAATAAAATAAAATTTAATACTTAATTTACTAACTTAACTCAGATTTTTTTTTTTTTTTTTTTTTTTTTTTTAGGTATGAAAATGTCATGCAAGAGCTTAAAGACAAATTTATTTCTACAACTGATCGCAAGATTAAATTACAAATTATATCGTTATATCCATTTTCAATTGAAAAACCAGCAGAATTCTTTGAAACTACATATATGGTGAGAAAAAGTTGGAGTTTGCAAAAAGAATATGGTATATTACCACATGTTCCGAGTGAAGAGGATTGTAAGAGAATTTTACGAGTGTGATGATTATAGCCAAATGTGTCTGGGAATGAAAGATTATAAATTTACTATTAATGAAAATGGAGAAAAAGTGAAGATGCAGAAGAGATTGATGCTATGTAATTTACGTGAATTATTCAGCGAATATATAAAAAATAAAGCTAATCCAAAAATCAGATTTAGCTCTTTTGCAAACTTAAGACCTTCTTGGTGTGTACTCGCAGGTCAGAGTGGTACACACTCCCCCCAAAAGCTACAGATAGCAGCTTTGGGGATTAAAGATTTAGACTACAAAAGGCTGATGGCCTTATCGGTCTGTAACATAGAAGATGAAGATTATATGATGCACAAATGTAAAAAAATGCCCATGAGGGAGGTGTTAAATGATATTTAGAAACTTTAGATTTTATGTTTAATGCGGAAGAAATAACTTATAAACAGTGGGAGTGTGTGGACAGCTACATGATTAAAGACAAAGTTGAATCTCCACAAGATTTTGTGGAATCATTGAGTAAAAATATTACAAAACTAACTAGGCATCATTTCACAAACAAAAGCCAATCCAATTACTTTAAAGAGCTAAAAGAAAATATGAAAGAAAATGAAGGCGTTCTTGTAGGGTACTTCACAGAAAACTTTTCTTTTATTTTCAGGATGCGGCACAAGGGTTTCACTGGGAAACTTCCCAGTGTACCGTGCATTCTTTCGTATATTATTATAAACTTGCCGAAAAAATTTATCAAAGTTATTGTTTTATTTCTGATTGTCGTAAGCACAATACAATGCTAGTATATTCCTTTCTAAAAAAACTCATACCTAGTATTTGTGAGCAGCATCAAACTATCAAAAATTCACTACTTTACTGATAGCTGTGCATCTCAGTATAAAAATAAATTAAACTTTTCGAGTTTATGCCACCACAAAGCCAATTTTGGAATAGATGGAGAGTGGAATTTTTTTGCTACGTTGCATGGAAAGAGCGCGTGTGATGGAATAGGTGGCACTGTGAAAAGATCAGTAGCAAAAGCCAGTTTACAATGACCAATTGATAATCAAATTTTAACTCCCAAAGACTTTTTTGAATTTTGCTCAACTAATTTAGATTCCACAATAATTTTTTTTTATGTATCCAAAAATGAAGTTACAGAAATAGAAAATTCCCTGCAAGAGCATCTCAATTTACCGATTATCCCAATTAAAGGTACCTTACCCAAAAATTACACAGATTTATCCCTTTGTCAGCAAACACTTTAAAAGTATATTCGTTATCTAATAGTCTTCAGTCAGAAGAAATAAGAAAAATTGTTAGTGGAGAAAAGTAGATCATGATGGAGAAGCCGGTTATATCAAAGGAGAGTTAAGCAATATAAAGAAATAGAAGTTGGCTCTTTTGTCAGTTGTGTGTACAAAAAAGAATTGTGGTTAGGACTGGTCGAGTCGTATGATGCAGAATATGACAATTATTTGATTAAATTTCTTTATCCTTCAGGAATAACACCCATATACATTTTTCCTGCAGAAGACTATATTTGCCCTGTTCCCCCTGAGAACATATTTGGAACAGTTGAGTCACATTTAAGAGGCGGAACAAGGATACAGTATGTCTTTCCAGCTCAAGATTTAGAAAATTTCTCAAGAAAACTTAAAACAAATTAGCATATATGTATGAAGTTAGCACTTAGCATGTATGTAGAATGTAGAGAGTAGATACGTATTTAAATTACAAATGCTAAGTATATCCTTATTATATTGTTATCCTACTATTCAATATGTTTAGTTTCATTAAATAAATTTTTGATGATGAAATTCTGAAAAAATGAAGAAAGCCAGCATTAATAAAATTAAGTTTTAAGCTATATAATGGCCTGTAAGCTAACTTTTTATTGCTGATTATGGTAGACCTATGCTCAGGCAACATTTTTTCTTCAATAAAATTTTTAAAAATTGATCCCTTCAAGGTCAAATCATGAATTTTTTTTTGTTTTTTCAAAATTAAGTGTTTTTTTAATTAAATTATCCAAATGAAAGTACCATTTTTGGAAACTAGAGCTCATTCTGCTTCCATCCATATAAAGTTTATTAAGCTACGACAATTAGAAGCCAAGATATAGGGATTTAAAACATTCTTAGGTCACAATTTGGCCAAAATTTGACCTATTTTACCAATTTTCAAAAAAATTTGGGAATTTTTTTTTTTCCCCACTAAAAAACATCCTCAGACCAAGTTTCGTGAATATTGAAGATGTATTAGCGTTATATCAGCACTTCTACCTGTCTATTTATCCTGGATTTACCCCTCCAGCCAGATAATTGGATATTTATTAAATATTTTTAAAAGTTGGAAAACTACCACCACCTGGTGCTGATACTTCTGAGAGAATGGGCAATCAGTTAGAGCAGTGTTTTCTTTCTAAGTTTTCAAAAATTAGTATAACAAAAAAAATGTGTGTTTGTACAATGATGGCTCTTTTCATTGATGCATCATTTGTTGAAATTCATTCAGAAGTAGTGATTTGAAGTTCACACATATATGAACTTTTTGTAGTACAGTTGCCCCTCACCATTTGCAGGTATTTTGTTCCACAGAGACCCTGCAAAGCATGAAATCCACAAACCACAATACAAAGGTTCAATGGGAAAAGAGGGGGTTACATGCCTGAGGACTGTCAGACATGGGGGGTAAATAGCATTATAAAACAGAAAAAGCAGCATCAGCATCGCAAACCAGTGAAAGTCTCTACATCTAAGTTTTACTAAATTTGGGGAATATTAAGATCAAAAGTGCTTTTAGATTAAAAAAAAAATTCTACCACAAAAAGCAAATTCTAGAGTTAATGACATGACTGAATCTAAGACACCCACTTCAGCTATAAAAGTAATATGTGAGGATGAAACTCGCAGATTTAATACTAAAAAACGGAAGAAAGCTGAAAGGATCAAAAATCTTTGTCAATGATGACGTATGTGAAGAAACATGTAAAATTCATAAAAAGAAAAGCTCCCTAAACTCATAGAAATGAGGAGACTTGGGAAAGTTGCCTACTTCCTTGGAGCAAAGTTAATTATTAAAGAAAGAGAGACTCCTCCAATGCAAAATACTTCAGTCAAAGGAGTTCACCTTGTTAGTGAAGAAGCATTCAAAGCTATGAGAACTATGAAAACACCAGCCAACAGTCAGTTGGCACACAGGAGGCCTGCGAATAACTCTGCATACAATCTCAACAGTCGACTTTTCCATTCTCGGCTCAACTGGGTGGTAACCCCCTTATTCTGTATTTAGTGAAATTGTTTGAGAACTACTGTTAAATGGCTTTCATCAATAAAGACTTTCATAGCATATGTGCCAATATTAATCATTTCAATTCATTACCAAAAAATTCTGTATCCAGTTTAGAGAATCTAGAACAGGAATCTGGTGTAGGCAATTGCATGGTCTCATCGATAGAAGAGTTTAATGCCTTTGTATTACAAAAAGATATTTATAAAAATCTTTCAGTGCTAAATAAAATCTAAACATTCGAAGCTTACCTAGGAACTATAACTACTTATTGGCCCTTTTGAAAACTTCTACAGTCAAATTTAGTGTTATAATTCTCATGGAAACCTGGTTAAATAGTAGTATTAAAAACCTATATAATATAGATAATTACATTGCTTATCATACTATAAGAGATGGTCAGATTGGTGGGGGTATCTCTATGTATGTGCATCAAACTTACGACTAACGAAGTATTTTCTCTATGTAATAGTGACAATGAAAACCTGAGTGTGAATATAAAGACAAAAGTAATGTATATTCTGTCCATGCAATATATAGACCACCTAATACTAATATCAATAGCTTTTTAATTCACTTAGATAACATGTTATGCAACTTTCATAAATCGAATGCCATAGTTGTGGGAGACTTCAACATCAATTTGCAATCTGAAGCAATCTCTCATAAATTTTTAAACTTAATGAATTCTTTCTATCTTAGTCATTCTATTACCAAACCCACTCGAGTCTGCAGCTATGGCAATCAAATAACAGAATCTACGACTGATAATATATTTGTAAATAGCAATGCCCTCATAAATTCTGGAATTATAACCACTAACATCAGTGATCATTTTCCTGCTTACGCTATATTCAATAACATTGTTCAGGATGCGGACAAAATAACTATTGATTACAGAATATTCTCAGAGGTTGACAAAAGAAAATTTATTGGGGCTGTAGAAAATACTCGACTTGACTGTGACGAATCTTTAAATGACCCAGATCATATGTTTCAGTTCTTCTATGACACCTTATTCCATATTTTTAATATTTGCTTTCCTTTAGGGAGAAAAACAGTTTCGCCCAAAAGTGTCACAAATCCATGGATCACTCCAGGAATTATCACTTCAATAAAGAACAGAGATAAATTATTCAAATTGCAAATGCAGAGCAAAATTCCTAAAATACAATATACTCAATACAGAAACAAATTAACTAAAATAATCAAAATTGAAAAATATAACTATTATAACAATCAATTTTCCAAACATAAAGGAGACATGAAAAACACTTGGCCAACCATAAACAATCTTCTCGGAAAACAAATTAAGAAAAATTCAAGAGAAATTAAATGTTGATGATAAAGAAATTACTGATGATACTGCTATTGCAGACTCTTTAAATGCACATTTTACTTCAATAGCAGATAAGCTTCACTCACAATTACAGGGTTCCCACAGATATTTAAGAAAAAAAATTCAAAACTTTTCCAGGACCTTTTTATCACATTTTTAAAACAATTTTCATAAAGAATTCATGAATTTATAATTTTTATAGATGCATAATGCAAGAAAATCCTTTCCTTGAGTGAAAACAGTTGCTGTTACAGAGCTTATCTTCCTCCATACTTCAAATAACTTGCAATTTTGTGCTCTCTCTGGCCACCCCAGTTCTGGTAAAGGAATATAGATTATGTTCATCGCTGATTGATGAATAAAAATAAATAAAATAGCAATTAAATGAATATGTAATTACAAATTAAAAGTATATAGCAAAATGGTTATATACCTTATTAACATTAATAATTGCACATACATGGGTGAGCACACCAAAATCCTTTATTTTTACCAAATACCTATGTTAAATAAAATTGCATATATTGTAATAAAAATAAAATTGCATATACTGTACACAAGGTACCTACCTTTGTAAAGTTGTCATTATTAACCAGATTTCTTATTTCAGCAATTTGTTTCAACTTTTTTCTAAAAAAAATTGATAAGTGCAGTTATTTTTATTTTTAGTTTGTGACACGTTATTGTGAATTATTCTTCATATTTTAAAATTTCTTTTATTCCTTTTTGGCACACTGTAGGTTCAACACGAATCACTGATTATTCTATTTTTCTTTTAGGGATTGAATTTTTTCTCCAATTTCTTTTGCTTTTTTTTTCTTGTCTGATGCTTTCAATCTTAAAGCATTTGATGATGAAAGCAATGTGAAATTGTGTTTTATTTCCACCTTCTTAGCAAGTTGATCAGCTTCCTTCTCCAAGTCATGCGCAGTTTGTTTGATCTTCTTTTCTTTACTGCACAGTTCATTAATTTCAGCTAGATCAGCTTTTCTCTTTTTCTCTTTATTAGTTTCATTTTCTATTCTTTTATTGTCTTCTAAATAAACACTATACCTCTTCCTGGCAAACATAATATGATGCTTCATGGATTGAGTTAACTTAATATCATGAAGAGGACACTTCCAATTTGATATGGCATCATAAACCATCCTCAGGGATACAAAAGATTTTTCTTGGAGGTTTCCCACCAGTATGGATTTGTTTACGGAGTAGCCCCTCTCTACTGAAGCTTGTCCATGCGATAAGCAGCATATCATTTTAAAAATACTAAGCAAATTTCTATATTTAGCATCACTCATATATTGAAACATAAAAGTATCAAGTCTGTCCAAATTAGGACAAAAACTTCGAAATTCAGCAAGGTTTTCCCGTTTCATGTTTATCAGAAATCTTTTAAATTCTATTAAGATTTGATCGCATAATGTACCGCTACGCCACTTATTAGCCATTAATAAATCGAGCACCTTTTAAATTTATTCATGCAATCATTCATGCTGGAGATCATTTTGTTTGGATCAAAACATTTTAAATGACTGACCAGTGGATATTTAAGTGGAGACCATTCTATAATTTTGTCTGTTGTTTTAGCTAAAAATTCTCTACACTGAGTTTTAAATTCTTCCAAAGAAATCTCTGAAACTACTTCTTCCTCTACTAATACCCTCAGACTCTTTTGGGCACAAAATCCCAAGTCAATGTTTTTAGGTTTCAACTGATTGATCTTATCCAAAACATTGACAGAAGCTAATTTATGAAAAGTATTGAGATATTCCAATATTCCTTTTTTTTAGAAAGCGAGACAATAGATTCACTAACAGCTCCTCGAGCTTATCTCCGAGGAAAGGAGTAACTGGGTGATCTATTTGAAATTGAATAAGAAACCGGTGCAAGTGATTTGCAGTAGATATAAAGAATTCTAATTTTGGAATTATGAAATTATCATTGCGAGCATTTTGCACTACTTTAAAAGAATCTGAAGTGGGTTTTTTATACTTCTTACTCTTTTCTACCGTGAATACATATTGTTTTATAAAAGGCCATATAAAAATGGCTCTCTGACACTTCTATATCTTCAACCCATTGATGGGAGCAAAACTTGAGTAGGAAGGTGGATGTCCCTGTTATATTTTCAAAATCATCTCATCTGGCAGGGGTGTCATGGACTAGAGCAAAAAGTGACTAATATGTAGTCTAATTGCCAGCCAGTGGTTCCAGCGCCCTTTTCCAAAGCCCCATGAATGACATGTAATCCACAGCTGCCAATATTTAAAATATTGGGTAGTTGTGAATCACTTTCCTGAATCAAATCTCCAGTTGACATTAGGTCCATCCATAGATATTTGAAGCAATTTATTTGAGTTTAACTTTCTAGTTCCATTTCTAAAATGATCTAATAGGTCTTTAGCCATAGCGTGACCCATGAACTCTGATGTTAAATAATGCACAGAAACTTAATTTTTCTGATGCCGTGCTTAACCATGCGCACATCACAGACAACAAGGCAGTCCACATCATGGTGGCAATTGCCAAGAGTCTTGTGCACAACATTGCGGAACTCACCATCAACCAGTCATCATTCTGCCACTCGCACATCAAGCACCGCAAGGAAGCCACCACCATCATCAAATGGCACTTGCACCTGACACACAGACAATGTCAAATGGCTGCCCATCCTTGTCTCTGGCGAAGGAGTTGCCAAGCTCCTCACTGTCCCAAAGCTCACCACCAGCACTGGTGAAGCAATGGCTGACTGTCATCAAGGCGCTAGAGGACTGGGGCATTACAAACCACCTCACCAGCCCGAGCTTCGATACAACAGCATCCAACACTGGTGAGCACATGGGTGCCTGCGTGCTCATCGAACAAAAGCTAGGCAAGGATCTGCTCAACCTTGTCTGCTACCACCACATGCTCAAACTCATCACTGCCAAGGCACTCAGCAAGTGTTTCTGCGCCTCCTCCAGTCCCAACATCCAGCTCTTCAAGCTATTCAAAGAATGGTGGGATTCCATCAACACTGAGCGCCACCTGGTCATCAATGAGGACACCACAGCAGCCCTCATGGACACGCATGATGACCTCATCACCCGCTACCATTTCCACCTCTCCCAACAGCAGCTGTGCAATGACTACCATGAGCTCTTGGAGCTGTCCATTATCATCCTCAGTGGCATGCCCACATGTGGCATCCAGTTCATGGACCCAGGCACCCTCCACCGTGTGTGCTGGATGGCAAAGGCCATTTATTGTTCCTGTTCTGCAAACAGTTGGTCCTCACCATGTGGGAGCAGACCAGTCTCAAGCAATTCATCAACTTCGCCCTTGCCCTCTACATCACACCCTGGTTCACTTCACCAAACCCTGCCACACCCTAGCAAATGACCTTGCCCTCCTCCAGGACTTTGTTGGCTAGAAGGACAAGGCACTCGCCAAGGTTCTGGCCAATGGCTTCATGCACTGGCACCTGTGGTATCTGAGCCACTCGTGTCACTTGCCTTCTTCAACAACAACACATCTGCAGAGACAAAGAGGATGATGGTGAAGGCACTCGAGGAGGAGGAGGGCTTAGACAGCCCCCCAAAGCACATCATCATCGAGCTGAAGCCAGCTGTCTTGAATAGTAAGACCTCGTGGATTTTCTCACCCAGTCAGTGAGGCTCTTGTTCCACATACTAGACATCAACGGCACCTTCCTGTCCTCTGACCCAAGGTATGCTGCCGCTGTGCGGAAGGTGGCAAGTCTCTGTGTCACTAACGACTTCACCAAGCGCAGTGTTGCTATGATGCAGAACTATAACCTGGCACTGACAAAGGACAAGGACCAGCGTCAGTTCCTCCTCCAGGTTGTTGAGGCGCACTGCCAGCACTACCCTGATGCCCACAAGTCCACCGTGACTTCTGCAAACTAGGCAACAATGAGTGAGAGATGGGCACCCTTGAGAGCCCCCCATTGAGGGGCTAATACTCAAGTAGAGGGGGACCTAGTATACAATTCAACTACAAGGTACTGACATGCCAAAGATATCAGTTCCATCCAACAGCATTCCACAACAACAATTTTCAAAAAATGTACAATACTATCCTATGATTCATTCAAGGGAGAATACAAAAGTACCCGGGGGAAGTAGTAAAAATTATGCAATTGCTCTCAAACTTTACAGGATTAGTTTTTATAGCTATTTGCACAATATCCGAGGGTGCATTCATAAAAATTGCAAAATTTTAAATTTAAGCCCAAATAAGAACAACCCTAATATAAAAATCATCAAAAAATACAATCGCTATCTTCCCTCTATACTGAATTGAATTAAATTGAATAACTTTCATTAATAATAAAATAGATACAGTACATTCATTTTACAATGACAAATAATTGTGAAGCTGGACTATTTATTTTATTTAATTTAGCCCTTAAGTTTTAGGCTTTACTGGTTTTCTACCAATACTGTATTAGAGAAAATTTACCACCAGAGGGTTTGCAAGGGGTGATGCAAGTACACAAGAGCACCCTCAAATTGGAAACATGCTAAGTGATCAGGGATGGTACAGGACTTGCTCCCAGTTGTGATGAAGTTTTGGCATTGCTCTGATATATACATCTTGTATATAAATGTAGCTACATAAATAATAATACATGCAAAATAATATATATATATATATATATATATATATATATATATATATATATTAGGGTGCATCAAATGCCCTTAGGTTCTTGGATTTTAATGTCTATTCTCTCAAATGTTACACTTGTTGCTAGAAGTGTGTATGCCAAAAATTAATTAAATCAGAGGTGGTCCTGGGTGGCCACCGTCACTTTTATATTTCGCGGCAATTTTTGGGGGCCGTGCTATGTAAAAATATCTTTTTTTTATTTACCAACCAGTTGACTACTTACATTGTTTCTTTTAATATAGAGTTGCTAAGGGGTGATTTACATAACATTTGAGAGAATAGACATTAAAATCCAAGAACCTAAGGGCGTTTGATGCACCCTAAAGGGGTGATTTACATAAAACATGTACCATAAACGAAACTTTACTTATAGTCTAATAATATCCTTTATTGTCTTTCAGAAACAATGGAAGCTAAGAAGACCAGATTAGCAAGTGCCATTTTTGGTCTTGGCAATGCTCTTACAGAAGGAGATGGTACATTGACAGGAGTCCGCCTCCCAACTTGCCAGCAGGTTCTTCGATGCGTGATGTGGCACATCCAGAAAGAAATATGTGAAGGCAAACAAACACAGCCACTCAAATGGAAATCTGCCAGCATAGTCCTTATCCAGCTGAAAACATTCTACACTGAAGCAAATATTCCTATGCTTTCAAACCATCAATGCTGCAAACTAATACTTGACCTTCTTAATGACAATAACAAATTGCGTCAAATACCTGTTTCTCGCAGAGAATCTCCAAACACTTTGGCTAAGTTGCAATCCATGAATGAACGTCTTGATAAGACCTTTGGTGTATGGACAAAAGATGCAATGACAAACATTAAGAATGAGGAAGATAGAGCATTTTTAGAGTCAATGAAATCTGACAGAGTAGCCTCATTTGGTAGTGTTGACAAGAAGAAAGCTGATAAAGATCGTAGAAAAGAAAAACGCATCTTAGCGGAAGCTTCAAGACGAGAACGTCATGAATCATCCAGTGTACAAGAGATGAAAAGTTCTGTATGCTCTGATGATAGTGCCTCTGCAGATAGCTTGGAAGAAACTGAAGAAGAGGCGATTCCAGAGCTTCAAAGGAAGCGTAGTCACCACAGATCAACATATGCAGGTACGTCTGCCTTTATTCCTCATGATATTCTGAAAAGGCCTTCAGTCGTGTCTGTTGCTACTCGACTAAACATAACTCCTGTTCAACAGGCTGTGCTCACCGAAGCTGTAATTCAAGAGGCAGGAGGTGATCCACGTCGTGTGGCCAAGTCGTATTCAACTGCTGATAAGGCTCGATGATCAATAACAAGTGCTATTGCCAAAGATATTTGAGAAAATTGGATCGCCCCAACAGCTGCAACACTTCACTGGGATGGCAAGCAGATGCATACGCTCACAAACAAGAATGGCAAGGAAGAAAGATTGCCAGTGTTGGTTGGGAATGCCACTGATGTAAAGCTACTGGGAGTGGCTAGATATCCTCGTGGAAGTGATATGTCATCAGGTGACATCATTGCCGAGCACACTTACACGTTTCTACATTCATGGAAGTGCAAACAGTCAGTTGTCAACTTATGTTTTGACACAACAGCATCAAACACTGGACACGTTACAGCTGCCTGTGTTACCATTCAATCAAAACTGGACCGTGCTCTTCTGTGGTGTGCATGTCGCCATCATGTTGGAGGTAATCCTGGATCATGTGTTTGACGCTCTCAAAATTGAGACATCAAAGTCTCCAGAAGCATCTTTGTTCCAAAGATTCCAGAAGAATTGGGAATGCATATCGCATGCAAAGGATGAAAGTTTAACCAAAATTGACATTTCAATGTACAATGACGATGCACAACAACTGCTTTTATCCTGCAAAAACAAGGTTTTAAGCACAATCCGCACAAGCGCTTCATACTGTAGGGAAGACTACAAGGAAATGGCACAACTCTGCCAGGTAGTCCTCGATGATGATGTCACAAAACAAGGAACACTCCACAGACCTGGGGCCATGCATAAAGCAAGGTGGATGTCAAAGATTCTTTATTCCATCAAAATATGCCTACTTGAAGAGCAAATTTCTGTACTACCTCGAGGAACTGTAACAACACAACATCAACAGGAAAAACTGAAGGAGTTTGTTGTTTTTGTTGTTTATATTTATTGTGATTGGTGGCTCATATGTCAGTCTGCTTCAAATGCCCATGGTTTGATTTGTGCTTATACAAGACTCTGCTCAACTATAAAGCTGTCAACTCAATCATTTCAGTCAACGCTGTGAAAGCCTTTGATAGACATTTGTGGTATTTAACCCCAGAACTGGTTGTTTTGGTACTGTTCAGCAATGCAGTACCTCAAAAGGAGCATCGTGCCCTTGCAGATGTGTTACTGGCCATACAACCAGATGAAATGCCAAGCACTCCAAAACACCGCTACGGTTCTGGATATGGCAAACCGTCATTTCCAAAAATTACAGAAGCGACAACCCTGGCTGATCTTGTGAACGAGGACTCGTGGTTTACAGTGAACCTTCTTCACCTGGATATGACCTTCCTAACAGAGGATGTTGACAATTGGCAGGAACAATGACCACTTCAAGGCAGCCAAGTCCATTGTGGATGGGTTAAATGTTGTGAATGACCCTGCGGAGAGAGCAGTAAAGGGCCTTGTACACGATCCGACCTGTCGTACGACGCGTCTGATGACACGCTGCTTGACGACAGGTCGGATCGTGTAAATAGGGTATTACGCTTCAGACACGTCTGACAGACGTGTCGGTTGGTTTTCTGGATCAGTCAGACTTTTGTAGGTGGAGCCACCTTGTCGAAAGATCTGTCTGAATGTCTAACTGCATATCAGACGCCAACATCAGTTAAACCTTGCTACTAGTATCGTCCGGTGTATTATTTATCGTCGTGTGTATTATTTTCAAAGCCATGTGCGATATGAATATGAAAGAAAAAGAAAGAACAGTTCTTTTAGACTTTATTCACATATACAGAGACAATCCTGCGCTATGGAAAGTTAAATCCAAAGAGTATTCTAATAGAGAGGCAAGAAATAAAGCCATATCGGCTTTACTAGAAAAGCTAAAGGAATTAGACACAGAATGTACCCGCGATGACGTGCTAAAAAAAATAAATAATCTACGTAGTGCATTTCGAAGGGAATATAAAAAATGTGAAAACTCAAAGAAGTCCGGAAATTCAGTTGAAGATTTATACACGGCCACATTATGGTACTATAATGAGATGATGTTCATCAAGGACCAAGATGTTGCAAGAGAGGGTGCGTCAACGTTGGATGCATCTAATTTAAGCAACTGCATTGGCGATGAAGAGGTGAGTTTAAATGATTATGTACCTATTTTTATGTGTTTACAGGGAAGCGTTTTGCCATGCTACAGCACCTTCGTTTATAAAATATTCCGTGAATTTAACTCTTGCGTCCTTAGCAATTTGCGAGTAATTTCTTGAGCTCTGCCCTTTTTGTAAACCTGTCAAAGAATTGGGAGTAGATGCTAGGCCTGGCTCTGTTTTACTTCCTTTGTCTTCCCTATCGAAACACTCGTCAGGAGAAAATGTTGACTGGCATTTAGTACGTAAATAATTGTGTAATATAACACATGCCAAGACAACTTTTTCAATGCTTTCCACTTTGATTTATAGCTGTGTGAAAAATCCTAAACCTTGAAGCCATAATGCCAAACACATTTTCAATGATCCTTCGTGCTCTGGAGAGTCTGTAATTAAATACGCGTCGATCGCAAGTTAGATCTTTTTGAGGATAAGGCTTCATGAAATCAGGGCGTAATGCAAATGCCTCATCTCCTACAAAGACATATGGTAAAGTACGATCGGACGTAGTTGGGGGTGCAGCACACGGAATACTAAGTTTGCCTTGTGCAAGTCGCCGGCCAAATTGTGTGTTTTCCATGACTCCTCCATCTGATACACGCCCATTAGTTCCTACATCGGCCATAATAATTTCGTAGTTTGCATTAGCGACTGCCATTAGTACTAGGTTGTTGTAGCCTTTGTAGTTCCAATAATATGACCCGGAATGCGGTGGCGCTATAATTTGCACATGCTTCCCATCAACAGCGCCAAGGCAATTTGGAAAGTTCCACCTGTTCTCAAACTGTTTTCCAATAGTTTTCCACTCATCTTCTGATGTAGGAAACTGAAAATAAACACTGAGATATATATATATATATATATATATATATATATATATATATTATATATATATACTATATATATATATATATATATATATATTCCTTTCTTATTTCAGATACAAGAGAGTGAAACGCTTGACAACGATGAAAGTACTTCCAGTTGTCCACCTACACCAGCAGTGAAACGGACAAGAAAAACACCGAAATCAGATCAGGTTTTAGATTTGGTGGCCCAAAGCCTCCAATCTTCAATGGGTGCCCATAGCGTGCATGAAGCATTCGGAAGGTATGTTGCGCAGAGACTGGACAGCCTTCGTTCACTGGATGCAACAGTGGCTCGAAAGTTAATAAACGATGTCCTCTTCGAAGCAGAGATTGGAAATTTAACGATTACTTCCAGAATTACGTCTGACTCTTGTACTTTTCAAGCACCATTTACAACACCATTACCACAATCGTCAAATACCAGTGGTACCTCTGGTAGCGATGAGCAACTAACTAACCGACCAGTTGCTAGAAATCGCAAAGTTACGCTCAACCATTCATGAGGAGTAATTGCCTTTCTCATATTAGTGTCTATATGACTAATCATGGGAGTCACAAACTGTAACAGTTCTAAATAAGCTGCTTCATCCATTCTCATGTAATTACGCCAATCCTCTGGCTCACATCTTAATTCGTCAACTAACTTTATGTGGGAAATGTTGTCTCTTTTTAACAGCCACTCTTTTACCCATTTAGATCTTTTCCTTTTTTTCTTCGTTTTTAGCGCAACTGCTATGCCAATTGCAATCACTTGCTCCCGATTTAGCGACATCCTTGTCAAATACGAACACAGACTGCTGAGAACAAAAGTTTTGGTATGAGCGTCTAAATTCTCTTCAGACAGGTCGTCCGACATGGCTGACGAATACGTTGTACGACAGGTCGGATCGTGTACAAGGCCCTTATAGCTCACAACTGATTTTGTCTCAGCTGCAAGAGGAGAAGACCACTTCCAAAATCTTCTTCAAGTGGTTGAATGTGACCGCAAAGCGAGGCCAAATTTGCGGAAACGAGCAAAGTTGGAGTAGTGACATTGGCGTTGTGTTTTATACATTTTCAACTTTCAATCAATGTAAGTATAGTAATACCGAATATTTGTATATTAGTATTATAAGTAATACCGAATATTTGCCGAATATTCGGTGCATCACTACTAAATATATAAAAGTGGCCGGTGGCCACCCAGGACCACCTCCGATTTGATTTATGTTTTGCATACATACTTCTACCAACAAGTGTAACATTTGAGGGAATAGACATTAAAATCCAACAACTTTTTGAAAATCATGGGGCGTTTAATGCACCCTAATATATATATATATATATATATTAGGCCGTTTCGAAAAATCTAAATTTATGATGGCTCAACGCACACATACTAAAACAGTAATATGTCATGAATAAAGACTTCATGCAAAATATTAAGACAAGAGCTTATTGTTATCCCACCCCTCAATGCATATCTATTTTACCCCTCATGAGAAAATTTTCATTTTTCTGGCAAATATATTTATTTATTTTGTGATGTCCTCTTAAATTTGGTATATAAAATTCATAAATAAAATTGGAAGATAAGTAGGTCATTTTCAGGAATGGTCCAGTAACCCCCCTATATTCTTTAGAGAGAATTCTAGAAAATTCTTCCTTCAGGATAACTTCTAGAATTTCCATTTTTTCCCTTTATGGATTATATGATGTTTTATTTGCTTTTTCATCTATAATTACTGATATTTTCACAAGTTTACTGTTCTAGAAAGGTTACTTCATGTTACTTTACAACTTTCTTACAGTAATCAAGTCATATATATAATTTAGGTGAGTGATTAATGATTATATTATATTTTATTAAGACTAACAGGTGGTAAAACTTTTTCCCTCAGAATTATGGCAAAAACCAGAAACAAGTGTGAAGTCTGGTTGGTCGGACAAGTGCTGGAAGAGGGTTTTTCTGAGAAGCAGCTTCCCAACTAACAGTGATGTCCTTAAACATCTTTTTATCACATTAAGGTGGGAAAGCAAAATGTCTCTGTAGCTTGCGCAACTGTAGCCAACGAAGTTATTGCTATGTGGAAAAGCCTCCTTAATTACATCCCACAAGCCTTATATTGTCTCAAAGCTTAAAAGGCTTTACAATAAGCATGAAGGGCTGGTCAAGAACCGAACTCGACGAACTCCTACCCAAGAGAAGAATGAAGCAGAATTTGTCACCAGCTTAAAGAAGCTTTTCGATGTAGCTCATTCAGAAGTGGAAACAGAAATAAAATTGCAGGAGGATTAAAGATTTTCTTAAGGATCAAGGAACGATCGGAAAATGATTATGGGTCCAGAAGACAAGGAGTTTTCAAGAAAGGCAAAAGCACGACAGATAAGCATGGAAAGAATGGAAAAACTTCGCAGGAAATCAAAGGAAGAAATGAGGCAATTGACAAGGGTTGTGGATCTCAACCAATGTGAAAATTCCGGTTCAGGAGGAAGTGAAGAATCATCTGGTGATGAATTGTTCTACAGAGCACTCTCATCATCATCTTCAAAAAAGGAGAAGCTTGAACCAGGTGTAATTGTTAGGGATAAAAAGTTCTTGGCTGCTCTGGACCGCACTGGAACATCTGCAAGAGCTGCTATGCACATTGTGGCACCTGCCCTTTCAGCTGCTGGAGTGTAAATTGAAGAGATCACACTATCATCATCCTCTATCTACAGGTCTCGGCAATCAACACGGATGCAGATGGGAGAAGACATTAAAGCCAGTTTCCAACCAAATACCCCTTTAATAATTCATTTTGATGGAAAGCTTCTTCCATCCATGCATGGGGGTAAGATTGATATAATGCCCATTGTTGTGACTGGTGCAGGCGAATTAGAAAAATTACTGTCTATTCCAAAGCTTATTTCTGGAACGGGAGAAGAAATGGGGAGAGCAGTTTTAGATGTCTTGAAGCAATGGCCACAAGTAAATGAGTGGGTAGCAGGCCTTTGTTTTGATACTACTGCAAGCAATACAGGTATCCATGCTGGGGCTTGTACCATCATTAGGGTGCATCAAAATCACCAATGACAAAGTTTCACTTTGTCCCTAAGTTAGAAATGTTCCAATGGTTAAGAAAACCTACTATGTGAATTATTTTTGGATTTGAATGCCATTTATGGGGTCCACACAGACTTCCTATATGCACACCAACCCCACAGTCATTCTGTGATTTGAGATCCAAATAGTAGAAGTTTAAAGATTTTGTTCACTACAAAAATCAGCCCAAGAACATGTAAGTGATATTTCTAAAGGTCATATATATACTTCTAAAAAGTGATAGAAACTTCTATAAAGTGATAGTACCTCTAGAAAGTGATAGAAACCTCTAGAAAGTGCTAGGAAGTGGTGGAAAGTTATAGAATATTCTAAAAGGAACTGCAATGTATAATCTGATATGCAAGTGTTTATGATAAATGTGATTTTTGTGTGTTTATGTTAAATGTTTATGTGCAAGTGTTTACGTTAATAAATTTTGTGTTCTCTTTACACCTGTCGTGCATTATGGCCAGTTCAGGTAGCACAAATGATAAATATGCTGTTAAAACTCGTCAAACTGCTGCCATTTATGGTCTTGGTGCTGGAATCAGCGATGCAGATGCAGAGATAACAGGATCTAGGCTGCCAACATGTGAGCAAGTGTTGCGATGCTACATGTTTTCATCAGCAAGAAGGTCTACCGTTTAAACCGTACAAAATGGAACAATGCTAAATTTGTCTTGCAAAAAGTTATTTCATTTATCAGAAAGGCAACATTTCCATGATTACCGAGAAGAAAGCTGTTGAAAAAATTATAGCACTATCTGCAAAAAATGCAAAACTTAGGGAACTTCCAGTGGATTGGCGTTCTTCGCCTGGTGCAGTTGCGAAGCTTAATGGGATCGAAAAGGAGTTACAAGAAAACATTTCAGTTTTGGCCAAGGAATGCTGAGCAACTCATAAAAGATCCTGAAGATCTGGAGTTCTTGCGGTCAATGAAATCAGGCAGAGTCGCATCGTTTGGAAGCCATGACAAGAAGCTCGCATCAAAAGTCCAAAGAAAGCAGGAAAGGAAATGATGCAAGCAGAACAACAGCTTAAAGCTCATAAAGCCCAAGCATCTACAAGCAAAGTTCAGATTGAGAACAGTGAGGAAAGCAACAGTGATATTGAGGATGAAGAGGGTGATATAGAGGATTACAAACCAAAAACACAAAAACTCGCCAAGCAACTCGTTCAGGAACAACTGCTTTTATAAGTCATGACATACTCAAATCCCATAGGATGGTTTCCCTGTCTACACGCACGAAGATCACACTGGCCCAACAGGCAGCATTTACCAAAGCCATCATTAAGGAATTAGGAGGTGACACAAAAAATGTTTCACACACATATTCTACCGCCGACAGAGCAAGACGTAAGGTTGGTGAAGAGCTTGCATCATCGGTCAAAGAGTCCTGGGTTCCACCACAGTTCCTGTCTCTTCACTGGGATTCTAAACTGATGTCAACTCTGTCATACCAAACTAAAGCTGAAGAGAGGCTCACTGTAGCAGTTGGCAATTCCTATGACATCAAACTTCTTGGTGTGCCTTCCTACAAGCCAAATACAGATCAGCCAGCTGGTCCAAAGCATTGCTAATCTCACCATGGAGCTTCTCCGATCATGGAATTGTGTTGACTCAGTAGTGAACATGACTTTTGACACAACAGCTAGTAACACTGGTCATGTGAGTGCTGCCTGTGTAGCCTGCACCAGGACATAGGTCGAGCTTTACTGTGGTCAGCTTGCCGGCATCACGTTGGCGAGGTAATCCTTACACAAGTCTTCAATGATCTGAAAATAGAACCACCAATGTCACTAGAAGTTACCATATTCTGTCAGTTCCGAAAGCATTTAGACACAGTTCAACACAACAATAATCAGGCACTTAATTTTTGGATGGTACCTCTTATTCAGATGATGTACAAACCATAATCCATGACTATAGGGCCAGAGCGATTTCATGCGCGCAGTCTGTTGTGAAGCATCAATATCAATGTGATGACTACAAAGAATTTTCTGATCTTTGTTTGCTCTACTTGGATGGGACAAGTAGAGAGTTTTCATTTCGACGTCCTGGTGCTGTACACAAGGCTAGGTGGATGGCCAAGTTTCTCTACTCCATTAAGATGGTGCTGCTGGAGGAGCAGATCAGCTCTCTTCCCTCTGGAACCATTACCACGGAAGCACAACAACCCAAACTGCGAGAGTTTGTCAACTTTGTTTGCTTGCTGTACAGCTGGTGGTGGATCACCTGTTCAAGCGCGGTCGAGGCTCCATGGAATGATCTGTCTTTACCAAGACATCCTCAGATATGAAAAACTCAGCCCCAGCATATCATCTAGTGCGATTAAAAACTCTCAAGCATCACCTATGGTACCTGACTGCTGAGATGGTACCTCTTGCGCTCTTTAATGATGCAGTCCCTGAAGCTGAACGCCGCTATCTGGCTGAGAGACTTATAGCAGTAAAGCCAGCACAAGATCAGGCATCTTTACCACAACATCGATTTGGTACGGGATTTGGGGAAACCCAAATTTCCAAACTCCATTTCCAGCACGACAAAGCTTGCCGACTTAATCAACAAAGATTCATGGTACATTTTCTCTGTTCTGGAACTTGACAGTTCTTTCCTGACTCATAATATCGAAAATTGGCCAGAATTAGCTTCCTTTCAAACATCCAGAGAACACATCTCGGCAGTTAACATCGTAAATGATTGTGCTGAGCGTGGGGTGAAGCTAAGTTCTAATTTCCTCATGGCTGCCAGATCAGAACAACATTACCAAAATGTCCTACAAGTTGTTGAATCCGACAGAAAGAAGCTTCCTAATCTTCGAAAGAGAAAACTGGAGACTAAACTAATTGTTCATGTTCATTTACAGCTCTTGAACATTTTTTATTAAAGTAGTGTTCTTTTGACTTTGACTTGCTTGTATCACCAATAATGTATATAGTATCAATAATATAATGTATAAACCAGACTGTAATGTCAGATGTCAGAAATGTAATGTAGAAATCAATGCAATGTATCCCTGTTTTGATTATTTAATACATTTTTACTGGTTCTGATACTTTTGCAAACACGGAAACCGGGATATAAAATATTTAATTTTTTGGTCAATTTAACTCCAATACTAAATATTGCATCAATGATGTGGACCCCCTAGATGACCACATAAATCTTTGAAATTTGGCCATATGTGCTATTTCAGGCATTGGAACACAGTAATCATAGGGACAGATTGAAATAAAACTTTTTGAAAAATCATGGGAAATTTGATGCACCCTAACCATCATCCAAAAGGCCCTTCAGAGATCACTCCTTTTTCTGGCATGCCGCCACCATATCCACGAGCTTCTTATCACTGCAGTTTTTGACATGTTTTTCTCTTCGGGTCCACAAATTCCCTTATTCAATCGATTCAGAGATTGTTGGGATAACATTGATCAGCAGAATTACAAGCCCTATGAACCCAATGATCTCACCTCAGAATCTTTAGATCATTGGATCTTGAAGCACAGAGACAAGCTTATTTCTTTCATCAACTCCAAACTTCAAGAGGGCCACACTCAAGGTGACTACAGGGAATACTTAGAACTTGCACTTATCTTCCTTGGTTGTCCAATGCCTAAAACAAATAAAGGCTCTGATAGCAGATTCACTACCCAGGAGCTTACAGCAGAGCTAGATGGATGGGAAAGGGCATCTATTCCTTAAAAATATTACTTATTTAGGAACCAATTCCTTCTCACCCCTCATGAAAAACAGCTCTGATACGAATAAACGCATTTTCAGTGACAGTTTATCTTCAAGCTTGGTATACATCTCCAGTTGGAATTGATGCTCCAGCAAATGATTTGGCCCTCCTCAAGATGCTACATATCTACAAGATCCAGGTTGATAAGGAGTGGGTGCTACAGCCCTCAAAAAAATTCAGAACCATGGTTGGTACTTGAGTGAGGATCTTGTAGGATTTGGCTTTTTCTCAAACCTCGTGACTGAAGATGATAAGGTTCTAATGCTCCACAACCTTCACCACGCGCCTCCTCGAAAAGTGAGGGCAAGAAAGGTGGACCCCCGAATGTTGCAAAACCCCAATGACTTAAAGATTACCAGTTTTGTCACAACTCAAACACAAGACTTCTTCAAGTGTTTGAAAATAGAAATTCCCAAGAAACTTGAAGACATTGAGGAGCACCGTAATCGGGTCATGGCAGTCAAAGTAACCAACGACTGTGCTGAACGAGGAGTCAAACTGGCTACAGAGTTTAATGAGAAGCTCACAAAGAGTGAGGAAGAGACACAACTGGCCTTTCAAATCATTGAAAATCAGAGAAAGGAGGTCCCTCAGCCACTGAAATCCCTATATTCTTAATCAATATATGTCTTAAATAGAATTTAAGTCGCTTTGTTTTAAAACATATTTTTTGTTCAGTCTTATATTTGCTCTAATTATCCATTAATGTAAAAGAAGTGCCATCTGAGGGGTGCCTTTTTATCATTCAAATAAAATGATATTTTGTCTATTTGTTTTTCTTCCTTTATATAAAAAAATAAAAGTGTGCGCGTTTATCAAAATTCAATTTGAAAAATTACCATATAATCGTGAAACGGTCTAATATATATATATATAAAAACAAATTTCAAAATATCAAGTTATAAAAAATGTAATAATCCAGGAGCATGAGAAAGACAACTCAATATAAGCAAGCCAGATGTACAAGGGACACCCTACCAGGAATGATGCTGTCAGCTGCAAATATTAAAGTATCATGTGTACATAGCATACATTACTGTATTATATCATATGTATTGCATTGTGTATGTGAAAAAGTATTGTCATTTTTTAGTATTTACCACAATTTTAAGTCATGCGATTGAATCTTAGCTTGTGCAAATAAAACAAAAAGGGGTAAATATTCATTTTAGCACACCTTGGTACCTATTTTTTGACAAATATTTTTCTGGTCAATTTTTAGTTGATTTGCATGAATCTGACATCTGTTTCCTGTGCAAATGTGTAGTTTTTCAGATATCTTCACTTAAAGATCACAAAAACTACGTGTTTGCACAGAAAACAGATATCAGATTCGTTCAAAATAACTAAAAATTTACCAAAAAAAATATCTTTATATTTCCCTAATGGATAACCTAACCTTAATGTAGCCCTAAAACTAGCAAGGAAAGCATGCAATTTCTCACCTTATTTGGGGAATGAAGAGCAAAAAAAATAAATATTGCAAATATAGCTACTAAATATGAATCAAAAAAAAAATTTTAAATGGTGAAATCACGATATTTTCAAGTGAAGACATTTCAAAAAATACACATTTGCACAGGAAATGGGTGTCAGATTCATGCATAATGACTAAAGTTGACCAGAAAAATATTTTAATCTAAAAATATTGATGTGTGCTAAAATGAATATTACCCAAAAAAAAGGTAGTAAAATGTCCTTGGCCTATCTCTCAATTCATGTACATCAGGAGATCACTGTATTCATTGAAAAAATCTTGGTTTTTGTTTTAGACAAAGCAAATATAATTTTTAAATAGATGCTGCTTATGTTAAAACAAACTAACCAAATATTTTAGGGCAATATCCGGTAATTATTCGTTTTAGTGCTTTTCCTCCTTTCTGAACCAAAACACATTTTCCTGGTGTTTTGTGGTATGATTTGTTCAAATCTGAACTTCGTTTCTTTGGGAAAGGAGCCATTTTTGAGAAATTTTAAAATTAAAAATTTCTCAAAAATGGCTCATTTCCTAAAGAAACGAAGTTCAGATTTGAGCAAATCACACCAAAAAACACCAGAAAAATGTGTTTTGGTTCAGACCTAACCTAACCTAAACAGACCTAACCTAACCTAAACTGACCTAACCTAACCTAAACTGACCTAACCTAACCTAAACTGACCTAACCTAAACTGACCTAACCTAAACTGATTGGGTTTTTGTTGCCAGACCGTAATATCCAGCTTTTCACGTCTTTCCAACAACGCTCAATATTTTGAATGTGAACGGTATCTTCCATGAACCGCTGTGAATGGTTGACTGTCCAGTGAATGTAGCCTAGATTTCCAAGTTGAGAATACGCACGCCACTCGTCGGAATAGATTGTAGTCCCAGGCCTAATATGTTGCTGGATCAGGCGAACAAGAGTTGTTGCGTCTCTCTGAGGAACTGCAAACAGTAGTAGTTTTTTGGAACTGCGTTCCAAGGTACCAAAAACCCAGGCAATCACAACCTCCGCAAACCAAAATGAAAACCAGACTGAAAAAGCATTCTTAAATGAGTATGCATTATGAGAGATTCAAAATGTACGTCTCTGATTGATCGGATAAGGTCACGTGAAACAAAAACGATTTTTAATTGGTTGTTTTGACCTATGTTTCCTAATTTTGCCACGAGATGTCTCCCCATAAAACTGGAGAGGGCGACGTTCGTTAAAATTTTAACAGCGTTAAAAGCTAAATACTCGGTCAATGGCCTATAATGGCTACTTTTTACGTCTAAATTTTAAAAAAAAAATTTTTTTCCATAAAAAATAATTATTATATTTCCTTGATTTTTATCAGTTTCCCTGAGGTTTCAAGGTGTCCTGAATATGAATTTATATGTTAAATTGTCATAGAATGTCTCCTTCTATCGAAAACGAACAAAGCATTAAAACGAATATTAACCCAATATCCTATTTTGGCATCCTAAATTATACAACCAACCAGTTAGGATGACTGTACACCCTTGACAATTGGTTAAGTCATTACATTTTTGTTTAAACTAATGAAAATATCAAGACTTAACCTAACCAATCTTCAAGGGCATACAGTTAATCTAACTAGGCAGTCAGTTAACCTAATTAACATAAACATGCAATTTGAAAGTGTTGAAGTACCATTTATTTTTGGTTGGTTGACTAATTTGGGATGCCAAAATAGGATCAGTTGCTACTGCTTTTAATGACAAACACCCTGAGAGGCCGCCAGTTGTTCAGGCATCAGTTGGAAAACTGTTCACTCGCTTCAAAGAAACGAGAAGTGTTCATGATCAACTGCGTGGTGGCCAGCCAAAGCCAGCCAAAAAGTTCAACCGATGCAGCAACATCACTAACGGTACTCAGTCACCTCGAAAACAGCCAACATAAGCTCTTAAGAAAGTTATCCCAGGAAACTGGTGTCTCCAGAAAATCTCTTCAATGAATTTTTACAACATATCGTTTCCACTCCTACAAAGTCCAACTCATTCAGGAACTGCACAGTGATGACACACCATCGTGTAGAGTTCTACCAGTGGTTTCTACAACATCGACAGCTTCAACAAAGGATCATGTTCAGCGACGAAGTGATATTTCACCTCAGTGGTCGTGTCAATAGGCATAATGCATGCTACTGGGCCAATGAGAACCCCCACTTGATGGAGGAAGGACATGTGCAATTCGATCCACGAATTATGGTGTGGGCTGCACTCTCAGGGGATGGTTAATTGGTTCGTACTTTTTCGATGGCAATGTAACGGGTGAAACATATCTGCATATGCTGCAAATATTTCTAATGCCCATACTGGATGACATTCCATTGGCAGACCGGGCGGAGATGTGGTTTCAGTAGGATGGTGCACCACCACATTTCGCAACCATTGTCCGGAGCTCTTTAGATGAAACATTCTCAAGCAAGTGGATTGGACGGTGAGGGCCCGTTGAATGACCACCTAGGTCTCCAGACCTCTCGCTTCTTGACTTTTTCTTGTGGGGCCATCTGAAGTCAGTAGTGTATGCTGATCAACCCAAAAGTATACATTCTCTAAAGGATAAAATCACATCTGAGTGTGCCAAAATCAGTACCAATGTGAAGGCCACCAATTCGAATATTTATTATAATTTAATAAAATGTGCCTATGGTTCCTGACTTTTGCACCACCCTGTATATATATATATATATATAATATATATATATATATATATATATATATTGGACTATGTTGCCTTAGAGCTACTCTAGTGTGTATTGCATTTTTTCAGATACTGTGTACCTTTCACTTGTATGGCAGTCTTTGTTCAAATAATGCTCTATTTTCGTAATGTAGCAAAGATTGTATTTGTATGTTAGGTTATGTGCTATAGATTGTGAATGATCCGCAATAAAGATGTGTTATTGTTGTTTGTTTGTTTAGGATACTGCCAATTTTACTATTAATTTTGGTAAAAGCTTTGGCAATATCCTATTTTGGCATCCCAAATTATTCAACCAACCAAAAATAAATGGCACTCCAGCACTTCCAAATTACTTATTTATATTAATTAGATTGACTACTGGATTATATCAACTGTACACCCTTGACAATTGGTTAACCTAACCCCACGCTTCTCAAACTAGGGGTCGCATAAATATTATTGGGGGTCGCAGAAACATTTGAAAATATTATTTTTTTCATAAATATACAGTGTTAGTACCTATTTCTTTTATGACATTGAGTGAAGGGTCGTGAAAAAATTTGTCTGATCCAAAGGGGTCTCAAGTGAAAAAAGTTTGAGAAGCCCTGACCTAACCAATCATCAAGGGCCAAAATGGCCCCTAGTGTGCCTACTATAAAAATGGTATTATTCTACTATTAAACCCGTCTAACGTTCAGCAATTATTATATGTTCATTAAGTAGATTTTTTAATTCTAAGACACTTTCCTTCTATAGCGTTTCTGTCGCAAATGCTTCGTTTTCGAGATATAAATATTTTTTTGGTGTATCTAGTGTGTGTTCGTACGTTCGTTTATGTGTTCATTAAATGTCTGCCCAATCACTGCGCTCCATCCATTTTGAATTTGAATTACTTTCATACCGGAATGGAAAACTCATTCAGAAGTACATTAGGCCTGGCTCTGTGATTTATATTGATTCCTGGGCTGCCTACAAGACTAAGTGATTTAGGTTAGGATAGGTTAGGTCAATTTTGAAGGTGAAATTTGTTTTTCCTATGGTTTTTGATGTGTTTTAAACGAATCTGACCTTCAAAACCGTCGGAAATGACTCGTTCTCAATTGCCAGCTGGTGGGAGGGGGGTTATCTCAAAAATGAGTCATTTCCGACAGTTTTGAAGGTCAGATTCATTCAACACACATCAAAAACCATAGGAAAAACATAAATTTCACCTTGAAAGGGAGATGGGTATAATACTATACATTTACCATAAAAATTTCTTATTTTTATGTTGGTTGAATAATTTGAGATGCCAAAATAGGATATTGCCAAATCCTTGAGCATATTTTGCAACATGACCATGATCCAGCCTACACTACATTTCATTTAGAAAACATGAAGCCACTGAGGAATATCAAGGTTATTCAATTCATGAACTATATTTTATAATAAAATCTTGGTAATTATTTGTTTGCGCATTATATAGGATCGTAAGAAAATTCCAGAATTCAGTAGTAGTTCACAGGCATTACATTTCTCTGAGCTGCATCTGTGAGATTACAGTATACGATAATGTCTTATAATAGCATAGTAGTATGGTCAGATTAGATTTGCAAGATTTTAAATAGTAAATAGACTAGCAAAAGGTCGGCGCTACGCACCAATTTTGCTAGATCTGCTGTGCTTCTGCTGAATTGTGGGCCTACGGCATATTTTATTTTGAACATCAGTAGCCCTTTATCTGGATATCATTCCTATTCCTCTCACCTTGGGCCTCAGTAATTGGGGTGCCTGCGGCCTTCCAGTTACTGGCAAACCAATTATTCATTCAATAAAACTACAGAAAAGAATGCAGCCACGAAAATCTAAAGCTTCACAAATCTTAATACAATGAGCTCGGATTTGAAGCCTAAGATTTTCATGACTGCGTTCATTTCTATAGTTTTATTGACCAAATAACTGAACCGACAGTAACTGGGGGCCCTGAGGCCCACCAAATCAGTTTTCATTGTTTCGAGTGCATCAATAATATTGTTATAGTGTTCCATTAGTTGTGATAAGCATGATCTTCCTGACTGGAATCGATGTTGGTTATCATTTTTTTTTCTGAGTTTCCCCATTAACCCCACCCCCTCCCCCATTACCCCACCCCTCTCCCCCATTCACCCCACCAATTTTTTTTCTGAGTTTTCCCATTAACCCCACCCCCTCCCCCAATACCCCACCCCTCTCCCCCATTTATCCCCACCCTTCCCCCATTACCCCCAAGGGGGGAAGGGGGCTGGCACCTTGCAAAGGATTTACTTTAATTTTTTTTGAAGGGGGCTGGCACCTTGCAAAGGATTTACTTTAATTTTTTTTTAGTTACATATATATATCGCATCTATTTTTCTGAGTTTCCCCATTAACCCCACCCCCTCCACCATTACCCCACCCCTCCCCCATTTTGTGCCAAAATTATGATTAAAAATGAAGAAATAGGAAGAACTGTACCCCTAAAAGGGGGGGCAGGATTTATGTTAGGGAATTTTTTTTTGCACAGGCACTGCATAATAAAAAGACGCATCGAATGGTGAAAACTGCATTGTTCTACACCAATTGTAGCGACCTGTAGGTGTGCACAAAAAAACTTTATATATATATATATATATATATATATTAGGGTGGTCCACAGAATGGGGTAAAAAATCAAAGTTCAATTTTCTTTCTCCCAGGCTATAATCTGGTTCCTTTTAGCTAAAAAATATTTCATGTAAAATTTAAGGCAAATCGAATAACTTTTAGGGGTGGCTCAAAGCTGTTTTTTGTATACCATTATGCCCTTTATTAATATAGTGAATAATTAAAAGAAACATTATTTACAGATACATTAACTAATGATTATTTTTCTTTCAGATAGATTTATTAAATTTACAGGTTTTGCAATGTCAAATAAACGTACATTTTACTTAATGAAAAAGTCAGAGGAAACAATCACTGGAGCCAAGCTGCCTTCCCGTGGCCAGGTCCTCCGCGTGTTCCTCCACCATCGTCAAGTCTTGAAGAAGGAGATCAAACCTAGTTTAGAAGCTGTTTTTGAAGAATTGCATCTCTTCTGGGAGAGAGCCCGAATCCCTACTCAAAGGAAAGACCACATTCTTCACAAAATTCAGGCTCTACACTTGGAGTGGAAAGCGATTAAGAAGAATGCTGGGAGGAAAAGCAACTCTCAGTTAGAAAAAGAGAAAACCTTTCAGGAAGAAATGGAGAACCTATTTGATGTCACCATGCTGATGCCTTTACCTTAATCAAAATGAAGAAGACGGCAGTTCTTGATCCAACAAAGGAAAGGGGGACGAGTGGGATCAATGGTCTCTGCAGATATGGTGACTGACAAGGCAGAAAAGAGAGCTGCTGAGAAGCAAATGAAATTGGTAAATAGGAAGCGGAAAGCTGAAGAAGAAAAATATGCTGCTTCACAGGAAGTTATGCTAGATCAGGGAAGTTGTTCTTCTGAGTCTTTATGTGAGTCAGAAAGAGAAGATGAAGATTACCTTATTAATCCCCCATCTACCAGCGGACCAACTCCACCAAAGAAAAAGGCAGCAAAGAATATCATATCTCCTGAATTGGCCGCTGCTCTGGACAGGACTGGCATCAGTGACAGGAGGGCCACCTTTGTATTAGCTGAAACTGCATCTAGCCTTGGTCAAGATCTTTCATAGGTGAACATCTCTCGTTCTTCAATCAAAAGGCACCGAGAGAGGCATCAAAGGCAAATAACCTATGCCATTAAAGCTAGCTTTAGTCCCAAGTATTTCGATTGTCCACTGGGATGGGAAGTTGATCCCTAATCTACTTGCCAAGAATGAAAAGGTAGACAGACTCCCAGTCCTTGTCTCTTCAGTTGAATCAGGTGATTCAAAACTGCTTGGTGTTCCCAAACTACCAAGTGGAACAGGGGAAGCTCAATCAGCTGCAGGCACGTGCAGTGTATAATCTTCTTTCCGAATGGAACATAGATAAGTCAATAATCAGAATGTTATCAGATACTACTGCATCAAATACAGGAACAAACAGGGGAGCATGCATTCTTTTGGAACAGAAACTTGGTCAACCACTCTTCTATTTTGCCTGTAGGCATCATTGCATGGAAGTCATGTATGAAGGAGTGTTTGAAGCAGTCCATGGTTCATCTTCTGCCCCTGAGCCACTTTTGTTCAAAAGGTTCCAATCTATGTGGGACTACATTGATTTAAAAACCTTCTCTACAACACAGGATGATGATGAGATGGAGCAGCAAGTTGATCCTTTCAGAAATGAAATAATTGCCTTTGCCAAAGAACATCTGGCCACTGGAAATTTTCGAGATGACTATAAAGAGTTTTTGGAACTTTCTTTGATCTTTCTTGGTGAAAAAATTGAAAGTTACACATTCAAATGTCCTGCTGGCACGCACTATGCAAGGTGGATGGCTAAAGTTATCTATGCCATCAAAATGTGGCTTTTTCGAAATCAAATCACCCTGACTCCTTGAGAGAAGAAGGACCTGGAAACCCTTACCCTTTTTGGAGTCCTAATCTACTTAAAAAGCTGGATCACTGCTCCTATTCCATCACAAGCTCCGAAGAATGATCTGGATCTTATCCAAAAGTTAAAGGACTATCATGACCAGAAAGTGGCCAAAGCAGCTCTCAAGAAATTTGAAAACCACCTATGATACTTATCAGAAGAGCTGGTGGCCCTTGCTCTCTTCGATCAAACTGTTGCACCAGACACCAAGGGAATCATGGTCCAGTGTATGAGGGAAAAGGAGGGGTCATTAGACTTCTCAAAGAGAAGAAGACTCAAGGAATGCAAAGCAATACTGAAATTAGAAACTCTTGCCACAAAGAACTCATTAAAGTTTCTTAAGGCCCTACCAATCAATATTAGTTTTCTTGATGATGACCCCAGCACCTGGGAGGAGAATGAAAACTTCTAAGCTAAAAGAATCATAGGAAATATCAAAGTAGTTAATGATCATGCTGAAAGGGCAGTAGCTCTCATTCAGACCTTCAGTAGAACTCTGATGAAAGGAGATCAACTCCAGTTTCTCTTAAGTGTGGTGGATGAGCACCGAAAGAGGTTTCCTGATTCTAACAAGTCCACAATCTTAGCTGGGCAACAATGAGTGGCCTGGTCAGCCATGATACCCCCGCCAACAAGCGGATAATACCCATATATATGGGGGGGACCCAGAAGCCATGAATGTGGACTTCTGGGGGTAGTTGAGCCACCTTTAAATATTAACCGATTAAACCCAAATTTTGCTCAGAGAAGTTTTTTGGGAAAAGGAGCCTAATGAAACCCTGGGAGGAAGAATTTAAAATACTTCCATTTTGTGGACCACCCTAATATATATATATATATATATATATATATATATACCGGTATATATATATATATAGCTTTATTTCTGAAATAGTATATTAGATTGTAAGTGTATATTCTTAACTTAAGCTATTTACTACTGGGTAGTAGTAAATAGTTTTATGTTAAGTAGTTGGAGTGCAAAAAACTTTTTTTCTATGTGAAGGTCAAAATATAATAAAAACCCACTCTAATAGACAGAGTTTATTTCCACAACAGTTTCGATGCCCACTGGCATCCTCTTCAGGTGGATACACCCGAAGAGGATACCAGTAGGCATTGAAACTTGTGGAAATAAACTCTGTCTATTAGAGTGGGTTTTTATCATCATATAGTTGACTTGAGATTGATATTTTGCAAGATTTTGGTTAATATTCGTTTTAATGCTTTGTTCGTTTTTGATAGGAGACATTCTATGACAATTTAACATATAAATTCATATTCAGGACACCTTGAAACCTCAGGGAAACTGATAAAAATCAAGGAAATATAATAATTATTTTTTATGAAAAAAAAAAAAAATTTAGACGTAAAAAGTAGCTATTATAGGCCATTGACCAAGTGTTTAGCTCTTAATGCTATTAAAATTTTAACGATCCTCGTCCTCTCCAGTTTTATGGGGAGACATCTCGTGGCAAAATTAGGAAACATAGGTCAAATCAGCCAATTAAATCTGGTTTTTGTTTCATGTGACCTTATCCAACCAATCAGAGACATACATTTTGAATCTCTCATAATGCACACTCATTAAAAAATGCTTTTTCAGTTTGCTTTTCACTATGGTTTGCAGAGGTTATGATTTGGATTACTATCAATTAATACAAGATATTTATAAGAAAGAAGACGGTGCTGAAGTTTTCTTTACACAACAACTCTTGTTCGCCTGATCCAGCAACATATTAGGCCTGGGACTACAATCTATTCCGACGAGTGGCGTGCGTATTCTCAACTCGGAAATCTAGGCTACATTCACCAGACAGTCAACCATTCACAGCGGTTCGTGGAAGACACCATTCACATTCAAAATATTGAGCGTTGTTGGAAAGACATGAAGAGCTGGATATTACGGTCTGGCAACAAAACCCAATCCTATTCAAAGTATCTTGCATGGTACTTGTTTAACCGTGAATATCCCTCTCAACAACGTCTCCACAAATTCATGTTGGTCGCCGCTGATTTGTATAAACACCCCAATGCTGCTATTTAAGGTAAGAAATTGCGAAAAAACCCGGGTTAGGTTAGGTTTGAACCAAAACACATTTTTCTGGTGTTTTTTGGTATGATTTGCTCAAATCTGAACTTCGTTTCTTTGGGAAATGAACCGTTTTTGAGAAATTTTCAATTTTAAAATTTCTCAAAAACGGCTCATTTCCCAAAGAAACGAAGTTCAGATTTGAACAAATCACACCAAAAAACACCAGAAAAATGTGTTTTGGTTCAGAAAGGAGAAAAAGCACTAAAACGAATAATTACCTGCGCTTTAATACAAAACAAGTTACAATAGGTATAAACCGTCAACAACTGAATATATTTGATTAACCTCGATAGGCCCCAGTGGCTTCGTGTTTTCCAAATGAAATGTAATGCGACTGTAAACAAAGTTTTCTTCAATTAAATTTCATTACTGTACATACGGCCTAAAAACGCATCGGTCTATTAAGAAATATACTTTTTTGTGTCGATATTTTAATGGCAACCCTGACTGTTACACAACCTAAATTGACTCGAACTCAAGGGTCCTAAATTAACACAGACCTAGGCCTAGGCCTTCAACAATGTGAACTAATGTGACTAATGTGGCTTCACTTGGTCTCGCATGTTTGCCATGTTTTCGCATAAATAACAACTGAATATATTTGAAACCCAACGAAAGGAAGCATTAAAAACACAATTTAATTACATCTTCCAGAAAAATTAACCCTATTACAACGTTATTTCAAATATTTAGCTTAAATAACCATAAGGGCGTCTGACTCACTGGTAATATTCATATTTTGACAAACCCTTGAAAATATTTTTTGTGGCGCTAATGAAATTAGCCAGAACATAGTCCATTTTAGCCAAAATCTGTATTTTGTCTCATATCGACATCATGTATTTTATATATATATATATATTATCTTTAAGATTTATTCTTTTAGCCTGTATTCATTACACAGTATTTTACTGATACTTTATTCAATAAAATGCAGTTGTAAAGAAAACATTACTGAAGTTTGAGTTAAGACAGTGTAAATAAGCTTAAGGGCCAAATTAAATAAAATAAATACTAGAGCTTCATAATTATTCATGTCATTGTAAATTGTAAAACAGATGTATTTATTTTATTATTAATAAAGGTTATTCAATTAAAAAAAATCAATTCAATAAAAAATAAACTGTATGAAATACACTTAATATAACTTTTGTAGTCTTCAAATGAGTACAAGAATAAACATGTCACTGAGACAGCCTTTTAAATATAAAATTTATTTAAAAATTTCGAAGTAAAAACTATTTCACTTATAATATTTTTGTTGTGTGAAAAAACTAAGAATTGTTTACTGCGAAAACTTCTAGTTGCGCAGCATTAATATAAACTTAATACGCTTCATGTAATAATACAAAATCACCAGGACTTTTTTATGCAATTACTTTATTCTAATTAATCTGTGGGTTTGTAATAGGAACAGTTTAATGTAAAACTTCGAATTTAATTTTTTCACTTTATAGTTTCAATAGTTTTGACACTTCAGCGGCAAGACATCTGTCCCTATCAGTAGCAAAGTCTGCCTTTCTTTATTTTTTATTTATTCATTATTTATTTAATTATTTAACACGAAACTTTTTGAAAAAATATAAATATGTACAATACAAAAATATTCAGAAAAAGTCGCCAAATCAAATACCAAAGCAATTTTATGGCGTAAAATTTAAAAATTTGTCTTATGTACCTATTTTGACAGATAAACATTTTCGGACAATGACTTCAATTATGGTCATTGTAGGAAGGTCAGTTTATTTATGTATGAGTAATCAGTTAGTATTAGTACTAAATTGCAGATTCATATATTGAATTTTCAAAAGAAACCAGGTGGCCTCATATGAATTTAAACTTCAGTACTGGAATATATATATATATATATATATATCTTTGGCTTTGGGATATACCATCAATGATCCCCATTATAGGGCAAGAATGTGAAGCGAGTTTAAATTAATTAATTATTTTTTACATACTCTCTCTGAAATTAATAACGTATAAATATTCATACTAATCTTGATAGCATGTAGAATATAAATCATGATTCTCGCTACAGATATTTCAACATCAAAATACGATAAAACGCCTAAAAAGTACTTTAAGTAATCCTTCGTTGTGTATGCAAAATCGACTCATTATTATGAATTATAATTTATACTGCTGCTGCTGCTGCACAATATAATGAATACTTAATTTAAGCTTAGAAAAATATAACTACATCCACAACAGTAATATTGCGTCCTTGTTAAATCAATACCGGTTCAAATTCCTCTATAAATCATAACACTATCCACACCCATATTGACGAGTGTCCCCAAACTGTGGTACAGTAGTCGCGTACCAATGGTAGTACGCTCGCGACTATTTTGTTAATGATATATGATAATTAAAATATACAATATATTATGCACTTTCGCGGGGTTCTCAAGTCTAAAAAATAAAAATTAGAATCTCAACTCCAAAAACTTAGTATTCCGTCCCCAAAATAAGAAATATCCATAATATATCGTTAACATTTTATTCTGATAGACAAATCAAATGAAAAATCGAAAAATTAAGAAATAACAACAAATAAAAATAAATAATATTTGAAGCCCCAAAAAATAAGAACAAATCATAGAAATAAAGGACACTCGAGAACCCTGCACTTTCGCGTTACATAATTAATTATTAAGTATACGGTAGTTTAATTATAAGTCTATAAAATAATGGTAAGGTGTATATACTGAAAAACTTTGAGGGCGGTGATACGATAAATTTTCGGTTTTGCTGTCGGTGATACGGAAGGAAATAAGTTTGGGAACCTGAACTAGAATAAATTCTTTGAATTTTTCGGAGAACTACGTACAGTACTCTCGTATATTCTTTCGTAGTTTCCTATTCATCAACTGATATGCTTTGGACATTTTTTTGCCTTTAATTTCTTCGGTGTAATGTAGTAGTATATTATTTCAAACTTTTTAATTGAAAGGTTAAAATAAAAGGAGGCAAATTTTTTGTTGTATCCTTAATTTATTATGCTTTAACTTCTATAAAACGACTCGCTATAAACAAATAAAAACTTAATTAATGCATGCAAATAAAATTTCAAGTACTTTCATTATAGCAATTTTACAGTTTTTAATGTCATACAAAATGTTTTCATTATTAAGTAATATATTTTCAAGGAGCGGTAGTACTCGAGTCTTCAAGAATGAATTCGAGAAAAATAGATTCAAGGTGAATCAGAAGTCATTTAACATATAGTGCTATCATACATTATAACATACTGTTAATTCTATGATTAAGGACAATTCTGATATATATATATATATATATATATATATAAGCCCAGCCAAGATAAGTTTGAGCAAGACAAACTGAAATCACACTTGACAATCAGTTTTAAAATATATCACTAAAATTTACATTAAGTTTAATTCTATTTAAAAATGACAAAATGTGAGCAATTTCTTATGGGAACTTGATGTATGTCTGCTGTAAAAAAAAAAAAAATCTTTCCTCTTTATTGCGTAGATATTTCCTATAAATATCATGTTTTTAATATATTTTGTTATTTATTTACAGATTTGTAATTTTATACGTGACTGTGAGTGTCAAGTGTCCAAAAATTGAAAACTGAGTCAAATTCAGATTTTAGCGCTATTATTCTTTTAATTAAGAATCTTTATTTAAATTAAGAATTTAGCCAAAAATATAGCGTGACTGTTTAGGAGCGATTTTACAGTTCAAGATATAATATATAATATAGAGATATTATAATAAGCGAGTTTTAAATAATTTTTAATAAATTTTCGGCCCTAATTTACAACAACAAATTATTATTATTATTATTTAATAATAATAATAATAATAATATTTGATACAAACATTTAAATATTTTATTTTTTACGAAACAAATATTGTTTTCGAAAATTCAAAAGGCAAAAAATTATCATTTTAACACAATACATAAATAACTTTGTAATTATTATTACTGTCTTTTAAATAGAACGGTACCGTATGAAAATGCCGAACGTTGGCCTTCATACGTTATTGTGAAATTACAATATTTACAAATGTTTCTTGATTTAAAATTCCTGTTACGGTAAATTCTTAAAATTGTAAAGATGGTGACATCGTGAATGACATCACCCTTTCATTTACAATAAATTATTTAGTGTAAATTAGATGGATCAAGTAAAGATAAGCACCCCCAGCCTTCTTTAATTAGCCTTATAAGGCTAACTAACGAAAATATCACGACCTAACCTAACCAATCGTCAAGGGCGTACAGTTGACTTAACGATTGGTTACGTTAGGTCGTGATATTTTCGTTAGTTAGCCTTATAAGGCTAATTAAAGAAGGCTGGGGGTGCTTATCTTTACTTGATCCAATTAAATAAATTATTTATTGCAAACTTAAATTACAGAAACTTTATAGTTTCTCTTAAACGTTTGGAATGGGCATACTTAGCCTAACTGGTATATCTGAAGTTCCAATGCCAACCCAGTCAATTCCTACTATCTGGTGACCAACTTCGATGCAATTTTTTTTGTGTGTGGGGGGGGGGGGGGGGTGCAATTTAACTCCTATTTATAATTAATGAATAATTCAATTTATAACAATAATCGTTATTCTGTTAGCATTAATTGTTAAATTAACAAAGACTTTTCGTTTATTTTAATTTGTAATTAAACGTTATAAACATTAATTAAAGAAAAGGAGACATTAGAAGCAATTTTTTTTAATTACAGAAATTTCTCAAAGGTCTTTTCATGAATATTATATTGTCGCCATTTGAAAATGAACATTAAAGAAATGTACAGTTCCGGAAAAGGTTCGTCTACAAATATAAAAAATTATAAAAAAGCACAAAAAAATACTCATTTGATTGTATTTTTTGTCTTTGGATATTTTATTCTTTTTGGTCACAGTAATCAAACTTGAAAAAAAAAAAATTTCAGTCATTACTAATAAGTAATTTTTTATATTTTTTAGAAATTGCTTGTAGGCGAACTTTTTTCCAATTATTACGAAATTAAATACGAATAAAAATACTATTTTAATTTCTCGTCATTTTCCATATTTCACTATTTATTAATTACGTATAATACGTAGCTGAACGCTAAAATTAACATGGTTAAATTAACTGAAAGTAAATTACGATAAATTATAATAATGAAGGCGATTTTAATAGGTTAATTATAATTATTTAACTTTAAAAAAATCTCCAATTAGATACAACAAACTTACGAGATACACCATTAAATCAAAGGCGATAAAATTTTAAAATTTGATCACGTATTTTTACTTCCAATTTCTTTATAAGTTATTTATTTTAATATTTTCATTAATAGTTTCTTTAAGTTATATTATGATTTCCTCCTTTATTTATAAATACATAGAAAATTCCTTTAGTTAAATTTCAATCAAATTATCTATAAATAATATAGAAGGTGGCGCCAAAGTCAGGAGTCAAAGGAGCCACGGAGAATGGACGCTCTTTTCTCTTCTATGGCCGCCGCTATTTTTAAATAAAAATTACTTTTTAGTTACAAAATTTATAATTTATAATTTTTTAATTAAAAAAATTATAATTTATGCAATGGTGACCCTTTGACTCCTGACTTTTGCGCCACCCTGTATACGGTAATTTTCAGACAAAACGGTATCTGAAAATGTTTGTTACTTTTCCAGACTTCGCCTACAGAGACAGGGCCTGTACATCTCTCACAAATATGTATTCAGATAGCTGTGTAAGAGATTATGAATTGTCCAATCAGGGTCCGTGTTTCACTTTTTTCAAAAGGTTTCACCATTTACAAGAAAGAAAATATTTTTACACAAAATCCAATCTGTATTAAAGTCACGTGTACTCGTGTGTGTGTATATATATATATATATATATATATATATATGGGATGAATTTCACAATTAAAAACGTGAAATGGATGAATGATGTAACCACAAGGAAAAAGAAAAAAATATTCTAAGGGCTTTCTTGTATTCAGCAATACACCTCGTCAGGGGTTATTTCCTGACGAGGTGTACTGCTGAATACACGAAAGATCTTGGAATAACTTTTCTTTTTCCTTGTGGGTTTGTATATATATATATATATATATATATATATATATATATATATTCAATGTTAACACTTTCTACATAGGAACTAAAAGTCACAGTATACTGTACAATGAACAGAATGAGTTCATTTACATTTATGATGACTTCTACTGACACAAACATATAATCTTTATTAAATTTCTAAAATATAAAACATTTAACTTCTTATATTAACATTTCTTGATTTCAAAATGAAAAATAAAGAAAAAATAAAACCTTTTTTTTACAAAAAAAAAAATTAAAAGTTAAAAAAATAACATTTTGTGAAAAAATAAAAAAAAAGCCAAAAGTAACATTATATATATATATATATATATATATATATATATATATATATACTATGAAATTTTTAATGACTAGATATGTTATTTCATTTAAAAAAAACCTACAAAAATGAATTTTATAATTACTTCAGTTCTTCCTTATAAATAGACTAAAATTTACATTTTCTGTTTGGGATTTTGTCACTGAAGACGGAAAGTGTTGCCTCTCAAAACGTTTGGTTTTTAACGAAGATGTTAAGACTGCAACCCTTTCTCTCTCATATATATATATATATATATATATATATATATATATGATAATCCTAGATGAACGAGGTGTACCTGGCTATGTGAGATGGAGAGCTTAGAAAAACAATTCTCTCCTTCAAGCCAACGAACTTGACCTCCGCGCCAGAAGCGATCGTCACGCGGAACCCATACAAGGTTATAAGGTATATTTTAGCTTATTGTATATAAGAGTTTTGTGTATAGTTAAGATTTATTTTAACGACTGTAAATATATATGCTTAATGCGTGTTTTTAATAACAACAAAAGTAAAACTGTATATATATATATATATATATATATATATATGAAAATTCTTTCACGAAAGTAACACGTGAAAAATATTTATGATGAATAAAACCACGAAGGAAAGGAAACACAAAATGGTGCTCAAGCGCTATCGTCTAATGACATCCTCAGGAACACGAAAGCGCTTGAGCACCATTTTGTGTTTCCTTTCCTTCGTGGTTTTATTCATCATATATATATATATATATATTATTTTAACTAGAATATTATTTAGTATTTTACACCTCAAAAAATGATGAACAAAATTATTTTTAAGCTAACATTTTCATTGTTTTGGATTCACTTTATTTCACACTCAAAATTAACCACATCAAAATTTATTTATTTATTTTTTTAATTAATTTAAGTTGATTTCATTTAAAAAATAGGCAAACGTCATTGCCTAAAATCCATTCCATATTAGAATTCTTCACTTTATTTTGAAAGGAGGTATCGCGTCGGTATATTTATACGCGAGTATTTTTGGGATGTAATCTTGATAACTGTAATGTCATTGGCCTAATGCTTCCTCCGCAAATACTCTCTGGGCACGAGTCCCTCACGCCCTTTGATCACGCCCTTCCACAGTCTATCCTCTGAAGGACACTCCACCAGAACTTCATCACCTCTGTTGAAACTCAGTCCTTCGGCAGTTGTAGAAACGAAAGCGAATTTGGCGATGTAGGTGTCTGTCAGACAAGAACGAAAAACACGAGTAGATTCAATTATTATTATTATTATTATTATTATTATTATTATATATACGGAATAGTAACGGAATTTCTGGAAATATCTGTCAATTTTACAGAATTCTTTGCCCACGGAGGCGAGGCCTGTATATCTCTCATTAATGTGTATTCAAATCATTATGGATTAGAGATTATGAATTGTCCAATCAGGAACCATGTTTCATTTTTTCCAAATGTTGACTGATCAGAAGAAGGGAAACATTTTTTCACATAAAATTAAATACTATTTCGATATATATATATATAGGGTGAACCAAATGTAGGTGGACAGTAAATGATAACGTTTATTTTGAGAATACATATTTAATTTTTTTGTATACTATAATACAAAATAAAATTTAAATAAATTTAGTTATAATATTTAATATAATATAACACAAACACCATAGTTATAATGAACACCATAGTTATAATATAATATAACACAAACCGTATTCAACCTACTGTCTACCTACTTTTGGTTCACCGTGTATATATATATATATATATATATATATATATATATATATATATGAAGTATTGTTATAAAGTTTAAAAACGTCACTAAAATTGACCAAAAAATGTTCCATATTCTAATTAAAATCTATAATTTGGGAAAAAGTGTTCCGAAATAGCATAGTTTTACTTGTCCACGTTACGCATGCGCAATATAAACAGTAACATACAAGGTCATCGGTTAATTATCTGAAAACATTCTTATATCTGCATCATACAGATATGTTATTCTTTGTTCTTTTCAATGAAAATCGATTTTAGGCTACCGGCCTTTTCATTCTTTGCTTAACTGCAGTAGAATAATTGTGTTTATAGAATGTTTCCAATATAATAGTGGTAAGTAATAATAATTTCGTGTATCAAAATAATGAGTGCCTTGAAGTCATCTTTCACAGGTGGATTCAACTAATTTTTTCACATGGAATAACTCCAGTGCGGCAGATACAAGAACATATTCGTATAAAGATCGGGACTTTACGAGAACAAAGATATAGTATAAAGAAATTGCAGAAAAACTGGCTATTTTTGTAAAAGGGGTGTAGGGCCCTATCAAAAGCCAGCCTGAAACGGACAACTTGTGAGAAAAAAACGAAAAGAAAGAAAAAAAACCTGACAAAATTTCAAGATCGGTACTTGAAGGTTACATTTTGGTTGTAACGATACGAAATCGCTTGCAGGAGGCAGGCTTACACGGAAGATTTGCTGCCAAAAAGCCGTACCTGAGACCAGGGCCGCCGAGAGCTGCCTCGGGCCCCGGGGAAGGATTGGTATATGGGCCCCCCTGTTTACTCAGTATTTTATTATGAATGTTTTTTGTGTACATAACAAGTAAACTGATTATATGTCCAAGTCACTATTCAAAACATACAGTATGAATAAACAACTCAGAGGAAAATGACCATTTTATTTTTCGAATCAATTATATTAATTCTATCACCAACAATTTACAAATGCAGTACCAGTCCATGCAAGCAAGACAATTGTTTACTGCAAGATTTTCATAATCAGAAGTGTACTTTCTTTGCCTTCTCTCTAGCAAAGTGGTAAATGATTCTGATGAAATTTAAAGTACGGGCTAACTGGCTTTCAATTACAATGGTTCCCAGATCTGTCAGTCGGTCTTGGGCACTGGTGAACGGCAGATAATATTTTATCTGTTTCAGTTTGACTATGATAATCTCTATAAAATGTATGTTTATTAATTATATTTCCTCTCTGTTATTTAATCAATTGCTTTATTAATATTTTTAGATTTTATCTCCCCTCTTTCCGGGTCCCCTAGAGGTCCGGGCCCCGGGGATTTATCCCGGCTTGCCCGCCCTCTCGGCGGCCGTGCCTGAGACCAGGGAACGAGTCTAAGAAAGTAAAATATGCACGAGATGATGCCCAATGGACATTGACTGATTGGGCGAAGGTTCTTTGAAGAGACGAGTCAGCATTTGAAATTACTGGGTCTAAAAGAAGAGAGCACGTACGACGGCGACAGGGTGAAAGATATAATATGTGCTTACAACCAAGAGTAATGCATGGTAGGGGATCTATCAAAGTTTGGGGGTTCATATAATTTATCTAGAATTGTCTCCCTCGTGAAAATCGATGGTACTCTAACTAAAGAGAAGTACAAGTTAATTCTTCAATTGCACGCGAAAGCGTTTGATTGGACAAGGGTTCATCTTCAAACAAGATAACGACCACAAACGCATGACACAGATTGTAAAAATATATTTGAAGGGGAAAGAGGACGCTCGAGAACTAAAAGATACGGGATGACTATCACCGAGCCTCAACATGACTTCAGTTGAGGTTATATGGGTCTATGCAGATGATGAGAAGAATAGATTGAAGTCATCTAATATTGAATAACTATGAAAAAACCCGTAGAATATATAGATGAATATTCCACCATCACTGGTAAAGAAATACATTGACCCCATCACTAACAGAGTCCAAGCTTTTATAAGAGCAAAAAGGGGCACAATGAATGAATACTGACACACACACACACACACACAGTATATATATATATATATATATATATATGATGAATAAAACCACGAAGGAAAGGAAACGAGTGGTGCTCAAGCGCTTTCGTCTAATGACATCCTGAGGATGTCATTAGACGAAAGTGCTTGAGCACCACTCTGTCTCCTTTCCTTCGTGGTTTTATTCATCATAAATATTTTTCACGTGTTACTTTCGTGAAATAATTTTCATATATATATATATATATATACATTCAACTGCAAAGAACACGCAGTATAAATAACGTAAAGAACGACGCTTGTATAGGAGATATTCCGCGCAAGACGAGAGAGAGAAAACGGAACAAATGAAAAAATGAAGTAACCACCTGGGAATCGAACCCGGGATCTTCCGATTGCCGGTCAGACGCGATACCATTACACCATGGACTTCACTCTTCGAAACTAAGAGAAAACTGTATGGTCAGTTAATTAGAAGGTATGATATGTCTATGAAAGTTGGTTGGTTAGTTAGAAGAGCTGTAATTTGTAAGATGAACTATTATTGTTAATGGAAGGTTTGTTTCTATAGATGTACAAAGATTCTAAAATTCTGAGTTCTGTAAGGTTATTGGATCTAGTTAGAATTTCGAACTGAGTTTTGTGAAGGGGATGGTTGTTTTCATTACTATGGTTTCTAATTGCGGATTGTAGTGGTAACAAAAAGTTACCGAATTTGTTCAGATTACTTTTCATTAAACGAAAAATTTAAATTTTTAAGACAGAACTTTATTAATAATTATTACCCTTCTAATCTTTTTGACAACCAATTAAAGAAATTTTTAAATAACACTTTTAATACTAAACTCCCCATAACTACAGTACAAAAAGAAATCAGATATATTAAATTACCTTTTTATGGTTATTTATCATTGCGTATTCGAGGTGAAGTGTCCAAACTCCTCAAGTCTAGTTATCCCCAAATAAATTTTTGATTCGCCCTCGTCAACCCACTTAAATTATAAAATTTGTTAAAGTTCAAAGACAAATTCCCCAAAACTGTATGCCCTAATGTTGTTTATAAATACACGTGCGACAGCTGCGTATATTGGCAGTACTCAACTCCAACTGGAGGTACGCCTTTCTCAACATTTGGGCTTATCAGTCCGTACCAACCGTCCCCTCAGTAGCCCACCACAATCCGCAATTAGAAACCATAGTAATGAAAACAACCATCCCCTTCACAAAACTCAGTTCGAAATTCTAACTAGATCCAATAACCTTACAGAACTCAGAATTTTAGAATCTTTGTACATCTATAGAAACAAACCTTCCATTAACAATAATAGTTCATCTTACAAATTACAGCTCTTCTAACTAACCAACCAACTTTCATAGACATATCATACCTTCTAATTAACTGACCATACAGTTTTCTCTCAGTTTCTGCCAAATATGGAAGTTGGCGTAAACATTGTGTATTTACCAGTTGAAGTAATTTAAATTTAATTTAATTTTAATGAATTTAATTTTCTTTTGTATTGATGTAATTTTAATGATTTTAATTTTCTTTTTGTTTTAAGGTTTTAAGACTTATAATTCACTGATGATGACAAAAGATTTGTCGAAACGTCTGAAGTATAAAAAATAAACGAAAATGTTTGCTGTGTTGGTCCTTCTTTTCATCTGTAAGCTCCGTTTCCCTAAGGAGAAGTCAATAGCTTTGATATATATATATATATATATATATATAATATATATATATATATAAGTTTGATTAGAATAATAGTATATAGTTGTACATGTTTTATATTCTACTGCCTCATTCAAAATGTACATACAGTATCCGACTGATGATGATTATAAATTCCCATTCCATACTTCTGAAACAGTACTGTTTACATATTATATATATATATAAAAGTAAAGGGGATAATATCACAAATTCCCTCCGGTATATCAAGTTTATATTTTGGTTATCTTGCAAATAATTCATTTAATAATAATAATTAAAGGGAAGAGATGAGGAAAAAGAAGAGAGAGATAATTATGGTTAACGAACGCTGCAACAATGATCATAAATTAAATTCAATTAATTGTAAGTGGACTTCGTCGTGGTCATTTCGCAACACCAATTTTTGTCGATCACAGAAGTTAAGCGACATTGGATTTGGGCTATAATTGGATGGGGGAGCCGTCCTTCGCGTCCAGATGATATAGTAATTCGCGGTTTGGATCTCGCGTGAAACTGTAGGTCCCCGCCGTCACACGATGTTTGTTGTTACAAAAGGAGGTTTAAACAACCCTAACAAACAACAACAACAACAACAACAACAATTAACTGTACCTGTTGTGAAAAACAATAAATCAAAGGCATATTAATTTAGAGTGTGTTCGTGAGACACACACACACACACACACACACACACAGTCTAGGCCGGGTCGAAATTTTTGATTTCTTACGTACATAGTGTGAGGTGGTTTAATCAATCATAGTAACACCCTGGTAAAATATTTTTGAATTCTGAGGACCCCTACCCCCCCCTACCGGTTTCAGTTTTTTCAGAAAATTCGTAAAATTCGAGATAAAAAAATTTCGAAGTAAATCGCAAATTATTATTACAAAAGTTCGCTTATAAAACAGTTATACAGGGTGTCCCAGAATTAACTATCTATTTCAATGAAATCGGACAAATTTAATAAAAACTGACATAATTTTGTGTTTATTACTAAATTATGATACAAAAACAAATAGATTTATAAATCATAAGTCAAAACTTTATTGAGAAGTTTCAACATGTGCACCGTCTGTATCTCTGCAAATTTCAAATCTATCCTCAGCGCTGCGAAACACATTTTGAAGCATTTCAGGTGTTATCTCCCGCACTGCCAACTGGATGCGTTCTTTAAGTTCAGCTAAACTATTGATCTTTTGGCGATAAACCTTTGTTTTTATGAAACCCCATGCAAAGAAATCCAGGGGTGTCAAATCCGGAGAACGCGGAGGCGAAGGTCGAGGTCCTCCACGTCCAATCCACCGATTCGGAAGGCGTCTGTTGAGGTATTCTCGAACAATTAGAGCATAATGACATGGTGCTCCATCTTGTTGAAACACAACATTATCAAGAATGCCATCATCAAGAAGCTGTGGTTCGAGAAACTGCTGAGGCATATCAAGGTAGACGGTACCTGTTACAGTTGCTTCCGCAAAGAAGAATGGGCCATAAATTTTGGATTTGGTCATTCCAAGCCACACGTTAACTTTTGGAGAGTCTCTTTGCCATTCTAAAAATAAAACTATGAAAAACTATGAAAAAATTATGAAAATAAAATTATGAAAAAAATTTAGAAATTTATACATTTTTAACACATATTAAACATGATAAACATAAATAAAAGTGTGTTTTTAAAAAATTTGTCCGATTTCATTGAAATAGTTAATTCTGGGACACCCTGTATTTATTTTTTAATGAAAAAAAATTTAAAAAATACAAAAATGCATGAAAAAAAAAAATTTAATACATAAATTTTTAGCTATTATTGGTAGAAATTTAGAAATTAAGAGACAGAAATTGAATAAAATTTTTGACCTAAAACTAATGTTTTTTTTTATTCCTTCCATTGACCTTTCCACTCAAAAGTAGGCAGTTCTTTTCTAGACTCTAAAGTATTTCAAATAAATTTATGTTGATTAATATAACCAATTCTGGATCAAATGCTGGATATCCGAAGTCTGCATTGTGGCTTCTTTTTCTAGTAGCCATAATTTAATTTAATAAGATTTTAACTATATTTTATTTATTACTGATATTTTAAAATTAAATAACGTATTTTAATACAAACTTTTAACATTCTAGGTACCTAAATAGGAATCTGGAAAGAAAAACAAAAATAATGTAATATTAGGTCTTATATCCGGTGCTATGAGTCAGCACCGAATTTAAGACCCTACCCCCTACCCCCCGATCCAAAAAAAAGTTGGTGAATGGTCTATTCTGATGTAATTCGTGTCGGGGAACCCGATTTTGGCCATCCGAAAGCAAAAAACATAATATTTAGGGTCGATTTTTACGATTTTCGGCCTATTTCCCACAAATTCATATGGAAAAGAGTGAGTATCGGTAGGGGGGGGGGGTAGCGAAGGTCCCATAGCCTTGATTTTTGGTGTGGATACTACTATTACAAAATGATCAACCTCACAATATGTACCTAAGCAAAATCTTGACCTTGACCCCTTTTCGACCCGGCCTAACACACACACACACGTTTGGCTACCTTACGAAATCGCGACATTTTCATATGGATGGCGACATTTAATTTAAACTAACGTAGCGTAATTATACCTAATTTTCATTATATTTCCTTCTTTTATATTTAATAATTTTAAATGAAAAAATGTCAAACTATGGCGACACCGTTAATGTCACTACCGCGCGTTCGTGTCGCGATGAGCTGTGTGTGTGTATCCTAAATACTGTCGCGGTTTCGTAAGATAGCCAAGAAAACACACACACACACACACACACGGCTAAAAAACCTTATTCACCTGGACTTTCTCGTGTCCCCTCGCAATCATTCTCTTCTTGATCGCAGTTTTGATAAAGACATTCGTTATCAGTTCCGTGGACAAATGGCGTCTCTTCTTTGTCAATTGCGTGAAATTGTTCGTCATTTTGTTTTTCAATTGCGTCTTTTGTCTCTTTCAATTCTAATTTAAGTTTGTCTTTATTTTCTAAATCAATTTTGATCGATTTTACACTTCTCGAAAGTTCTATTTTGTTTTTGTTTTCGACTAGAAAAGCTTTATCGACGCGGATGGTCGTCGGTGTCAGGTTGTGTTTGCTTCTTCTCAAGTTATTGTTGTTGTTGTTATTGCCGCCCGAGTGTTGAAAATTTGTGTCCGTCAGTTCATCGTTCTGGTTAAGTTTTGCTATCAAGTCCTTCACCGAATTTGAAGAGTTTATTTTTACCATTTTTTCGCCCGTTTTCTGTTCAATCTCCGTCGTCGTTGAAGGATTTGGGCACATTTTGTCTTCCGTTTCGGCGACGACTCTTCCAGCATTCGTCTCTGATTTAGTGTCTTCGCCACTGACCTTCAAAACCTCCTCCTCCTCCTCCTCCTCTTTCTCCTCCTCTCTGCTATCTCGGTTGTTGTTAACACAGTCTGAGAGTTTTTCGTCCGCTACTTCTTCTACAGGTTCCTGGATTTTAATGTCTACTTTATCGTAATTACTCAAGTTCAGTCGATCATCCGTTATTTCGACGGGAACGGGATTGGCGCAGGGAACGTGGTACAAACTCTCGGCGCATGCGGTGGACGAGGGTACTTTGTACTCCGACTCTTCGTCAGACAGAGCCAAAAAAGTTTTTCCTTTAGGTGGAAGGGACGGAGCGTTGGTGGATTCATTGGTCATCCCCCAAGAAGGATGCGATCGGGCTATAGTGACGTCAGTCGGAACGTCATAATTCTCGGCGTCGGTAGAAACGTCGCTCCGAAATGACACTTCGTTCCACTTTCTGTTGTAAGTCCTCGCGGGGAGTGATGGAACGCGTTCATTGATCGTGTCGAATATTTCCTTCGAGAGAGAGCTTCCGCTGATCAGCAAATTGTTCATCGACTCAGAAAAGTTATCGCATTTCGAGTCGTCCTGGAAAGTTGTCGTCGTCCCGTCCATTAAAGCGTCATCGATTTCGCAATAGATTTCGTCGTCAGCCATGTTTTCTGGACCCTCGTAATCTGTTTCCGGCGCCTTCGGGAGCGGCCGCGTATGATGAAGATTCTTATGCAGGAGGATATTGGGTAAAGGCGGCCTTTCAGGAGGAATGCGCTGTTTCTGCTGATTGCAATAATTAGGCTTCGCAATCGGAGGCGTCTCTTCCCCTTCAGGTACCTTCAGAGAGAGAAGAATATAATCATTAAACACGTCATAATTTATCATAATTCCGATATATTTATTGTACAGTTACGAAGGCAAAACAATCTCACATTCTTTTGCACGATAACCAAGCCAATGTTTGTGATGTCTCAGTAGGTAACACCGTTTCCTTTACGCGAAATGAAAAGACTGAGGTCAGGAGTTTGGCTCCCGACAGTAATAATAATAATAATAATAATAATAATAATAATAATTCAAGAGTTAGCACAATGGGTCGCGTTAGTCTGGCCTGATCGCTGTGCCAGTTTCTGGCCCCCTTCACTCATTATTATTACACAATAACCAAACTAACCTAACTTACAACGAGAAAGTTTGGCCGACAGAAGCCAAATTTAGAACATGGGTCATAATGCGATTAAATGAGAAAGAAAATACAACAAATTTAGATCTTCATTTACAGCCAACTTTTACAAACTTAAATTACATATTACATATTTACATAATAACTGAAGGGCTTCCACCTACTGAATAATACTCGCTGCCGGTGTCATCGGAGTGATGTTGTAGCGAGTTGGTATGGTAAGGGAGCAAAGGAGGTTTCCAGAGAGATGACTGGGCGGGAGAGGAAGAGTCATCTTCTCTTACCTCTTCTTCAAGATTCAGCTCTTCGTAAAACTTTAAAGAAAATTAAAAACAGATCAATTAATTGACGTTTCAATCTACTAACGCCACTAAGACGTCGAGTGGCATTTCGCTCGAGTGTAGTCTAGCTAGTGATGTGACGTGTTTTTTTGGGGTGGGTGGGGGGAGTCGGCTTTTTTTAAACATCGACCACAATTTTGTTTTTAAATGTTGGTCAAAAGTAATTTTATTTTTTAAATATAAACCTAAAAGTGATTAAATAATGTAAAAAAAAACCTTTTTGATATACCGTAGAGGCGTAGACTGTAGAGGATCATATTAACTCTTATTGTTGAATATACAAAAGGTGTTCAGCAAATAATTGGGCAAAAAATAATTGGTAATTTTCCTTATTAATTACTATGTATTCAATATATATGGTTGTTTACAGTTTCAAACTGTCCACGTTTAGAACACTTTCGTAAGATGATCATCATTTGTCACTAAATGCGTATATGATGTCCAAACTTCATCAGAACTTTAGCGAGATTCTCTCGTAGAATGAATCCAGTGACTTAGGTTTCTTTGACGGAATTCTGCTAGACCAGGGGTTCTTAACCTTTTTAGGCTGCGATCCAAATTCTGGTCACGGGGCTAGCTCGGCGAACCAATGCCTTCAAACACCTCATTCGTAATAGATAATAAAATAAATAATAATGGTAAAACGATTAGAGATAACATAAATAAATGATAAATGACACTTTAATGACCCAAGTTTGGCTCGCGACCCAGAGGTTAAGAACCCCCGTGCTAGAAGACTATTGGGTTTGTCACAATACACGTGTGTTTTAATATACCCCATAGATAAAAATCCAAAGAGGTTAAGTAAGGTGACTGAGGTGGCCGTGATATCGGTCCACAACGCCCTGTCTATTGCCGAGGAAAGGTTGCGTTTAGAAAGTTGTGAACAACAACGACATAGTGGGAAGTCGCCCCCTTTAGTTGAAAGATTACGCTCCTCATGTCAACTCCAGTAGTTCTTAGTAGGGAAAGAAAAAATATATGTAACGCGTTAAGTCATGGTACGATCTTCAAAGTGGACCAATTATACGTAATCCCGCGAAACAACGCACCAAACGTTAATTTTTAATGAATTCCGTTCATGCTGATGTGTTTCAGCGCTGGATAAGCCACCTCGATCAGCCGGCTTAACGCCTTTGAACTTTTATTTATAGAGTTATGTTATAACACTCGTGTATCGTGACAAACCGAGGTAACTGGCAAAACTCCGTCAAAGAATCAGAGGTTATTGGATCCATTCTATGAGAGAATCTTGCTAGTGTTCTAATGAAGTTTGAAACTTTGAACGTCGAATACATACTGTAGCGAGGAATGATAGTCATGTGGAAGTGTTCTAAATTTGAACAGTTTGAAAGTGCAAACAATCAATATAGTTATCAATTAATAAGAAAAATACGTGTATAACTAATTATTTTTCAAACATTTTTTTCTCATACTTACTAAAACAAATTGGTACTTTGCTAATAGTAAAATGCTGAATGTAGTAATTACTCGGGCATACTGTATGTATTTCAGAGCTGTGCGCGCTAACTGATAAATATAGCGCCGCTAACGCTAATACAAATAAATTCTAGCGCCGCTAACGCTAAGTTTTTAAAATTAGCGGCGTTAACGCTAACACTAATTTTGACACTAATTTTATGTATAGCTAAGTACTATTTTTTAATAATAATAATAATAATAATGCATTTGTATATATTTGTGTGTGTTCGCTATTTGTATTATCTTGTATAGTGTCAAATGGGAACAAAATTATATCTTTAAAATGATTATTGGGTATTCAAGAAAATTGCTTAATTTGATATTTATAATTAAACTTATTTATTGGAAAGACATTGTCCTCCTTTACATACTCAGTTCAGGAAACTGTTTATTATTATACATTCTGCGTTCAGCATTATGCACAAAAAGCAACGTAATATAGAGAATACCATTCTAAGACTCTATTCATTTTAATTATATTATTAGCGGTTAGCGCCTAACATTGGCTAAAAATGTAGCGGCGCTATCTGTTCCGCTAACTATTTTGAAAAATAGCGCCGCTAATGGATGCGCTAATAATTAATTAGCGCCGCTAGGCACAGCTCTGAATTGTGTTTACAGTACACAATGTACAATTAATTTCACTAGAGATATTTATTAATTGCGTGTCAGATAGTACTTTAATATAGCCTATGAAGGTATGCTTGGGATTTTGAACATAGCATACTTTCCCGTCTCTGATTACAACTAATTATTAAAAAGAAAAGTTGAAAATACTGTATTTATTACAGTATTTTCACTATCTAATACAGTGTATTAGATATCCTCTCGGCAGTGTTTCTTAACCTGTGTCGCGGGAGGTAGTTAGCTTCGGGGGGTTCCTAAGCTTAGCAAAAAATCGGCCTATATGGAAAAATGAAGTTTATTTTTCCACCGAAAATTAGAGAATGTAAAATTAGACAAACTATTTTTAAGTGAGAAACTCGCGTAATGTTAAAGTTTTACAGGTTATTATTTAATTATTAATTATTTAATTATTAATTATTAATTATTTTCTTTCAATATCACCTCCATATGAAACTGTTGGTCTATATCTTTCATTGAGATGCCTGCGCTCGCTTCGCACTCGTTAATCTTCTTATATTTGGCTGAATAGACCAAATACAAGATAAGATAGAGGCAGTCAATTTCATTGCCTCGTTTTAATCGCAACCAGTGATGAGAAGCCGAATTCGCGTAAATATAAGGTTGCAAATGGAACCATTTCTGGATACTCACTTTTCCGTGCTATTCAAAATGTACTAAAGTCTTCTGACGGGAATGACAACTGCGGGGTCTTGTCAGAAGAAAGGTCAATGAATTTATCGTGCGGAGTTTCCGCGAGTTCGGCAGACTCTAGTAACCACCTTTTCATTGAACGAATTAAGTACCCACTTCTTAGCAACTTTCCATCATCATATGGGAAATAGTTCGGAAGCTGTTTTTGCAGTTCAAGTATATGTTGCATTATCATTTAAGGAAAGAGAGTCGCGAAAGCTATTTTTCTTTCTTTTTATAATATTTAGCAATTATTTTATCGTTTATATACTTTCTATATTTTTGGTTTGAAATTTAAAAGAAGCTGAAAAAAACCTATAAAGCTTCCGCTGTAGTCTGTAGCTCTAAGTTTAATTAAAAGAACGTTTGTTTTATACTTTTATAACATGTGGTTTATACGTTTTTACAACATATAAACAGTAATTTATTTGAACTATATATTTTTTGCTAAAACTTTTTTTTACAACAAAAAAGGGAAGCAAAAAACTCCTGGGGTTTTTGCAACACTAAGTCTGGTTCTTATTATTATAATTGTTATTATTATTATTGGGTTCCAACTTCAATATTGTGTCACTTAAGACAGAGGTGTTAATTACACTTTCCATCGAGACGGATCTCACAAATGATGATACACAAATATAAAATATAAATTGCTCTATATATTTACGAACGAAAAAGATAGCATAAATATAAATAGAAAGCCATCAAAGACGGGTTTACCAATCGAACACATACATCTCAGTTACGGGGTTTTGATAAAGCTTTCACAGTACCCGATAATCAATCTAATCCCTAAACCAACGGTTCTCCGCTAGTGCTATCCGTTCTTCTTTCGCGGGCTACATCGTGGTCAATGTCGCAACACCACTTCCCGTTGATTAGTGAAGTTAAACGACAGTTGGTCGGAGAGAAGTTGGATGGGAGACCGTCCTCCGTGTTCAGATTACGTAGCGATCCGTGGATCGGATCCCACGTAAAGCCGTAGGTCCTCTCCGTAATATGACCTTAGATGTTGCGAAAGAGGTTAAACGACCCTATCAGTCACCTTTTTCTTTCGCGGCAGTGCGGAGGATTTTCGTCTGTTAAACATTCAGTCCACCCCCTCCCGACCTTCAACACCACATAACTTCAAACTGAATGTACCCATTTTTCATACGGACGTAATAAATCGAGAAAGTTTCATTTGAAATTTTCATATCGTCACTGCCTTTACAATTATTTATTTTTGCTATTTTTCATGAAATTTTGTATCACCCGGTTGGGAAACTGCCTTAAATTTATATTTAATTACGTATATGGCGTACATTATCAATAATTTCATTTCCCGAGGATTTGGGGTGAGAAGGCAGAAAACAACTCGAATGTAAAGTAGATATTGAAAAGGAGAAAAGGCAGAAAATAAAGCGTACACATTCATACGCACAGGGGCATCTTGGTGGCCAAGCGCCCCCTCACATGACATTTAATTTAAGACTGATAAATATTCATTGTGCTTTAAACAAATTAGCTTAAATTAGAAAAAAAAGCGTATCTTTAAAAAAATATTTGCACACTGACTACAAATTAAAGGCGCTTTCCAAATATGCAATAATTAGAATGGTACCTTCCAATTTAAGGTATTTTTCTTACAAATTTTCAACGTTGTTATAAGATTGGTCAAAATAATAAAAAATAACAACTGACAAGAAAAATTTACATCCTCAACAACTCCCTACCACGAAGTTACAATTACACGGACCTGTTTATCCATACCTCTCCCAACTCATACTAATCTAATGTAACCTAATTTAACTTAACCTAACCCACAAAATGTTTCGTTAGTTTTTATTAAAAGCCTCCCATAATAATAATAATAATAATAATAAGCGGTGAGAGAGATGACTCACTTCTTGGTCGTCTTCATCTTCGTGTTCGCTGGTAAAATCTTGCGAAAAATCCTCTTCAACCTTCGTCAGTTGTTTCTTCCGCAGAAGAGAAACGCCCTGGGAAGACCCTGAGCAGGAAATAGCTCGTTTGATGCTGTTGATCCATCGCTCCATAGATGTCTTTTTAGAAGTAAAAAACTGCAAAGAGTAGTTTTAATTTTTTAAAACTATAAAATCACTAAATAAGTAAATTTCAAACATTCATTTCAACCTCTTTAAAACTTGAATTCCAAGAATCTACACAGCTGTCCATCACAACTTACAATATGAGTTTTCTTGCCAGGTCCAATCAACTGAAAGGCGAAATCCCTCCTCCGCGAATTCAGTTTATTTTCATCCATTGGCGCTTCTTGAACGTGATAACCGCCCAGGTCAATTACCTATAAACAAGCCAAAAGAGGAAGAAGAGTATGAACACGCACCATCTATGAATAAAAGAAGCAATCAACCAAATTCTCCAACGTGTGTCTGTGTGTGTGTGTGTAGGAGAGAGAGAGAGAGAGAGAGAGAGAGAGAGAGAGAGAGAGAGTGCTTTACAATTTTAAATTTACTGTTACCAATTTTTCAATTGTTACTCGTAACACACACACACACGCGCGCGCATCTCTGCACAAGTGAGGTATCGACTTTTTAAATCCATATATTTAAAAATAACTTATTAACCAAACCTAAGGTTTTGTCTTTCTTTACTCAATTGATGTTATGTACTGCAATTTCATATACTGTACAGTAGATTTAATAGCCATAAATCATTTATTTATTTATTTATATATATAATATATATATATATATATTATATAGAGAGAGAGAGAGAGAGAGGAGAGAGAGAGAGAGAGAGAGAGAAGGAAGGGCCAGGGCGGGTGCCCGCAGATATGCCCCCTTTAGAACAAAGAGAGAGCCAAAATCAAGGTCTCCGAGGACCACGATGCCTTTTTTTTTTTTTTTTTTTAAAAGACTGTGAAGAGTGTAAAATGCACGCGTGTGTAGTGAAGAATAGTGGGAAGTGTGCGTTTGAGAGCATACTAGGTATATATATGACCTAATGGTTAAGAAGCTACTGTAAGCTATTGATCGGGTGGTCTTGAGATCGAGTCCGAACTGGAACTTTATAATTTCTGACCCTTTTTTTTCATGTTATAAATGGAAAGTTAAAATCACCACGGATTAATATACTTGTTGGTGGGGTTTTAAGTGATTTTAACGTGTTTTTTAATTCATTTGTAACTAACTGAAATTAATTTTTTGTGGTGTTTTGAGGTCTGTACACGTTCAAAATTATTAAATTTAATTCTTTTACTTCTAAAATAAGAATTTCGACTGTGTTGTTTCATTTGATTACCTTCATTTCACGCGTGTATGAGTTTTTCATGTAAATACAAAAGCTTCCTCTTTTTCTACCATATCTATCGGCAATCCCGCTCTATATTTGTCGTAGTCATTTATTGCTATTTCAATGTCTTCGATACAATTTTTATGTTGTTTTTCGCATTTATGCGAGTGTGTTTCTGTTAAATACATGATATCTGCGTTGGTTTCCAGAGCTAGATTTTGTAGGTATGGCAATTTGCAATCTGTTTTGTCAATGTAGAGCCCTTGTATATTTTTGTATATAGTAAATTTAGTGTTAGATGTTGGTTGGTATTCGGTCGATTTTGTCGGTTCCTGGTTGGTGTTATTGAGTGGGCCGTAACACTTGGTACCATTGTGGTTGGTGAGTTAATTGTGGGTAGTAATGGGCGGGGGATGTTGCGTATATTGTTGGTGTGCATATATCCGCGAAGTCTGGTCTTTTCTCATTTTCATTTTTTTTAAATGCCCTTCGTTAATGATGTTGTCACTTATTTTACTCGGTGCTTGAGCCGTTTTTCCTCTTTCTCTTCTTTGTGTACCCTTAATGTGAAAATAAGGGCCTTCTACATTGACACATTTTTTCATTATATGAATGTCTGCGCGTATCGGCAAATTTAATTTCTTATCATGTTGAAACATTTTTTAGGATGGTTATAGATGCATCCGAACTATATTTACGCGATCCTGTTTTGTGGTATTCGCGTATTTTAGATTCTTTGAGAGTCTCGTGAGATTCATTTGATTTCCTTCACTCTAACAATACTTCTTCCCTACGTAGTTGTTTTTTAATCTTTGGTGTTCCTTCGTTTTTATTCATATTATTTGTGTAGGGGGTATTTCTTCGTCTACTGTTTCTTCCGCGCCTCCTCCTAGCGCGTTCCCCTCGATGCCCTGAATCATATTTTCATTTGTGGCGACGTTCTTTGTCGTTTCCCGTTTTTCTGTCGGTGAATTTGTCGCAATTGTTTCTTCTCCTTCAACGTTTTTCATTCCTTTGTATAACTTCTCCGTGGCTTTCCACGCGCTTGACGCGCACGAAGCCATAAAAGACAATGATTTTGTTATTCGTTCTCCATCATTTTTTTAAATTCCTTTTCCTTAAGTTTATGTGTTCGTAATGCTTAAATATATTAGTGATTCAACCCGAAATCCTGGGACCAGTCCAGATCCAAATATGCTTATTTTACGCAGTTAAGTCACAAATTGTACCAGAAACGTGTCATTCAAGCATCATTCATATTACATATTAAATAAAACAAGTACTGTAACAGAGTTCAAAACCGTTAAAGTTTGCGGTGTAATAAAAGTTCTATATAACAAATATCATTAGAAGTAAATAGAAGTCATTACGAATAATAATCATGACATTAAAAACCCAACTATTACATTCTCTCTCTCTCTCTCTCTCCTAATATATATATATGAAAGTACTTAAGAATTATCCTTGAAACACACTTAACACGGTTGATATTGTAAATAAAATAAACTTTGTGAAAGGAGAAGTTCCCTCCATAACATTATGTTAATTTCACTTTTTTTTTAGCTTAAACAATCTTTTTAAAAATGATTATTAACATTATTAATACTTAATGCAGACACACCGTTATGATACTGACATTGAAATATTTTTTACTGAAATAATTGAGTGCGGTTACTGCAATAAAATTATATATATATATATATATATATATATATATATATATATATATATAATATATATATATATATATAACACTTGTGTATATATACACAGGATCTTTTCCGTTTGACACACATGGTTCGATTTTATTTTAAATTTCTACACAGACGTAGTTTTGCAAGCCGATTACGAAATCAGAACCATTTTTTGGAGAAATTAATAATAAAAAAGTTACAACTAGCCTAAGACCCGCCCTTCGTGCGGGTCGCGGGTAGCAAAATTAACCAAACTATCACGACTTAACCTAACCAATCGTCAAAGGCGTACAATTAACCTAAAAAAATAAATAAAAAACAATACTTTTTTTTATTTATTTAATTTTATATATTAAGAGAAGAGGATTCTTATACTGTACGGCATTGACGATTGGTTAGGTTAAGTCGTGCTAGTTTGGTTAAATAAAAATATTATTTTTTTTTAATTTATTTTTTAGGGTAATTGTACGCCCTTGACGATTGGTTAGGTTAAGTCGTGATATTTTGGTTAAAGCTAACGAAAATATCACGACTTAACCTAAACGTTCCTGAGCGTGACCGACAAACGTTCCTCAGCGTGGCCGACTGACAAACTGAGCGTGACGGACTGACTGACAGACATTCCTGGGTGTTTTTAGTATACACGAAAACTGCGACCAGTTCCAAAAAATGCTACAGTGCATCGCAACATTTAATCGAAAATATTAATTTGTGTTGATTTTTGTCACTAATTTAATAAAATACTTTAAAGGGTTGTAACTTTTTTATTATTAATTTCTCCAAAAAATGGTTCTGATTTTCGTAATCGGCATGCAAAACTACGTCTGTGTAGAAATTTAAATAAAATCGAACCATGTGTGTCAAACGGAAAAGATCCATATATATATATATATATATATATATATATATATATATATATATATATATATATATATGATGGCGCAAAAGTCGCACATCATAGGAATTTTCAGTGTTGACTAAAATATATACTTTTCTTTTAGATAAGGATGGCTGCGAAATTAACAATAGACGAGAGGGTGAACTTGGTTTTAATGCATGGCATACCAAGTACTACAAATCGATGAATCGGTCCAGAATTTAAATTCTGTACTGATTCATCGATTTGTTGTACCTGATATTCCATACATTAAAACCAAGCTCACCCTCTCGTCTATTGTTAATTTCGCAGCCATCCCCTACCTAAAAGAAAAAATAATATATTGTAGTCAACACTGAAAATTCCTATGATGCGCGACTTTAGTGCCACCCTGTATATTAAAAGTGTGAAAATTAGTAAAAACATATTCATAAATGTATTACAATAATTAAACATGTGCTGAAGGTATTTGGCATGGCCTACTTACTTATAATTTACTTATAATTTACTTATAATTTCAAAAAATGCATAAAAATATCAAACCTATAATTTTATTTCGGGATGCTGAAGCCCCCGTAGCCCCTCCTCCCATCTACGTCCCTGTATATATGTATATATTGTATTCAACTTGGTCCCCATTAAAGATAAAGAAAGGAAAATTAGTTTTCTCACTTTAATTTACGGTCTAGACTCTAGACGTAGTTAGAAAATAAAATTTGATTGACGTAAAAATTGTGTGTGTTTGTGAGGGAAAAACGTTTAATGGCTGTGATCACATTATAATATTACTTGGTTGGGTTTTTAATTATAATTTTACTCGTGTTTGGATTAGGTTGGACGCCTTTCTATAAAAACTTCGGAGAGTTACTCGTAATTACGTTAATATTACGCGGAAATAAACTAAAGGCACGGAAAAATGGAAGGTTTGGAATTGCGGAGGCTATGAGTTCTTGATCCAGTTTGTGTAGAGCGAGCTTAGCGTAAAATAAATGTGTTTGTGATTAAAAGGGTACATCTGCGTTGCCTTAACCCTTTAAGGACTGAAGGTACAAATTGCTAACGTTTCAAATACGAGCATTCATAACTTAACCCTACAAAAAATTCAGGGCTTAAAGGGTTAAGGAGGAAATACAAACTCGCGGTGTATCTTGCTCTTGAAGAATTATGCACCCAGATCTATAAAGACAGTAGTGTCTGCGATGCAACCTAACGACATAGGCATTAACATGGTCATGACTGAGGCTGTTCAGTGGATTATGATAACGCGGAGTAATGTTGCTTCTAGTGATAATGAGCCACGTACAGGAGCCTCGTTGTATATTCATCCTCTATACACTCGTCAATGATACTAGGAGCTGCTTATGCCCTGAATAGGTGTATCGGCGGAGCGCGGTGCTTTTGTATAACAGTGAAGCTTTTCTTACCATTTGCACTTAAGCTAGTGACATTTGTGCATTTATGTCTAAAGCGCAATATATAATAATTTATTATATATATATATATATATATATATATATATATATATATATATATATATACTAGGGCCCTGCGAATCACAATTTTTTTTCTAATCGAATCTCGAATCAAATCATCCCAAACAATTTAAATCGAATCGAATCTCGAATCGAATCAACTGTACACAAAGATTAGTGTGTTTCTACACACAATTAGTAATAAGCATAAAATTAATTAAATCTTGTTGAGAACAAAGAACAAAGTAAATCCTTCTAAAAAAAAATATATTAAGTATTTGATGATGAGGAGGAACAATGGTATTAAAGTATGACAAAAGTGTTATTGCGCGAGAGATTGGTCTCAGTATATAGATTGAATTATAATCTAAGTAAAAAGGAAAATGTTTATTTACGAAAATGTTCTTCGAAACAACATCACTGATGTTGTTTACCGGACTTAATGGAGATTCGAAAATATCGAATAGGAGCCCATGCTAACGAATCAAATCGAATCCTCTCTTCCGATTCTAAATCAAATCGAATCTCGAAGCTTCGCAGGGCCCTAATTCAAAAATACAAATACATATTTTTCTTAATCTTAAAAATGGTGTTTGTGCATTTTTGTTTGTAAATGTCTCACTGTTACGTTGTTTGTAAAATTCCTTTTTATAAAATAAGCAAATATATATATATATATATACGCGTGTTGAATGATAGTTTGAGGCTGTTTTTGAGCAACACAAACAGTGAACTTAAATTGTTGGCAACAAAGCTGGCTTTTAAGGAAGAAATACGTCGATTACAGTTTCAATTAAGTCAACATAACTCGGATATATGTACATATTTATTTATTTATTTTTATGTACGTATGTAAAAGTTTTGGCGTGTGTGTAAAATGTTTTCATAAGGCGATAAAATCGTGCCATTTAGGAATGAATGCTTTTACGGTTCTTCGTTCGTAAGATGGTCGAAAATGGCGGATTGTAAATTGTAAACATACTCTAATATTTTCTATACATGTTCATTTTTCAAAGAAATATATTATTATTATTATATTATTATTATTACTGAATTTGGCTATTATTAAGTTTCGCGGAGACCAGATTACACTAGGTTAGGTGGTCGTTTTACATTGGTTAATTATTTCCCACGTGACCAATTTCGACTAATCAGGTTCTTTATGACAAATTTCGACCTTGTCAAAAAACTGGTCTCCCCGAAACTTAATACAGGTATTTATCTTAAATTTAAAAGTTTATAAATGAAATGAATAAAGATACGTTATCGAATACGGTACGATAAAGATTAGACGTATCACTTTACAAAAAATCTTGAATACGATCATCATTCGTCGTTTGCTTCGTCGTAACCATGGTAACACGCAAATAAAGTACAGTACGTACATTTGGTGAGCGACACTGATATCTTTAAAACTTTATTCTTGGTCTTACCTTCTTCTGTTTATCATCGCTCTCCTTCAGGTAGAGGTAAAGGAGATGTCCCGAGAGAACGCAGCGGAAGGACTTCGAGTTTTTCATTCCCGGCAGGAGGCCTTTCGACCTCTTCGAGAGGACACCGTGGTAGTCGCATTTACCTACAATTTAGAACGAAAGAGTTCATTTTGAATAGTTGATTTAATTATTAATGAGTCTAATTATTATTTAATAATAATTGTGAAGTTATTAAGAAATAATGACAAATGTAAATGATTTGTAGAAACAATATGTTTCCCTTTCCACAGGGTGGAAATGGGGTTGGGGGGACATAATTACCTTTATTAATGAATAATGATACGTAATAATGTTTAAAAACGAATTATACGCTTTGTTTACGAGTTATTGTATACTTTTAACGAAAGTATTGCCAGAGAGTTGGATTTTATGAAACTTTTGAAGTACTTTCCTCGGACTGGAACGAAGTGCACTTCAAAATCAAGAATTAATATAATTATAATGAGTGACGAGGGCTAGAAACTGGCACAACGCTCAGGCCAACCAATACGGCCCATTGCCCTAATCCTATTATTACCAGTATCGTCGGGGTTGAACCCAAATTAGGAATTAGCAACGCATAATACCGGGGAAAAGTGTAAAAATAGGACAATAATTGTTTCAGCTTTCATATTATTTTTAGCTACCATTTATTAATTGGATTATGACATTACGATACATTTTAAGAGTTTTAAATAATGTACAAAAACACCTTAGTGTGTATGCTATGTATATATATATATATATATATATATATATTTTATAATACAAAATTTGCCCCCACCAGGATTCAAACACACCACTTCTCGAGTAGCAGGTGAAGGCGCTAGCCACTATACTACGACAGAAGAGAGGTTTAACACGTAACATACTCGTGAACGTGAATGCGTTTCCTAGGTTGTTTAAATATATGAAATATTGTGCTCACTTTCATCCCGTCCTGGTGTAGTGGCTAGCTCCCTCACCTTCTCTACCCAACAGATGGTGAGTTTGAACACTGGTTAGGGCATATATATATATATATATATATATATATATATATCGATCATAAGTTTGAGTAGACATGCATGCGATTATGATTTAAAAGTCCAAAACAAATGTGTGTGCATTTCTTGTTTAAGAGAACCTATACTCATCGGATCAACACCACCATAACATCGACACTCTAAAAAACTAACTTAATATAATCTAACTTAATCTAACCCAAAATATACTCGTCGATAGAATATAAAGTCGATCAGATGTCGTAATCCCGGTTTAATACGTAACGTATGAGGCCCTCCTAGGAAGAAGTGGCTAAACGACAAAAGTAAAAAAAAAACGGCAAAAAACGCAGTTAAAGTCGTACCACATCCGAAGTTGTCGTAACTTTTGAACTTACGAGATATTATTTCGTCAAAATATCTTCAAAAAGTTCAAAAGTTATGCCAACTTTCAAATCGGTACGACTTTATAAGGCGTTTTCTGGCATTCTTTACTTTTATCGCTTAGCCACTTCTTCTTAGGGGGAAGCCTCATCTACAGTATACTATAAAGAGGGAGTCCTGTCCGTCTGTCTGAGACACCATGTATTTACTATTAAGCGATTCTGAACATAGAAATGCGCTTTGCATTCTTTCAACATTTTACTTAAGCGAGTTAAGATTTTCATTGCTTCATAAAATGGGTTCAGATGTGAAACTTAAGATTTTCATTGCTACGTTATTTTCTAGTTTTATTGGCCGAATAATTGAACCCTCAGTAATTAGTGGGGGGGGGGGGGGGGCAATTATTCGGTTAATAAAACTATAGAAAAGAACGCAGCAATGAAAATCTTGAGCTTCACATCCGAACCGATTGTATCAAGATTTATGAAGCTTAAGATTTTCATGGCTGCGTTCTTTTCTATAGTTTTATTGACCGAATAATTGACTCCCCAGTAATTGGGGGGCACAGGCCCCAGCATCGCGGGTCTAGCTAAATGAGCCCGTAGGGCGCACTTTTGCTAGTATATTATAAAATACGAGACGCTGCGCAAATAAATCGCATCGAGTAATTTACATAGACGGGTCAGTATCTAAATTATTTAGTGTGAACTCATCGAGCACGGATGATGGCTTGACCCGTAGAAGGCATCGAATCAATCGGATCCTGTAACTTTTCCGTAGTGTGCTTGACATTTCGAATGGACAATAAGCCACAGGTTCTGCAAGCTCGTTAATTTCAGTTTTTGAGACGTTTTAGTCTTACCATAAATACTAAATTGGGTGTCGGTCAAGACTTTATAATGAAAACTTCAGCAGTTGAACCATCCCAATTTGCTCCTGATTCTCCAATATGTTCCGAGTCGTTGTCTCGCGTGAATCCTCTCCCAATAAAGCGAACTTCGCTCAGCATTGGATGCTGAACCAAAATTCTGTGGTAGTGCGTCTTATTTGTATTCTCATCAGTTTTTACGACATCACTCAGTCCACCTAAACTGAGGCATTCCTTCGCCATAACAGATTTACCATAATGTTTCACAGTCTTAGTGATGCAGTTTGACTCAAACTTTTCATGACTGAGTCGTCTCACAAACCTACATCTTCTATTTCCAAAAATCTCAATTTTGGCCTCATCACTCCCTAAAATATTTCTTCATTTATCACACCAGTTTTAATGTCCCTTTCCAAACTTAAGTGTCTTTCTTATTTCCATCATCTAATACAGGTACATTGGTAAACAAAGACTGGACATCAAAGGAAGCCATGAAACAAACCTTAAATTTCAACTTGGTGACACAATCAACAAACTCAAAAGAATCTCGCAAAGTGAAACCCTCTCACACGTAGTCATTTTACTTTGCGAGATTCTTTGGAGTTTGTTGAATGTGTCACCAATTTGAAATTTAAGGATTGTTTCATGGCTTCCTTTAATGTTTAGTCTTTGGTTACCAATGTACCTGCATTAGAAACTTGTGATATTATCATAAATTCTTTGTTTGGCTCCACTAATGACATTTTTGGATTAAGCAATTATTTTCAAAACTTTTAAAGTTATCAGTCCAGGATACCATTTTCTTTTTTAATAAAGAACTTTTCCACCAGCACGAGGGAATGGCAATGGGTTCTCCCCTTGGTACGTCTTTTGCTAATAGTTTTCTTTGCTTTCACGAGGAAAAGTGGCTGAGAGGTTGTCCGCCTGACTTTAAAACTATTTTATTTAAACGTTATGTAGACGACTGTTTTGTCATTTTTAAGCATAAAGATCACGCCCCTTTGTTTTTAAATTACATTAATACTAAGCATCATAATATTAAATTCTCTGAAGTAGAAGAATACAATAAAATTTCGTTTCTTGATGTTACCGTAAATAAACAGAGTACAGATTTCTCAACACAAGTATATAGAAAACCAACTACCATCCAACTCGGTACCTATTTTTTCAGGAATATCCCACTTAGTTTTAAACTAGCTAGTATTAAAAGTCGTATTTTTAGAGCCTATCACCTCTGTTCAAGTTGGTTTTCATTTAACTTAAAAATTTAGTATCTTAAGAGATTTTTTAATTATAATTTTTGGTGCACTTCAACTATTGAAACATTAATTTCAAAATTTTTAATAACTTATATTCGCCTAAAATAATCCAGTCCACGGTTTCGAAACAAAAGGTTTATCTTAAGCTTCCATTTTTAGACCAACTAACTTTTAAACTCAATAAAGATGTCCCCTCTATTTTGGACAGACAGTTTCATCAATGCGATTTCATAATTATTAATTCTAATCCTAATTCACCGCAATCTTTTTTTCGCCATAAAGATCACCTCCCCGTGCTTTTGAGATCCTTCGTAAGTTATCTATATACACGCGCGACCTGCCAAAGTCACTATGTAGGGCAGACTGCCCCGCAGTTAAAACTTAGGATTTCGAAGCATTTGGGTCTTTCTTATCGAACTTCTCGCCCTCTTTCCACTCCCGAATCCTCCGCTATTTGCATCATTCACAGAAACCCACGACCACCCGCGCCCCCAGGACTCCTTTACGATTTTGTCGTCTGCTTCTAATTCGCTCGATCTCAAAATTTTAGAATCCCTCTTTATCAGGAAATTAAATCCAGAATTAAATGACAGCCTTTCCTCGAAAAAATTACATACTTCATAATAACCAAACAACCAACACATTTTTCAACACAACTAAGCACTAATTTAGGTTCTTACTCCTTTCCCTCCTTTCCAGTTGTCATTTGCCAGCTCCTACCATCCAGTAGTCCTTTAAAATTTTAGTTTATTCTAATGTTTTATTTTTAATGGGTTTGACTTTTGTTTTGTAATCCAGAAATTTTTTTAAGCTATTTTTTTTAAAACTATTTTGCTTATTTTGTTTAGTTATATTATTGATTTTTTTTCTCTAATTTTGATGCTTTCATTTAGTCACTGAAGATGGCCCCTGAGTGGACCGAAACGTTCGGCCAATAAATGTTCTGAGAGTCGTGTCTCTTGTCTTTATATTCCTGTTGAGGATAAGATTCCCGAAGAACACTTCTATCGTAACTATATATATATATATATATATATATATCTTCTTCTTTCTTTAGTTCAGGAAGAACCGATTCGCCTCCACCTAAAGGGCACATCTCAGCGGAAAAACAAAGAAAAAGTGAGAGGAAAGACAGAGGAAAAAGAAAGGGTGGAGGGGACAGTCGAAGTGGAAAAAGACCAAGGATGACAAGGACTGCAGGGTCGAGCCCCATCATCCCTGGGTGCCAGGGCCGGGAGGGCGCACGTGAAACCTCCAGGAACAAGCACGTACAAACGAGCACAAAGAGCACTCAAGAGCACGAGCTTAGAACCCCCTTGCGGGGATATATATATATATATATATATATATATATTATATATATATATGCCAACCAACTTAATGGAAAAAAGAAAGTGCATTGTACTCGTACGCCAACCATTCCCTACAGTGTAATAAAAGTGTCTTAAGGCTTAGATCCGTACCTACGAGTATCCTGAAGGGGATGTGTTCGATATCTTCCGCATAGAATTCGTCGTCTCTTTCATCGGGATTGTCGTTCCTATGGAGGTCAGCACTGCTTCGATGACTTTGCGTCGCCGTCAGCTGCGAGCAGGTCTTAAAAAAATAAAATAAATAAGTTACCATTTAAAAACTATATTAAACTATATTAAAATTCATTATCTGAACATGGTTATTTTTTCAGTTAATTTTTTTTATTTATAAAAAAAAAATAATTTAAATTTTAAGTATTGAAAACCATTTTACTCTTTAACTTCTATTTTTAATTACAAGTATACCCAGTTTTCTCGAGAGTTATGTTCCTCAGACTCATTACGAATAGCGAAACTGCGAATAAAGAATAAATTTTTTTCACGTATAAATATGTTTTATGGGGGTATGCATTCCGGTGGCCATTTTTCAGAAGGTAAGATGTTTGGATACGTTCCCATACGATACATAAAAGCGAGTATAAAACACGAATACAGATCTGTATTAGCTGAGTAAGTTATGAATAACATCAATAAAAGAATAAACATACATGTACTGTACTTTTATTTCCTCAAACCACCCCCGACTCGCACTGAAAGTTTCACCACCACTGCTCTCACCTTTACCAACGACTTACTTCCTCACATCTCGCCACAAAGACCGTGCCTTTTCTTGAATAATGGCCCGCGATACGGGCATGCTGCGCTGCGTTTGGTAGCAGGCGGAATTGTGAATTATTTTTCCCTTATCTGGCATTGCGAATAACGGAGCTGGGCTTGCGAATAGCGGAATTTGGTGTCAAAAAATATATTACGTATAAGCGAAGCTATGAATAACGGGGTATACCTGTATATGTTTTTAAAATTAAAATCTTTTGACGATTAGCTTATGAAAATCATAAGAAAATCCTTTTCTAATAATCCAACAATTAATGGTGCGAAGTGAGTGTTTTCAATTGGCGGCTCGCCGCAGTAAACCACGAAAACGAGCGTAAACAGCGGATTCTGAGTGAGGGCTAGTTGGGAGAAGGTAACCTCCAAGAAGCTCATTTCCACGCAACGTACGTGGGGATGAGTGTGCCCTAAGGGTCACTCGAGCCAGGGCGGAAACGGAATAAGCGACCAACTCAACTTCACCCGATGCCGTAGGTTGTGAGCGAACCAGCGTACAGTGCCACAAATGGGTTAAAAAACGGCCAAAAACCAAAAATAAGAAATTTAAGTAAATTCTATTAAAACCATTTCCACGTCAAAATGAAACACTTCTACTTACTGATTTAAGTATTTGAAATTTTATTCTCTTACAGTAAGGCAAGAAAAATCTACGAAATAATATACATTGTCTTAAAATATCTTGGAGGGGACAAAATATGTTTGTTCTAACAACTTACTTGAAGTTACTATATCACAAAAAATTGTCTGTAGTTTCATGTTCTGCTTAGTTCTATTGAAAGAATAAACAGTTTAGAACATTTTCATGCATATTTTTTTATTGAAAACTAAAAAGATAGCATTAATTAAAAAAACTATGGCAATATCATAGATTACAGATTAAATTGTTATCTAGAAAATGTGTAAAATTAGCAAAACAAAAAATGGGGGATTTTGGGGAATGTAATTTTTGTGTTAAACATTAATGCAACCTTTAAGTAAATCAAAGAAACAAAACTTTTTTGCGACTTTGCGTGTTAGAATGTTTTTCATGTATTAACTAACTAAGTCTGCAAGAAGAGTGATGCGTGATTCCCAGTTACACCACTCATAAAGTTAGAGTAGGAGAAAATACTGAAGTTGAAATTGCCATGAAATACGAGTTATCTCTAACTATGCTTGATGGAAAGGCTATCAATGCAATTACAGATACTACTTCAACACAGTCATGTAATTTATGTTTAGCAAAACCATCCCGAATGAATGACATTGATTTTCTCTTGAAAAAAGAAATAATTAATACTGATGCTGTTGAATATGGTCTCTCAATATTGCATTGCTGGATTAGATTTTTTGAATTTATCTTACATATTGGATATAAATTAGAAACTAAAAAATGGATGGCTAGAACTGAAGAGGAAAAGAAGAGTGTGCAAGCCAGAAAAAAACAGATCAAGTGGGATTTCAGAAAACGACTTCATTTACTGGTGGATCATCCGAAAGCAGGGGCTGGAAACACAAATGATGGAAACACAGCAAGAAGAGCTTTCCAAAATGCAGAGATATTTTCCGAAATCACAGGTGTGAACAAGAAAGTAATTGATATGCTCTATTGTATCTTGCAGGTTCTCAGTTGTCAAAACCAAGTTGACATTGCAAAATTTGAATCTTATTGTCGAAAAGCTGCTACGACTATTGTAAATTTATATCCATGGTATAAAATTCCTGCTTCAGTACACAAAGTACTTCTACATGGAGGTTTGGTGATGAAAAATCATCTACATCCAATTGGTTCTTATTCAGAAGAATGCCAAGAATGTCTACATAAAGTAATAAGAAATGTTCGTCTCCATCATTCCAGAAAAACATCTCGACTGAATACTATGCAAGATCAAATTCATTATCTTTTAGTATCAAGCGATCCAGTCATTAGTACAGTTCGAAAAAAGAATAGAAACCCCAAATTGAGAGAGATGTCAGAAGAGGCACGTTCACTTTTAAAAGAGAGTGAAATATTAGAGAATTTAAATATTAGTTCTGATGAGGAAGATATGTTCTAAATATGAAGTTTTTGTAATTTTGTTTACACTATTTACTTTTTTTCATATCAGTTGTCACACTTATTTTGGGGGAATTAATTTCATAAACTTTAAGAGGTATTACGATGTTTTTTATTTACCCCTTCTGATATAGTGGCAGGTTATCAAATAATGTTTTAAACAGTAGATGTGTATAGTGATTAAAATGAAACCATACTTATTTTAGTATGTCATTTGACAAAATCTGCAAAACATAGGCCTAATTAACAATTATCTGTTTAGTATATTTTTAGTAATTTGAGAAACTTAAGAAACTACAGTAGGTCATAACCTATTGATTTGGAATATTATTATTATTTATAGAAAAATCACTCAATATGTCACCATTACATATATACAAAAGGTACTAAACATAATTTTTTATTAAAATAAATCATAATTAAACATTTCAACTACATAAAACTAAGTACAATAGAAAAAAATAATTTTGGCCGTTTTTTAACCCATTTGTGGCACTGTGCTGCAGCGCCACGCGGCTCGGAGTCCGCCACCGTAACCACTGAGTCCCCGAGCTCCCAGGGTGACTGGTCAATTATGAAATTGTTATATTTCATTTAATATTCAATTTTATATCATCTTAAATGCGTTTAATTTGAAGTTGTTAAATTTTAAAATTTAATAAAATAGTGTCGTGGAATTGGAAAATAATTGTGGTTTTTCCTATTACTTAAATGTTTTGAATGTGTCCCCGTTAAACAACTTTTGAAGAGCCTTCGTATAAACTCGACCAAAAGAGGCGGCTTCGAACAGCAAAACAACTTTAGATGAGTTTAATATCAAAAGTAGAATAAACTTTGGGTGAATTTCTAGTTTAGCGAAGTCAATTTATTGGCGTTAAAATTTCTAACCTAACCTAACCTAGGTTAAATTAGGTTAGATATTTTGGCGCCAATAAATTGACTTCACTGAACGAGGAATTTATCAAAGTTTATTTAAAATACTTCTTTTTACGATAACAAATTAAAGGTAGTTTTCATAAATAGTTAACGTAAGTTAAATATAAGTACTTATTTTCAATCTCTTTACCGATAAGAAGATATTTTACATTAATGGAAATAGTCGCATTTTTTATTGCTGGTTTCTCGTATTATTTATTAACGACATGAAATACAGGGTGCTCCAATTATTTTAAGACCATCTTAAACTGAAAAAGTGCGAGATAAATGGAACACCCTGTATTTTCTGAAATCGATATATGAATGCGTGCTATGAGAACATTTTTAATAGTGAAAAAATGCCTATTGTTTGGTCGTGGCCTTGAAAATTAAATAATAAAGTGGAACTCAAAAAAGATTTAACTGACTCCGAAAGGAGCGTGGTAGTCGGAGCCCGTTTGGCTGGTCGTGTTTCATTGATAAAAGTCGCCCAGACTGCCCGTGTATCTCGAGGAACAATTCCCAAGGTTACGACTTCATGGAGGGAAATGATAATGCTACACCAAATAAAGAAAATAGTTGTCGGAAAGGAACTGAGAAAACGTGACACGGGAATCTTATCACGAGCCGTGAAGCGTGAACCGAACTTTACTCGGTTCAAACTTTGCTTAGAACTTAACAATAGTTTACAACGACCAAAACCATTAAAAAAATACGAGAGAAGCGAACTGGATAAAGTATACTGTGTACTAGAGGATACTATGAACTAGATACAGGATACTATACACTGTATAGCAGCAGCTATAGCCTATACAGTGGAAAACTCATAAAATAATCAATACAAAACCTCGAATAAAAATGGAGTCGAACACACACACACACACACACACACACACAAACGTTTGGGCACCTTGCAAATACGCGACATTTTCACATTTTTAGTTGTGAAAGGCGACATTTAACCTAATATAAATAAACAAGTTAAATTAACCTAACATAACCAAATCTAACCAAGCATAAACTTCATTACATCTCCTTTTTTCATGATATTTAATACTTTTTACTAACAAAATAAGTCTGAAACTATGACAACACTGCTAATATTCTTATACGTACGTGCCTATAGCGATATATAATATATATATATATATTATATATATATATATATATATATATATATATATATATCATGTTTGCTCATCAAATTGCTTGGGACGAGCAAAACATCTCAACGGGTGGTCTGTTATATCCAAGTATTGTACATAATTTTGCTGTTTAATTTCAAATGTATTTACATCTGAAATCGTGAGACAAAGGAGACCGCTAACTTGACTCGCCTTATTTAGGATTAAATATATATATATATATACCTCTATGTCTTCGAATTCTTCGCAACTTTCTTGTTTCTTGTCTCCTATTAACGTCGTGTTCTGGTTTTGGCCTGTAACGACACCATCGCCGCTGTAACCGGTACTTGACCCATTACTGCCGCCGGTACTGCTATAGTTGGTACTACTGCTACTGCTGGTGCTCATCCGACTGCTGTTAACTGCCGTATTTTATGCAAATTTAAAAAAAATGCGATCAACTGCGCATTAAAATGAATTTCACTTTTGAAACACCTTTTGTACGTTTAAATGTAACTTTAGAAAGTCATTAAAGAAAAGTGTATATAAAAAGCAAAATTACAAACGAATCGGATAACAAACAAATGCCCTTTCATGCCCAGCTCTTAATGGGCACAAAAGCGCAACAACATTATGGAGTGATTCGCAGAATGTCTTTTTTTCTTCCTAAAATGTATCATCCAAATAAGGAGGATTTTGCCTCTACCAACCATTCGGATGTTCCACATTCAAGTACGAGAGAGAGTTGGATGCGTGACGGATATTGGCATTTGGTTCTACCGTTGAGGTGAAATGAAGGAAAGGATAGGGGATCCTGAGACCCTCGAGTTGCAGCAGTAGGCCCCTCCTCATGCATTCCGCTTTCCCGCTCAGTGACTCGTTTTTGAGGCCATCCGTTAGGAAGAAGTGTATTCCTGAAAAGACAAACGAATAATATTTCGGTTGAGTGGTTTACCCTTCTCACAATAATGGCGGCCATGAACGATAAGAAAATATTGAGAGATGGATAAATGCGGGACGTGTAATGTTTATTAAGTTGCGTAGTTCAGCCTTCACATTATAATCGTGGTCATATTTGGTATAGTCCATAGGGGGATATGATTGATGTTATGGGCAACTCCGTACGCGTACCGAAGTAAAACTCGCAGCATAGAGGAAGATTCGTCCTTGCGTCGCCGGGGCTCGAATGTTTTTGGGGTGGAGGGTGGGGTGGGGGGGTCCTGGATAGTGTAGGCTCTGTAATGGATAGGGTACTTGGTTCGTGGCCCGGCGAGCAGGGGCGAATCCTCCTCCTCCTCCTCCTCTTTGCTACGCGTTTTACTTCAGTCTCCATATAAACCAAACTTTATACGTACCCTGTTGGGGGGATAGTAGGTTCTTGGATGGGGAACATTTGCGGAAAAGTGAAAACGAAAACGAGTAATAACGAAAAGAGAAATTATTAAAAGAAAAAAAAAGAAAAATTTACTTTTAGCTCATAAAATGCGAGTGAAAAATAAAAAAAACCCTTAATAGCCTATAAAATATATATATATAAAGAACGCCAACTATTTCTATTTATAACCCGTAATCAAAACATGTTTTTAGAAACGTTCGTTTCTCCCTTACAAGTATTACAATTACATACTATTCCACTGAATTACCTTTAAAAATAAAATGTACAACTATGAATGACTTTATAAAGATAAAACCATTATTTTAAGCAGAATTTCTCTTCAATAATTTTTCCTACATGTATAAAATGTTTATGTATTATTATTATTATTAGAATACCAAACGATAATATTTTTTCTTTTATGCAGGAAGGGGGGGAGGGGGCCAAGGGCGAATGCTGTATATTGTTTTTAGCTATTACTCCAAATGAAAACGTATTCATAGACCAAAATAGCGTAAACAGTTTGCAGAAATGTTATGTCATACACGGTGAAGTAACTAATTTGATAAAAAAACAAAATCCTTAAGATGTATTGCCTTCTATTTTATACAAAATAGATTTTCTTTTGACGTAAACTCACCAAATTACACGAACAAAATCCAATTTTATAAAGTCGACAATCAATCTTATGCTCGTTTACTTTGCTCCTATTCGACCTTATGTACGTTTCACGCGCTTAAGATTCGAGTGAATATCTAAAGGTTGCTCAATATTTCGACTGAAAACGACAAACCTGTATAAATACAGTTAAGATTTTAAGTTAAAATGACTAACCTAACCGGGTATAGCGTAACTTAATTTAACCCAACCTAATTTAAACTAACTTGACACGAATTAAACAGGCCGCGTAAGATCGAATTGTCCGACCTTATTGATGCGTTCGAATTTACGCGAATCGAACTTACGTACTTCCGACTTTTTGTGGATCGACGTTATGCGGTTCTATTTTGTCTCGCTAAAATCAATGCCTTTAACGGGACCGTTTAACGAAGGAAAATACTAACAATGACAAATAAGTAAGTATACAACTGTTACAACACCTATAAATGTTTCAATGTGACCTCGTGAATCAATTTTGAAATACTATAATAATATAAATGCGTATTATTTAAATATATTTACCACTTAAGTTCTCAATATATTTATATTTTGTAGATTAAGTTCAAAAATATAATTCTATAACTGTTGAGGCCATTTTCAAAATAAAATAGTTCATTAAAACAAAGCTAAAATGTTGTCTGGTTTAACATTTCTAAACGTCTCTCATTTTGTTGAAGAGAAAAAGTTTAATTTTAGTCATACCTCAAATTACTCTCCATAACTTGACAGAAAACGTAAATTAATACGTGTAAGTATATATTAAACGAACCATTTAACCCCTTCAAAATGGGCAACTCTTTCAAATATTGAATTTCACATTCCTAAACTAAGAATCATGATTCCTAATTATAAATGGTTATATATATATATATATATATATATATATATATATATATATATGATACACACAGACCGTGCATGGCACAAGGAACTCTTCTGGGATAATTAAATCCACTATAGTCCGAATAAGTAATGGTAAATGACAAATACCATAGTTTTTCTTTTTCATGATGCTAGCCCGACGTGGGCAACGGGTCACTCGTCTATTTATGGGACCTCTTTGCGAGTGACCCGTTGCCCACGTCGGGCTAGCATCATGAAAAAGAAAAACTATGGTATTTGTCATTTACCATTACTTATTCGGACTATAGTGGATTTAATTATCCCAGAAGAGTTCCTTGTGCCATGCACGGTCTGTGTGTATCATAAAAAACTCAGGGGACCATTCTGAGTTCATTCCCATATATATATTTTTTTATTTTTTATTTTTTGTATGAATAAAAATGCCCACAACAGGATTCGATTGAACTCGAGACCTCCTGAGTAAGAGTCACGAGCAATACCAACACACAATAACGGGATAAAAATTTGCACAATCTGTCGTGTATTTAACTGACCAAGGAACCAACGCAACACTTTCGCGTCCAGAGGTATTTTACGATGTTAGCCCTCACGCATTACCTCGAGTGCAGGAGGGTTAACATCGTAAAACACCTTTCGATGCAGTTATTTCATCAGCCGTTTACAAATACGCGTGACAACTTTCGTCCCATCATAGTGTGATGGCTACTCCTACTTAGGGGGTCCTAGGTTTGAATCTTGGTGGGGCATTTTTTTATATATAATTTTTTTTTTTGACAGAGTTGTTTGATCTTCGCAGTATCTAAGGTCATATGACGGAGGGGACGTACAACTGTGCGTAGGATCCGAACCTCGGGTTTTATAGACATAGAGGACGGTATATATACGTTAATTATACTGCGTGTTCTTTGCAGTTAAAATGTGTGTGTATGTATATATATATATATATATTTTTTTTTTTTAAGTTCGGGAAGAACCGATTCGCCTCTATTTAAAAGGGCATATCTCAGCGGAAAAACAAAGAAAAAGTGAGAGGAAAGACAGAGGAAAAAGAAAGGGTGGAGGGGACAGTCGAAGTGGAAAAAGACCAAGGATGAGAAAGACTGCAGGGTCGAGCCCCATCATCCTTGGGTGCTAGGGCCGGGAGGGCGCACGTGAAACCTCCAGGAACAAGCACGTACAAACGAGCACAAAGAGCACTCAAAAGCACGAGCTTAGAACCCCCTTGCGGGGATATATATATATATAATATATATATATATCACGTAAAGAACGACGCTTGTATAGGAGATATTCCGCGCAAGACGAGAGAGAGAGAACGAAACAAATGAAAAAATGAGGTAACCACCCGGGAATCGAACCTTTCGATTCCCGGGTGGTTACCTCATTTTTTCATTTGTTTCGTTCTCTCTCTCTCGTCTTGCGCGGAATATCTCCTATACAAGCGTCGTTCTTTACGTTATTTATACTGCGTGTTCTTTGTAGTTATATATATATATATATATATATATATATATATATATACACCTATGTTTTTTTTAAACGTTTTTGCAAGGTGACAAAATAAATTTCCTATTGTTTTGACTTGAAGGTAAGCCAAAAAAATTAGATAAAAAATGATTTTATTTAATATTTTCAACCTTTTTCTTAAATTTGTTTTTCATCAGTTAATTAAGCTTTTTCAAAGTATTTTGACGTATTTTATTAAATTTAAGTCTTTGATTCAAAGTTCATTGAGAAAAATGAAAGAAATCTAGACCCAAATTATAAATTTTGAAATATGACCTATTGTCAGTGAATTAAATCTTAACAGTGAAGGCCTCATTGTAGGCCCAAATATAAGCTTCTGACATGACTACGACAAAGGTCTCTTTCCAAGTAAGGAAGTGAGTCAAATACTGTCATTAATCAAAACTGAAAAGATTAATGCATCATTTACAAACAGTATAAAAACGGGAGAGATATACTTTATATACGGCCACCATTTATAATTTTATGGTATTGAAAAGCATTTATACTGCATATTATCATCATACCATTTTTTTTATCATTACTCCCGAATTATTATGTTCAAATATTACTTTTAAAAATGAATATATTATCCAATGATACAATAGGTTTACTTTATGTACGATATGCGCACGATAATACCATAATTTTGTTTTTACATAGAAAATAGCAACTCTGTGCTAAATATCAATGGAACGCCCAATGATTTAGAAATCATGGGCGGAGCCTGCTTGAAGTTAACGGTAACCTCTGCACGTTAGACCCTATTTGGCTATAAAAATTGTAATTGTATTTGCGTATTAGCTTAAATACCTACTGTTTAGCTTTATAGTGAAGAAAATAAATTCCACTCCGTTCAATAAATTCTATTCATACCCATTATTCTCATTTACTATTACAACATTTATGAGTCATCCGACTCATCCATGACCACGCTTTAATAACATAATTATGGACTTCCCAAATTTATAGGAAATAATATATATATATTTTTTTTTTTTTTAAGTTCGGGAAGAACCGATTCGCCTCTATTTAAAAGGGCATATCTCGGCGGAAAAACAAAGAAAAAGTGAGAGGAAAGACAGAGGAAAAAGAAAGGGTGGAGGGGACAGTCGAAGTGGAAAAAGACCAAGGATGACAAGGACTGCAGGGTCGAGCCCCATCATCCTTGGGTGCTTATATATATATATATATATATATATATATATATATATATATAATGCTAAGTTAATTAGTATTATATATAATTTGGCAATGATAGAGTTGATAAAAAAATCATAACATAAACAAGAGACAAGAAACAGTTTTTCATTCATAACTGGTTTTAACTGCAGGGCTCGTTTCATGCTGGCCAAACACTAGCCTAGTCTAAGCCATTACAGCTGCATGACCGTAAAAGTAAAGCGTACAGTACTTAAAAAAAATAAAGCGTGCTGTGCTCGTTAGAAACGCGCATGTGTCTACGTATGTGCGTATGGTTTTCTTTTTGTGATATTATTTAATGAAGATAACTATTTTTAGAATATATAGAAGGAAGTAAATACCCAAGTCGATGTATATTTATTTTCTTTGTACGCAACTTCTGTCAACAGTTTTGCAATTATTGCAAATACGTTTTGAAGAAGGAACATATTGTTTCAAAAGTCATGAATCATTAATTTAATTTGACGATGAATGGCTACGATTAATTCAATCCTCTTCACAGAAAGATTCAAAAGGAAATTAATTAAATTTAAAAAATTCTGTAGACGAATCTAGAAGTAAATTTAATTTCTGTTACGAAATATATACATTTGAAATTAAGGTACGGACGATATAGCCTACGTACGAAGCGACACGGTTGTTTTGACTTCGCACTCTTCCTCCCTCAACGGGAGTAAACTTTATTATGGCGCATGGTACTCGCTTAATTAAGATGTGGGCAGACTAGGGAAACAGTCATTTCATATCAAGTAGCTTTCCCACGAATCTCTCGAGGGCCTTAGTAATTTATATATTTCATTAATTTGATCAGCTCATAGTAAAAAAAAAAAACTTTGCTAAATTCACTTCACGTTTCCTTTAGAGATAGCGCAGATGTGGGAAGTCTTCATTTTCACAATTGATGATGAGTGCTTATATATATAATACCCCATTCACACGGACAGAAGCGTTCTAGTGCAATTAATACTGAAATTACTCGTTATACTAGATGTTCTAGGTTAACTCGCAAACGCTTTCACATGGCAAACTATTATCGAGTGGGCTTCCTTAACCCACTACTGTAATTTCATTTTGTATTAAATTTTTCATTCACTTTTAGATTCAAAGGAAATTAATTTAAATGAATACCAAACACCTTTAACTATGGCATAGGCCTATAAGGTAGTGTTGCCACCCGTTCGGATTTCGTCCGGACAGTCCGGAAATGAGTAGAAATGTCCGTGTCTAGATCGCACCCTCATCCGGACGCAGTTTGTCGGGATCTCGCGTGATTACGGGCAAGCGCCAAACAACATGTCCGCATTTTGGCGTGATTTAATTAAGTAGCGCAGTAGTTAAAACATGTTTTACAATTATACAGAACCAGGAAGAAAAATGAGTTCGAGGGAATAGTCTCGTAATTAATATGAATTTGCGATGTATGTCGTTGATGTAATGCGGGAGTTGATGATGTAGTGGATGCTTACCTTTGACTTATCCCGCCTAATGATCTTACATTAGCCGCCACGTATTTTAGAATATAAATGATAAAATACATCCGTTTGAGTGTTTGTACATCGTAGCACCACTCCGTTACACTGTAACTTCTTTTTTTATTATCTTCTGCAGGAAATAAATTGCATGGAAAAAAATGCCTTTTCTATAGGCTTTTCTAATAAGTGTATATAACAAAAATAAAGTCCCGCTATTTTTTGTAAGTCACATTTTCTCAGAAATTAAAATATCTTTTCCTTAAAAATAATGTGCTTATAAATTGTTCAGATTTATTTCAATTATAAGGGACTGTCGGTTCGGAGGATAATTTTTTTAGGGGGGTGGGGCCGGATTTACTGAAATGAAAAGGTGGCAACACTACTATAAGGCATACTCATCGCAAACAAAAAAATGAACCATCGCCATATACGTACACTGATTTTATATAAGTAGACCTACCCAGAAGGGAGGCCGTGAGAAAAAGTTAATATAAGGAAGGCCTGGGACCAGCCTGGGCCTGTATTTGCCAAACCTTACAAAGGTTCCGCGCGATGATTTCTCATTTCGCGAAGGTCAAGCTTGTCGCCCCCTCCTCTATATATATATATATATATATATATATATATATATAATATATACACGTCCTAATAACATGCTACAATGGACTTGGTCCAATAGCCAAGGCTGCCAAGAGGATTTGGGGGTCCCGGGACATAAGACGGCATGGCGCAAATCGCTATCAAAAAGTAGGGGGGGTACATTTGGATATCAAAATTAATGAATTTTTAGGTCATGCATTTAAAATATCGTAGCAAAAATGAAATGATAATGTCGCTGTGGATCACGTGAGCACTACCTAATGAGAACCACTGAAACTAATAACGAGCAATATTATTGGTTGTTATTAGTTTCTTGGGACTCGCTTGGGACGCCCATTATCAAGATTGGTGGCCATAACTGCGCGGAAATTGAAATACTGGTCGCGAAAATCGTCTCGAAAATAAACACCACAAACTGCTCATGGGTTTCAATCCGATATAATATAATAATAATTAATATTAATATTTATTAATTTATTATAATTGCACTTACTACTTTGGAATACCGTTTGCATAATAAGAGTTCCTAATAGTTCCCAAACAGTGGGGAGTATAATTGATACTTTGTCCCTGGCCTTCAAAAAGTCGGGGTACGTGTACCCCCTGTCCCATAGGGATTTGCGCCCATGTAAGATGGTGTGGGGGCACTAATAATTAAAAAACATCGATGGCCCATATACCCCAAAACGAGTGAGGGGTAGGCCTTTCTCGATTTATTCAATATTGCTTTGAGAGGTTTCATTTCATCAGCTCGAATTCTACTTATATCTCTGGAGGTCAAAGTCCAACCCTGATCCGTGCATCGGGAGTGAGATGATTTTTTTCGCCTCCAAAGGTACGTGTCAATCCTTTAATATAGGTCATAGGGTAAAGCGCCCGCGCATTTTCACTGAATTTTTATGTTCTCTCCGTTATGTCCATTTTATTTCTATTTCCCTCTTTATTAAATACGCATTCTATGATACATATTTAAACTTTTCAAAAAATTTTATTCTTACATTTTCAATTACAATATTGAATTGATCCTCATTTTCTTTCGTTATGGTTAATATCTCCGTTTTCTTAATATTCATTTTTATCCAGCTTCATCAAAGCAATCAAAGCTAGCTACATCAAAGCAATTTAATGTTCTTTCAAATTCCGCAACTCTCGTTGCAGCAAAACGTATGCGTATTTAACCGTACGCAAAGCTCCCCGATTGGAATGATGAGGAGAGAGGATTCTCAAGAATGGATTTGTATTAAGTCGAATTAAGACTTCTCTGAACGAGTAAAAAGTGCTTTCTTCCAATGACAAATTGCTACTTATAACCACCGTACTGTATTCAACTGATTCTGATGGTCCTAAAGAAAAAGGAAAATCTGGTTCTCGATCCCGCATGCCCTCATTATGCATAGTCGTTAATCGTTAAGTTTGCCGCGAAAATGTGTGGATAACTAATTAATATTTTATTATTAATTAACTTTAATTATATTATTAAATAAATGATGTTTACGAACAGTTCATTTCATCTTCACTCGTATCTTCTTCTCGATCCGACGTTGATCCAGTTTAGTTTTGCTAAAGAAGTTACCAAGATCGTCGACTTTGCGTTGTTGATCCATTTTCTCCTCGATAAACTTCATGGATCAATGTAAAAAGGGTTACATTTAAATTATGATACATTGTTCAAATGCAAACTGCAACACCATTCCCAAAATATTTAATTAGCCATTTTCCATCCATGTATAGTTCGGAAAAAAGTTCGTCTAGACAAAATTATAAAAAGCATAAAATTTAGTAATTGGTAAGCGTTTTTGTTTGGTTCTTTTATTCTTTTAGTGACAGTAATAAAATTTAAACAACCAAAACCAATCATTACTGATTAGTATTTTTTGTTTTTTTATAAATTTGAGGTACGTTGGCGGACTTTCTTCCGAAACTGTACGTCTTTTCGAAGCTAGTTTATTAAAATGAAATTCGTCGAAGAGAAAACAAACCTCCGAAGTGCCACGGGTCATTGTATCATCCGCTCCAGCCACCTTTCATCGGCGGCTACCGTAAGAAACGCGCATAAGTGATACACAACCACGCGTTGTATCCCAGTTTATGTAAACAAGTTTGAGCCGTTCGTCGTGACAAACTGACACTATTTACCATGTCTACGTCACTCTACGAGCCTCGTACGTGATATAAAACTCACGCGATAAACAAAGGTTCTTTACTTTCTTATCTAACCACTGCTGGTTACCTGGTCCGTAGTTAGCGTCTAGTTTTCCTCTTTTGAAAAAAAGTTTCCGATAATATCATTAAAAGTTCTATTTACGGGACTAAAGTATCGACTTCTCCGCGTTTAATTTTTATCGCAGTTTAACCGTCCAATCACGCGACCATTACAAACCTAAGCGGTGATATATCATAAGCAATAACAGTACCGGTACCATGCATAGGGTGACCAGACATCCAGCATTTTGCAGGACTGTCCGCATTTAGAGTTTCTGTCCCGCAAAAAACATTGACCAATGCGGGACAAAGCAATGTCCCGCATTCTCGTATTTATGCAATTTTCGTACAAATGAAATGTAATTTCTATTCATTATCGTAGATCTGGCATCCGCGCATCTCCTCATAAACGTTTTAAAACGTTTTTGAAACCTCCAGTACGACAGACCTCGACGGCCGACGCTCGTCAATTAAAATTTTGAATTATAATGGTGTTGACTTGTTATTTAATTGTCAGAGTACTCATACAGAAAATTCCCTTTAAAAACATTTCCAAGGTAATAGAATTCTGTTTGAGTTTACCTGGATCAAATGCTCCAACAGAGAGGGTATTTTCCATAATGAATAACTTTTGGACAAAAGAAAAAAGTCGGTTAAATATAAATACTCTAAAAGCAGCATTATTATTAACGATATGTAATTACGAGATGAGTTGCCTTGAATTTTGTGAATATCTGAACAAAGAAATACCTCTCCTTAAGAAAATACATTCCAGTGCCAAGTACAATTAAATAAAATGTTTCAATAAATTAGGTACCGTAAGTAAACTATATAAAATTACTTTTTGTTAGTACAATTATTTGTCCGTTATATATCTTTGAAAGATAAAGTAAAATGAAAATGCCTATAGAGTGCCGCAAAATGCTTTTAAAAGGTATTGGTTGGCCTGTGGAGTGTTATCGAGATATTATACGAGTATATTAGTGTAGCAATGGATCCGTCCCGCATTGGGATCGCAAAAATCTGGTCACCCTAAGCCACGCAGCTTTCGAGACACGCCTCATATTTTTGCGAGTTACTGTATTTATATATATTGTTTCAAAATCAAGAAATTAAATTACATCTACAAAAAAAAGTAATTATTTTATCAAAGATCAAAATAATTTTGTTTTATTTACAAAAAAGAAAAAGAAAAAAATACATTCTTCAAATAATTTCCATTTAGTTCCTAATTCTGGAGTCCTCATTTCTTTTTTTGAAAAGTTTTCTACTCACAAAAATCAACAACAATTTAAGTTAGTTAATTCTTTCTATGTTTTTAGTCTGATATATATTTATCATATCTTTAATGTTATTGTACGTTTTTCTTGTAGTTTCTGACAACCATTTGCATATATATATATATATATATGAGGGAGAGATAGATAGATTACGCGTAGCTAATGGTGTTTTAAAAGAATTATAAAATAAATAATTACTACAAACCAAATGCAGCAAATTAAATATAAATTAAGAATGTCAATTAAAATTGAATATAATCGTTTTTAATTTACTTTACGACGTTCATGGCTGTATTGGGACACTGTACAAGTTTTTACACAATAACACATTTCAAAAGTCGAGTACGTTGAATCGAGTCTATGCTATGATGTCATATTCACGATATGAAAAGCCTCCAACTAGTGACGATGACTAAGTACCTCATCCTTTTTCTCGTCGTGTCGCGGGAAATGTCCCGAAGTGAATGAAATGTTAAAATGATGATGATCCTATAAAGTACTTCATCACCTTTGGTACTTTTATTCGGCGTGCGAAAAGTTGCCTTCACTCGTTTTACTTTAGCCTCTTATGGTAAACTTTGGTATTAGGTTCAGGATTCCAATGAATAAACGGCATTCTCAATTGTTCTTATCCTCCAATGAACAAAAACAGTTACGTTTCTTTTGTGATTAACGAATTGAAGGATAACAACAACAACAACAACAACAATAACAACCTATGTTTGTGACTCAACATTCAGGAATTTGAAATGAGACTCACGTGACATTTTTTTTAAGCAGTCTCGAAGACAGATGAAAATCCTAATGGAAATCCAAAAAGAGAATTTGAAATATGTTCCAAATTTAGTGATAATGAGTGAGTTACGAGTTGTTTTGACAGTTTTTCAACTTTTTGGTAAATGTGGTAAATTTGTTAAAGACTGCCTCGTAAGTTACCCCCAAAATGCTCAGCTTCTCAAATGTTCACTAACCACAACGTTTCGAGCCTCCCCGAGGTAACAACACGCACTCAATACAGTAGCCTGTACTGAGCGCGTTCTTCTTTAATATGAAGAATTAAAAACTCAGTCAGCGCAATTGCGCGAGCTATTCATCAGTCCTACTCTGTCTTATAGATTAAACACTTCTCGGTATAAAAGTGTTTGTCTTTAGCTCCACTTAACACTTACTTCGGCTTTTTCATTACGTCTACTTTTTATATTTTACTTTTTAGTATTAGCTTTGGGTAATTTTTATTATTAATTTTATTATTACTCGTTTCATTACGTCTATTAATCTTTATTTTCTTTTTTAGTCCAAACATTTTTAATTTTTCAATTTATCGTTTAATTACTTGTACCATTTATTACCACGATGAATAGTGTCCTTTTTAGAATAGCATTTGTTTCTTGCCAATAGAGTTTATCATCATCATCATCATCATTATTATTATAGGCCCATTAGGCCCATTAGCTTAACGTCAATTGTCGGTAAACTTTTGGAATCCGTAGTTAGGGATCGTATTATCGATCACTTAGAAAGTAGGGGTTTGATTAATAGTAGTCAGCACGGGTTTCGACGCCATAGGTCTTGTTTAACTAATTTGTTAGAATTTTATAACGAAATAGTGCGCGAATACGATAGGCATAGGGCAGCTGACGTTATTTATTTAGATTTTAAAAAGGCGTTCGATACAGTTCCGCATAGGAGACTAATTGCGAAGGTTAAAGCGCACGTATCCGCGGTCAGGTAGCTAACTGGTTAGAAGAATGGCTTCGTGCTAGGAGGCAGAGGGTCGTAGTTAATGGTAGTGAATCGGGGTGGTTAGAGGTAGGTAGTGGTGTCCCACAGGGTTCAGTGTTAGGCCCATTGTTATTCGTAATTTACATTAACGACATAGATGTAGGATTGATTAGTAACGTGTCAAAATTCGCGGACGATACTAAAATAGGCGGTAAGGTTGTTAACGAGGACGATAGAAATAGGATCCAAGACGATGTACAGTAGATAGGATTATGGAGTGGACGGATAAGTGGCAGATGCAATTTAACATAGATAAATGTAAAGTTTTGCATATAGGTTTCTCGCAACAATAATTACGTGTACACGATGGATGATAGGGATTTAGCGAGCGTTGACGAGGAAGTAAGATTTAGGGTACGCGTAACTAAAGATTTAAAGGTTAGGAAACCAGTGCCTGGAGTCTTGCGCAAAAGCGAATAGGATGTTAGGCTTCATAGCGCGTAATTTCGAATTTAAGTCGAGAAGGATATCATATTGCCCCTTTACACAGTCCCTAGTCAGGCCTCATTAGAATATGCAGTTCAGTTTTGGTGCCCCGTACTTGCGTGAGGATATTGATAGGTTAGAAAGGGTCAGCGTCGTGCCACGAAACTTATTCCGTCATTGCGCAATAAGCCTTATGAAGATAGGATTAAAGTAGTTAGACTTGTTATTCACTCGAAACTAGGGAGATTAAGGGGGGAGCTTATTGAAGTTTTCAAAATCGTTAATAACGTCGATAACGTAAATTTTGACAAATTGTTCACTTTCGATAATAGTAATACTCGCAATAACGGATTTAAGTTGCGTGGCAGACGTTTCATTACTAATATCGCTAAAAACTTCTTTACGTTAAAGTAATTGATAAATGGAAAATCTTCCCGCGTCAGTCGTTCATTCTACCAGCGTTAATAATGTTTAAGAACCGTCTTGACAGACCATTTTAAAGGTATTAACGTTGTTTAATTTAAATAACAACAAAGTTAGTAACAGAAGCTCTGGTGGTGGTGCTCGGGGATGAGTCTGTTGACGATGAATACCAGCTTGTGCATGACATGCGCGTGTAGATGCCAGCATAAAATTATTAAAAAAAAAAAAAAAAAAAAAAAAATTAGACTAACACGAATGTAGATGTAGCTCATAGCGTAAACTAACCCACTTTTTTTTAACTTACTTACTTTTTTTTTTTTTTTTCTTATCCTCCTTACTTTGCATGTCTCTAACTCTTTTCTTGCATGTTTGTAGTTTGCATGGTATGACAGTGAGTTTAAGACTGTGTTTGCATGGTTTGTAAGCGTTCTTATTTTACTTCTTTTCATCTTTCACCCCTCTCCTATTCTCTCCGACAATTTTTCTGACTTGTCGGCAGTGGCGGCGGATGATGATGGTGAGACATTTTCCTCTTTTTCTGAATGAAATGTTAACCCACGAGTGATAGGTGTTGCTCCTTAACTTAACCCCCTACTCTTTCCTTTCTCTCGCTGGCTAGCCTTAGAGTGGATCTTAGGTTTGTTAGCCTTAGCTTCTGTAGATCTGTAGATCATCATCATCACACACACACACACACACACACCATATATAGTATATATTATATATATAGATTATATATATATATATATATATAACACACACAGGGCTGTGACGTAATTAGTTACTCGGTAATCGTTATCTTTTTGTAACTGTACGGTAACTACTCGTAATTACATTTTCTGGCCGAGTAATTGTAACTGTAAATAGTTACAAAAAATATAAATATTTGTAACTTGTACCAGTTACTTTTTTCTGTGAGGACAAAAAGTTAGTAGCTACTTTTTTTGACGAGTCTTCCTCGATGTACATATTGTGCACAATCCAAGTTTATTCACGACATATATATATCTATTGCTAATATGATAAAATTTTGTTCTTTATTCGTTAAATAGCAATCAATTCGAAACAAATGAACAATCTTGGCGAGTATTACTTGTCAGGAAAAGTACTTTTATCAGGAGCGGATGATCGCTAAAATCAGGAAAATTTTCGAAAGTAACTTTTGAAGTAATTATAGTAATTAATTACTTTTTTTGAGACTAACTCTCACAACACTGTGTAAATGTATATATATATATACTCCTGAAGAAAGTAGAAAATCACAACCCTAGGTTCGAAAATTATATCAGTGTAACGTCTAATTATTTAAAACAAAATTTTCATCCAAAACTAGTTTAGTATTAAGGGATCAAATGTAGAATCGGACCCCAGCCTTCTTTAGTTAGCTTTATAAGGCTAACTAACGAAAATATCATGACCTAACCTAACCAATCGTCCAAGGGCGTACAGTTAACCTAACGATTGGTTAGGTTAGGTCGTGATATTTTCGTTAGTTAGACTTATAAAGCTAACTAAAGAAGGCTGGGGTCCGAATTCTACATTTGATCCGTATTAAGTAATAAATGTTGTCAGTAACTAATTAATAAATGTTGGCAATAACTAATTAACTAAATGAAATAAAAATTATTCTCTTTGGTTCGTCTACTGTATAGATTAAAGTATTCCGGAACAAAAGATAACATCAAATTAAGCCTAGTCTATCTATCAGTCAGGGTTACGACCTTTCACTGTTGACTATTAGCAAAGATTATTTATAACAAGATCCGAAACTAAGCCTACTTTTGAGTTAGGTTTTTTTTTTCTCTTAGAACCGCATCTAGCGTTTGGAAGGAGAACTCAAAATTACCCTCAGAAAAAAGTCATCAACTTAAATTGTGCCTCATTATTTATTATTATATATTTTATATAATCACTTTTTAATTAAAATTTTAGCGTCATTAATAAGATACGGAACTCGGTGGAATCAATATTAAATTGCTTTAGTTTATCTTATTTATCTTCATGATGTTTTCCTAAATGTAATTTTACCGAAACAAACATTAATAAGATTTATATTTATTAAAAATAAAAATAGTTTTATCCAACGTAAATGAAACCCGTTTATCCATTTTTGATAACCTCATTTACTTCCTCGATACTTAAAGAGGCGACAACGGGATTTATTTAATTTAATATTCATATTTTACAATAATCGTTAAGTTATAGTTTAAAAATAAACACTTTTCGGCTTTATCGCCACTTAACCTATTTATCAGTGGATCGTAAATAATACTTAATCCACTAAACATTTGTTCGTTTGAAACGGTGGTAGCGAGAGCAGCGGCTAGAATACACCTTATTATATTAACCCATTAGTGCCCATTGGAAGAATTTCCTACCGCCAAAATTGTTTGTCATTATTGCGTCACTTTTTCTAGTATTCACGTGATCTTCGGTATGAGTCATTGATATGACTCATACCGAAAATCACGCGAATACGAGAAAAAGTGACAATAATGACGAACAATTTTGTCGGTAGGAAATTCTACCAATGGCCACTAATGGGTTAATATAGTGAAAGATAACTTTGTTTTATTTCGTTTAAAGGCATCTAAAAATATTTTTGATTTTGAATGAGTTTTTGCGAAACAAACTTTATTACGTTTATTTATAATTAAATAAATAAAGTTCAGTAAAGTAGGATTCTGTTTTAGATCATGTACGTTTATGTCGGATGATGTTGTGGCCCTGTCGCGACGCCGCTTCCCGTCGAGCGGCGAAGTTAAGCGACTATGCGTCTGGTTAGTAGTTGAATGGGTGACCGTTCTTCCCGTTCGGATGATATAGAGACCCGTGGTTCGGATCCCGCATAAATCTATAGTCCCTTCTATCGCGCGATCTTTGATTACGAAGGAGGTTAACCCCGAAACGACAAATGAACCAAATTCGACATCCTGGCAAACGCGTAATTTGGATTTAGGGAAAGTTACACCGCGGAAGATGCTTTGGACGTGGTATCACAAAATATCTATAACAACTTCAGCTACAAAAAACGCGCAACTCTGACGTGTCGAAAGCCTTTGATGCGTTCTCACGTGATATCTTACTAGATAAATTAAACGAAGCATAAGAGGGAATATGCTAAATTAGTTAAGTCATACGGTACCTCTCTAATCGTCATCAGTACATTAAATCAAGTAGATTTCATCACTTTATCAGAATACGCTGTATTGAAAAGTGAGGTTCCACGACGATATATCTTTGAACCCTTACTTTTCTTAATTCGTGTAAATGACTTTTGTCGGTCAGCAACATTGAACTGGTATACGGATGATACAATACCCAGTTCTACACTCTACGATATCAATTCCCTAATAAATGAAATGAACAAACAGTTAGAACGTGCCTATAAATGGATGTATGCAAACGAGCCTTTACTGAATTTGACAAAATCACCTTATAAGGTTTTGAACTAAAAAAAATATAATCCCATATTGGAAACGCTTCTCTCGCAAAAATAAATGAAGTTAAAGTGTTTGGCATTAAATTGGAAAACGAATTAAATTTCAAAGGTCACGTACAGCAAGCATACCAGATATAAAATATCTAGATTTCAGTTCATATTACTGAACCTAAAAAAAAAAAAAAAATTCCAAAATGTTCTCTTTACATCGTATACTCGCCATGGGGTAGTACAAAGAATTATAGACGATAACCACTTAATTTTTTACAATAGAAAATAAGAATTCGACAAAATGTGGTAAACACCAAATTTGGTGGATTAATATTGTATTCAATTAATTTCTTTTATTATAAGTGAAAACCGAGATAATTTTAGAAATAACAGAAAATATAGAATGTGAACGATGAATGTGGCACTTAATATACAGTATTCACTATTCAGTGTAAATATAACAGATACTTTCAAAGTATAATTTAAATAATTTGATTGCGACCAATTTCAACTGTAATACAGTGCATTACTAGGAATCAGTAAAGGGTTGCTGTAGTGATTTGCGAAACGAAATTAATGATGATTCCGGTCTAACATTTACGGGTATGGAGTTCCATATGTCCGCTCCTTCGTAAGAACATTTCCCGCAATTTGCATTGAATAATTTGGTTTGCGTATTAAATCACTGACAAGTTTTGAATTATGATTATGACTGATATGACGCGGGGTAATTACCCCGTGAATGGGCGAAGTAACGTTTCTATTGTTAGCAAATTTGTACATATTCATACCAATAGTTAGTTTATATAAATCATTTAGTTTTAGAATATTCAAATCCGTGAACAGTGGAGAAGTATAAGATTGTCCGTTATCATTGAGAGAGTTTGTAAACATTCTTAATTCAAAGGTTTTGTCCGAAAAAGTCTCCCGCTTCCCAATGATATTTGTTAATTCAAATAAGAATACTTCAACCGCATTACTCTCCACTAAATATAAAATCGAACGTAAATGCCAATATTTCTCAAGGACAAATGACAAAACTCATCAATGGAATGTCAGAACGTGTGTCAGCTTTACATAATGCAAAAAGAAACATGATTATAAATATAATGATTCAATAAACCTGTTATTATTCATTGATTTTTATTATCAAATCAAACAATGGAAAAAAACCGAAGGTGTCTATTTACTTGTGTCAACTTTGGTTAACCTTGGTTTTGCTTCCGCCCAAAATATTCATTCTGACGAAGATCAAGCTTGTCACTCCACCTTAGTCAAAAATTTAAAAAATATATACATATACTGTACAGTATATACAGTATATGTTGCAGTAAGAACCCAAAATCCGTCAAAACTAGAAGCCACGAAGGTCGTTCACTAAAACTTGTATTACTTAGTCAAAACTAGTTCCACCTAAGACTGTCGGGGAGAACCCGAAATATACGGCTCACACGGCTTACTAAACCTACTTATAACCAGTTGAATGCCAGGTTCGGTCAACTGTACTCTCTAACTAACGAAAATATCATGACTTAACCTAACCAATCGTCAAGGGCGTACAGTTGACTTAACCGGCATTCAATTAACCTAACTAAGCATTCAATTAGTTAAAAGTAGGTTTACTTAGCCGTGTGAGCCGTATATTTTGGGTTCTCTCCGACAGCCTTAGGTGGAACTAGTTTTGACTAGGTAATACTATCATAGTTTTAGCGAACAACCGTAGTGGCTTCTAGTTTTGACCAGTAAAAATTGGTTTTGACGGATTTCAGCGTTACTACAATATATATATATACTTAAAGAAACAATATCTAAATACATTGACAGTAATTCAACTATTCATAGCTGTTTCCTAGATATAAGTAAGGCAATATTTTATTTGCAAAACTAGAAGACAGGAAGGTTCCCATGTACATATAAATTTATTGAAATTTTGGTATTCCCACCAATCTTTCACTGTTCGGTGGGGCAATGTACTATCCGAGTGTTTTGACTCCTGTTGCAGGGTGAGACAAGGCTCCTTGCTCTCCCCATATGCTGTTTAATGTGTATATTGACGGATTAATTGCTTCACTTAATGAGGCAACAGTGGGATGTTGTATAGATAATACAAGGATAAATAACTTAGTTTATGCCGATGATATGGTATTAAAAGTCCCTCTGTTAAAGGTCTGGATCGGCTACTAAAAGTCTGCGAAGTGTATTCGCAGAAACATGATATTTTTTTTAATGTTACAAAAACTAAGGTTATGCAATTTCATCCTAAAAGCTGTAATGAGCCAGCTGATATAAGGCTTAAAATGAATGGTGAAGTAATTGAGGACGTACAAGAGTAAGTATTTGGGTCAAACTATTACCAGCTCCTTGAGTGATGACTCGGATATAAGAAAACAATCTCGAAGCCTGTGTGCTAAAACGAATATGACCATAAGGAACTTTCGATTCCGTATAAGTGAAGCTAAAGACACTCTCTTTCGTACTTTCTGCAGTAATATATATGGACACCAACTCTGGGTGAATTATAAAAAAGGTTCTGGTAGAACCCTAAATTTGCTGTACAATACGTCTTTTAGACTCTTTCATAAATTACCCCCCGAGATGCTCAGGTTCGCAAATGTTTGCTACCCGCAATGTCCGAGCTTCCCGGAGGTAACAAGACGTGCTGAATACAGTCTAATGCAAAGAATTAAAAAATCAACCAACCCGATCGTCCAAGCTATCCATGAGTCCTGCCATTTATCCTCTAAGCTATGGACTTCTTGGTACGAAAACGTCTGTCTGTAGCTCCACTTAACTTCGACAGTGCAGTATTATTTCTAATCAATTGTATATATTTCTATCCTTAGTATAGGAACTGTCATTGTATTAATAATATTTGTCATATGGACTATAGTCTGCCAATAAACCTTTTCATTTTCATATATATATATATATATATATATATATATATATATATATATATATATATATATATATATACATATATATATATGTGTGTGTGTGTGTGTGTGTACATATGGTTTCCCTCTTTGATATTTACAATACTCCCTGGCCTCCATTTAATGAAAGAAGGAGGGGTATCTTCCCCCGATCCCACCTTCCCGGTTCGTGGAGTTACCACCTGCCTCAATAACCGTTCGTGGTTGAAGGACGTAAAACGTAACAACCAACCAATATTTATTGCACACTGTTGCAAGCAGATTGTAAAATTAATGGAAAAAGTGACTTCTTAAAACGGTAACATTATATATATATATATATATATATATATATATATATATATATATATATAAGGCCGTAACATATATATTGGATTCCAGTTTTTGGAAGGTCTTTACAGCGTTTTCCCCCTACTTTTTTCTAAATAAGGTGTTAATTGGGTCTTTGTTAATGCATTTGAATTTAATTTTAAGTAAAAACAAGATTCTCTAAATTGAGTTACAAATTCGTATTAGAAATATATAAAAATTATATAAAATATTGAAGCTTTAAAAATTAACAAAACATTATTTTCTAATATTTAGTTTGTAATTTTTTTTTTAAATTTCCAATAATATCTAAAGAAATAGAAGTTATATCAGTATCTAAGTACGGTTTCTTTTTCTTTATAATCACTTATTCTACGATAAGGATCGTGTATATATATATATATATATATATATATATATATATATATGTGTGTGTGTGTGTGTGTGTGTGTGTGTGTGAGAACGCAGAAATATTTCCTTATTTCTTAATTTAAATATTTTTTTCGACATTTCAAATTTTATTTGGAACTCTGTATTGAACTCGTTTCAGGTTTTTTTTTTTGTGTGTGTTGAAAATCTGTGGAAAATGTTCATTATTTTATCGCAATAAATTCCTGAGAAATAGTTTTCATTTACGGTAAGTTTTGTTTCGAGTTAGTTTTTAATGTTGCGGATGTTGACCTAAAAGTGCGCAGTCTGACATTGTATAATTTCATACAGATAATTAATTAATTAGATATCTGTTACAGTGAAGCTATAGCCTAATTTCTTATATATTTTTTATTCGCTTCCATATGCGCGCGGTTGATAATTAATCTTTCGTATATAGAATATTGCTTCCTTAACCCTCATCAGGTACCATTATAGGGGTTAAAACATTGAAAGAAATGGGTCTTTTCCGTTTGGGGGCTAGCGGCGAATTTTAATGAAAATCGGTATACTGATGTAGGTTTGGTCACTGATTTAAAAAATAACTTTTTTTTGGAGAAATGAAAAACAAACATGTTAGAGCACTTTAAATAATTAATTAATGTGTGTTTTAACTAGCTTAAACTAGTTACGGAGGATTGTGTTAAATTTAGCCAGAGTCACAACCTGCTACTGTTTATGAAAAAGTGCTCTAAGTGTGGGAAAGTGTGTTCCTTTGATAAAAATACCCAGTTCTTTCCAAAAGGTCAAACGGTAAAAAGTGCAACTTTACGAAGAATACGTTTTTTGAAGGATCCCGGCAGATCCGTAAAAGTAGCAGAAAAAAATCAAGAATTAATGCCCAGTTAGGTCAATTGAATGCCAGGTTAGGTCAATTGAATACCCGGTTAGGTCAACTGTACGCCCTTGACGATTGGTTAGGTTAAGTCATGATAATTTCGTTAAAAACACATTAATTATTTAAAGTGCTCTAACATGTTTGTTTTTCATTTCTCCAAAAAAAGAAAGTTATTTTTGAAATCAGTGACCAAAACTACATCAGTATACAGATTTTCATTAAAATTCGCTGCTAGCCCCCAAACGAAAAAGATCCAAAGAAATGATATTAGTCTTTAAAAGTTCTTAAATATGAAACACAATGTTTCTTTCGTGTGATTATTTCATTACAGACTTTTTATAGCACTATTTTGTAAGATTTTAGGCCTCAGATCATATAAACCCTAGGATTTCAACAACACAAGTAAATTGAACGTTCTTGACGAGGGTTAAGAAGAAAAATAGTGTATATATATATATATATATATATATATATATATATATACATTTTAACTGCAAACAACACAGTATAATTAATGTAAAGAACGACGCTTGTGTAGAAGAGCGTTCCGCACAAGATGAGGAAGGAGAACGAGGAAATGAAAAATGAGGTACCTCCCAGGAATCGAACCCGGGATCATCCAATTGCCGGTCGGATATGTTAACCACTACACCAAGGACCCCGATTAGTCAGCACTCGCAATTCTCCTACATACGAGCGGAATCAAATGCCCTGAGGGAGCACCTTCGCATGCCGTACATATATACATTTTAACTGCAAACAACACACAGTATAATTAATGTAAAGAACGACGCTTGTGTAGAAGAGCATTCCGCACAAGATGAGGAGAATTACGACTTCTGATTGATCGAGGTCCATGGTGTAGTGGATAGCATATCTGACCGGCAATCGGATAATCCCGGGTTCGATTCCAGGGTGGTACCTCATTTTTCATTTCCTCGTTCTCCCTCCTCATCTTGTGCGGAACGCTCTTCTACACAAGCGTCGTTCTTTACATTAATTATACTGTGTGTTGTTAACAGTTAAAATGTATATATGTATGGCATGCGAAGGTGCCCCCTCAGGGCATTTGATTCCGCTCGTATGTAGGAGAATTACGAGTGCTAACTAATCGGGGTCCTTGGTGTAGTGGTTAACATATCCGACCGGCAATTGGATGATCCCGGGTTCGATTCCTGGGAGGTACTATTAGATTTATTTTCCTCCTTACTTAATTATTTATTCTTTTCATTATATTCAATCATTTCATTAATTATATATTTAACAAACGGTTGGTTCAAGTTTTGTACGGATATATTTTCCATATTGTGAAACCACTACAACCATAAACCTTTTTAGAAAGAGACTTGAGAGTGAAGTTGTTGGACGGTTTGATTGGTTCAAAAGCTCTGAATAGTAAGGTTATAGGATTGTGATTCAAATATGTTTAACTAGCTGTGTTGCTGATTTTTCTTCAGGTTTTATCAGTGTTTCATAGTAAAGTGCATTAAATTGCATTCCTTTTTCAAGTTCAATCATCTATTTTAAATTTGGCTGTTATACGGCAGGTACAACATTTTCTTTTCAGAAAAGAGGCAATCAATCTTCTATATAATCAAGTGTTATAAAGGTAAAGTGTTTACAGTTAAAACTACTAAGGTAATGGTCTATTTTGTTTTCTTAGAATAGGACAGTTACTACCAACTAAAGAGGGTGTTAACTATAATCAAGTTAAACCCTCTGATAGCATAAAATTTCTATCAGCGGGAATCAATAAATAATATTAGTCAGGATTTAATTTATTATTCGGAAAATAATTCAGTCGTAATTTAGTGTTAATAAACTAATAGTTTAGTATTCAAATACTGTGTTGGGTTAAAACAAAATTTTAATTCTAACATAATTGCTAGAAATTTTTCATTGAAGTTAGTTATTAAATTTTTCAATTCTTATGAGTTAAATTTTCTGAATTTAAACTAAGTAAAGTTTAATTGTTTGAGTTTTTAATATTTATACAACATTCCTGTTAGATAATTAGGTCCTGTTCTAGAATTTAGTAATTTCAGTGAAATTAGTAAGAATTATCAAAATTAAAACTTGTTCAGATTATAAATATGTGCATACGGTAGTTATTTTTCTAGTTTATTTAGGCTTTAAAAATTATAAATTGTTGGTATTGCTAAATTGACAGTGAATTCTCCAAAAAAGAAAGCCTTGTCCTATCCTCTTGCTCAAAATTTGGTACTCGGGTGTGGAAAGTACAGCCTAACCTTTAACCTGACCCTTAATTTATATGTTTGACAGTTTTCCCTTTGTCCTTACAATTTATTTTAAAGAAAAAAGTTATTTGTGTTTGTAATTAAGTCGAGATTCTACTGCTGTGAATTAGTTTAATCAGAGTGGGTTTGGTATTTCCAGGATTTAAGTTTGGCCTACCATTTGGGGCCTATTTTTTGTGAATACCTTTGTGACCTACCTTTTTGTCCTATCCAAATTAAATTTAAAATTTTGATTCAAGAATTCCCTTATTATTCTAGAATTAAGTGAAATTCAATTATTTTTTAGTTCCAACGTTCAAGAATTTTTAACATAAACATGTCTGAACTTAAAGAATTTATTAAAAGGCGTGGAGGTTATAGAGCTATGGTTTCTAGACTCATTTCGAGTTTGGATGAGCTTTTAAGGGAGAAGGAAATTCTCGTTGAAGATCTAGATCAGAGCTTTCCAAACTGGTGTGTCGCGACACATTAGTGTTTTTTGTATTTTGAAAATTTTGATTTTTCTATCAACAAAATCGGCTACAAGATAAACCACCTACTGAAAAATTATCTGATATTTGATATTTGATAACAAAAATTAATTAATGTGTCGTGAAAATTGTTATGCTTAAATAGTTTGTCGTTAACGTTAAAAGTTTGGAAAGCTCTGATCTAGATACTAGACTAGAACAACTTTGTAACCATCAATGTAAACTTTTGGAACTTAATGACAAAATTCAGAGTAGTTTAGAGCAGGGGTCACCAACCTGGGCGGTAGCGCCCACTAGTGGGCTCACATTAAAGGTAATTAAACATTTATTTCATTATTTTATCGATTATGTTGATTTATTCTTTTTGATCTAAGGTGGGCGATAAGCTTTTTTAATTTTCAAAAAATCGTAAAAGTGGGCGGTGAACAAAAAAAAGGTTGGTGACCCTTGGTTTAGACTTTAGAGGATCAAGAATATTTAGATGATTTTAAAAGAATCGGAGGATAGGGATTAAAAATTCGAAAATGTATTCTTAAAGTAAAAAATGTATTAGCTCAAATAAAGGATGCAAAGGAAAAAATTAATAGTTCTGGAAATGCAACAAATAACCTAGAAAATAGCTTTTCAAACTCCGAGAAATTTCAGTGACTTTATGAATGGGTTAAGTGCTATTTTGAAGCGTAATGCGGCACCACCTAACCTTCAGTGCAGAAATTTCAGTGGTTCTACTGACAAGCACGAGTTTAAAGACTTTCTTAGTCAGTTCGAGAATTTGATCGGTGTTCGTACTGATCTGACAAATTCTGCCAAATTATCATGCTTGAAAGGGTACTTGAGGGACATAGCTTATCAATCAATTAAACATTTGTCAAATGTTGATAACAATTATGAGCTAGCTCTAGACATTTTAAAGGATCTTTTTGTAGACATCCCTTATATAATTGATGAGTCACTTACAGCGGCGGCTCGTGACTTAAAACAGTGTGCTACAAAAAATTTGATATATATATATATATAACTGATAAATTATAAAATAGAACTAATTCATCGTGAATTATAGTAAATGTTCTGCGCAACTAACGGTAGATAGATATAGTACTTACTTATTTACGAAAAATGAAATTCATGCGACGCTCTTTCTTACTGCAGAATTTGTCGATCACCTTCGACCTTCCGGGTTGAAAAAAACCCCAAAATCTTTCAGTAAGCACGCCATTGATTCCATAACGAAATACTGTTACCAACTGTGAATGTTCAGAAATGTCTGTAGTTTCATCTGCCATTAAAGCGACAAAATCAGCCTCTTTCATTTCTTCGATTATCTTTTCACGGCAAACTTCCGACATACAATCTAGCAGTTCATTCTGGATGGTTTTAGAAGTTCCCTTGAAAACATGATTCGATTCTGTGTTCTTTTATCGCACTATCTAAGCTACTAACAAAATCAACGAGTCCCAAGAAAATACCCAGATTTTCAGATGTTTCACTCATCATGTCCTCTTAAGGCAAGTTCAAAGGCACCGCAAAACTTAATGCAGTCAATTACCTTTGATAATATATATCTCTTTTTCTACTTCTTGATTGTGTTTTTTGATGGCGTCATGGTAGGCCCGACTTAACTGTGTTGCAATATTCACACTACCGAGAACACTAAGATCCAACACATTGTTTATATGTTTCTTGTTTTCATTATGCTTTCTAATCAGTGCTTAATTAAGATGGCCAAGATCTTTCACTTCCGTATTACTGAATGAATCACTGTTACCAAAAAGAAGGCATGGAAAGCAGAAAAGAGCATCCCGAACATCACAACCACAAATCCAACTATAATCATCATAAATTTTTGTGAAATTGTCTTAAATATTCTCGATTGTTGCTTCCCTTGGCTTTCTGACTTAAATTTAAATCGGGAGTTGGCCTACCTAAGTGTTTTATTTGAGCTTTTTCATTTAATGTTCTAGATGAAAAAGGTACTTTTAATAAATTGTCCACTGAATTCATATTTGTATAAAAATTAATTTATATAAAACACTTGAGTAAACAAATACATACGCATAAAAAGTTTAAAAATCAAACTCAATCGATCGAGCGAACATCACATTCACAAGTGCTGCAGCGACTGGTAGCACATTCACGCCTTATCCGAAACTGGACCGAAAGACACGTCTGCGCATGCGCTTTGTCTGATTTCACTCGATTTGGGTGCTACACTGATGACAGCACATAAGTACAAAAATAGAAATGCAGAGAATGTGCAGTTAATTCGTTTTTTCGTAAATCGGAAAACAATTTGGATCAAATTGGAAATTACAGAAGATATTATAAGTAATTTTATTGATTTATTTAGCTATTTACGTATTTTAAAAACTGATGTGCTGTAGCACGTAAGCACATAATGAGCGGCCGCCACTGGTCACTCAAGAAATTAGTTACGGCTAATGAAATTGATGACTTCCAATATGATAAATTAAATAACTGGCTTAGTGAAATTCGAGCTATGGTTCTTCATCTTAAAAATTATGAGGTGGATTTAATGGATGAAACCTCGTCTGGTAGTTTGTTGCTGGGTCACATCTTAATGAGTAAATTACCTATTTCATTCAAGAAGGAAATTGTTCGCAAATGCGAATCCAATTACCCTTCTCCAAATAAAGTTTTTAAGAATTATGGTGAGATTATTAAAACTTTGTCCAGATTAAAGTCTAGTAAAGCCAAGCCTAATCAAAATCTCATTCTATAAACCCAATAATGTCGTAAAAAACATTAAAAGTCAAGAACCTAAAGCCACTCTTCAAACTTTTCAGACTGCAGCCTCAAATATGCCTCAACCTAAAAAAGCCGGTCCTAACTTTATAAAGTGTAAATTTTGTGATGGCGACCACTCTTTAATTCGCTGTTCTAAATATGACACACTTCAAAAAAGGCTTAAAAGATGTCAAGAAATCAATTTATGCTCTCATTGTTCGAGCATCAGACATTTGGGAAATAGTTGTCCTGGTAAGGCTAACAAGCTCTCATTTCCTTGTGCAACCTGCGGTTTGGGCTCTCATATTTCAGCATTGTCCCAAGTTGGGTTCAAATAAAATAACTAATGGTGTCGAGACGCAGGTAAACAGTGTATCGGTACATGCAATGTCTTCGGAGAATCAGATATTTCGAAGTCGCGGCGTCTTGTTACCTACCATGACTCTAGAACTTGTAAATCAAAATAATGTTAAATCAGCTAGGTGTTTGCTAGATTTAGCTTCACAAAGATCATATATCAGACCCTCAGTTCTAGATGGTTGGGAATGCCAATTAAAGAAAAAACCTAAATTCGAATGTCTAATAAGAACCTTCATTGGATCTCAATTAGAGAAATTCAAGAAGTGGAGTTGGGTGTAAGGCTGAATCCATCTAAAGCTACTCTCAAGAACTTCATCGTTGATGAAAAGATGAATTTAGATTATACCGTTCCAAAATTAAAAAACGTGATTTCTCAACTTCAAGAAGAAGGAATTAAGTTCGGGGACAAGTCCTTCTATAACCTTCAAAATAATTTCATCTCAAACATTGAAGGATTAATTGGAATTGATGTGCTTCAAGATTTTATGCCATTCTCCTTCGTAAAACTCAAGAATGGTACTGCCATATCAGTTTCTCAAGGACTTATACCTATTGGAGAGTTGGATACTTTCAAGAGTCCAATTCAACATTCCAGCAACAGTCGTAGATCTGTCAAGGAAACTCGTCAGTTTTCTTCAAGAACTCGTGTTAAAAAATTGACTAAAGATCGGAAATTGATCAACAAAATTCCCTTCCTGACTGAGACTGATGGATCAAATTCAAGTTTCAATTCAAGTTTCGATTAGAGTTTCACGGCAGCGGAGCAATCTGTTGTTCGTTTTAAAATCTACTAATTCAGGGCTTTCGGGGTGTAAAAACCCTTGGCATTCTCTTTTTAAACTTACTTACCCCCCAAGTGAAACACCGAATCGAAGCTTAGCTTCAAATATCCTGTTTAAATCAGGACTCAAATGGTTTACAGATTCACGAGTCTGGAGATTGGGAGAGTTCGCTTGCAGTCTTCAACAATGATGAACCGGGTCTTCGTTGTATCGTGAACTGTGTCAGGAATCCGACCCCAAGTTATTTCAATCCTTTGTGTCACTGTAAATCCGACTTAGGTCTGGAAAAATTATATAAATTCGAGTCTATAGGTATAGATGAGAGTTCAAATGGTAGTTTGGATGAGATCAAAGTTAAACAATTTAATGACTCTCTACATCTGTCTGGTGGCTAATATTATGTGGAGTTACCGTGGCATGACAAGCTAATTAATCGTATTCCATCTAATCATAAAATAGCATTGGCAACTCTAAAAAGGGTAATTGGATTTCTCAATAAGAAAAACTTGCACTCTAAATATGCTGATGTATTTAAACAGCAATTAGATGATGGGATAATTGAAAGGTTTGATGTGACTCCAGACCAATATCAGAACTACATCTGGATACCTCATAGGCCGGTCATTAGGGTGGGAGATAAAGTTACAACTAAAATAAAGCCAGTTTTCAATTGTAGTTTGAAAACGGCTCAAGCTCCTTCTCTTAATGAAGCTGCATATCCTGGTGCAGACCTCATGAATTCGCTGTTTACCTTATTATGCTCATTCAGAACCAATCAATACAGTACGTCATCACGTCATCCTTTCAGATATAAAGCGGGCATTTCTTCAAATCAAGCTCAAGCTTGATGTTTATAAAAATCGGTTGTTTTTTCTGGGAAGAGGACGGTCAACTATTAATTTATCGGTATACTATCATAGTATTTGGTCTGGCCAGTTCACCTTTCATACTCAATTGTCATTAAATATCACGCCAATCGGTATCTAGATGATTTATGCTCTCAGGTTCTCAAACATTTTTATGTGGATAATTTAATTTTCACATATTCAGATTCAGAATTACTTCTGAAATTATACTCCACTTTAAATCAGCGAATGTCTGAGGGAAGTTTCAACCTTAGATCATGGAACACTAATCTAGACTGTCTCAAAAACACACTGGTTCAAGATCAAAAAGTTGTTCAACATGAATGCTTGGAAAAGGTGCTGGGTTATCACTTTGATGTAAGTCGAAACTTAATCTTGCTGTCAGAATATGATCTAGACCCTGAAGCTTGTACCAAGCGCCAAATCCTTTCCTAAATTTCTAAAATTTTTGATCCATTATCCCTTTACCTCCCAGTTACCATTCGGGGAAAGCTTCTCGTGAGAAAATTGTGGAAGCTTAAGTTGTCTTGGGATGAGACAGTCGGTCAAGATGAATTGAAGGTTTGGACTAAGATTTACAAAGATCTTCAGGAACTTTCAAATCTTTCTTTCAAACGTTCAGCTTTCGATTCTAGCGACTCTTTCATTCGTCATTTTTTGTGACGCTAGAGCCAGTTGTTACGGATTTGCATTCTATGCAGTTTGCCCTTCAGGACCAAAATTAGTTTTTTTCCAAGGCTAAAGTGGCTCCTATTCAAGCACGTACTTTACCTACTTTGGAATTACTTTGTTTATCTAGCATTCAAATGTCTTCCTCAATTTCTCTCATTCATTAAAGCTCAGTTCTCAGATATCAAGATTTTTGTTGATGCTCAAATTGTGCTGTCTTGGGTCATTTCGTCAGATCTCAATGTCAAAATAAAACATGTTTGTTCGAAATCGAATTCAGGATATTAGACGCATGCATCAAGAAATTCAAACTAAATTAAATATTTCAATATCATTTAATTATGTCTCAACTAAAGAAAACCCCGCAGATCTCATTACTCGGGGAATATCATTTAGAGAATTTGAGAACAATCTAGAACTCTGGATGCATGGTCCTGAATGGTTAGTTCTAGATTCATCCCTTTGGCCTAAATATGATCTTCACTGTCTATCTAATCCAAACAAATTAAAGAGAGAATCCGCTACAATTACATCAATCACTTTAAATGCTGGTAAAACTGAACCCATTCTTGACATCAAACGGTTTTCAAATATTCAGTCTATAGAATCACGGCTTATGTACTCAAGTTTGTTTTCAAATGCAGAAAGAAACCGAATGTAGACGTGGATAGGGGTAGTAGATTGTATTGGCTATACATCATGCAACTTGAATCTTTTGACAAAGAAAATCAATTTCTTGAAACGGTTCAAGAAAATCCCAATCAGCATGTTCCCAATCTGTTAACCGTCTGGATCTCTTTCTAGACGAAGTCAGATTGATTCGAACCAAGGGCAGGCTTTCAAGAACGAAGTGTATGATTATGACATCATAAACCCCATATTACTAGGTAAACATCATCATCTTCACTGAATTAAGTTATTCACTCTAGATGCAAGCATTTAGGTATTCAATCCACCTTAACAATGCTTCGCTTGCAGGGGTTTTGGATCACTAGTGCTAGACAAACCATCAAGCGTGTCATTTCTTGTTGCATTACTTGCAGAAAACGCAGTCAATTTTCTTAAAAGTATCCTAAATTCACCAATTTCCCTAAGCATCAGATGCGTTTGTTCACTCCCTTTAAATATCTTGGAGTTGACTTCACAGATCCCGTTTGGGTCAAAGATCCTGACTCGGGAAAAACTGTCAAACGATTTATTTTACTCTATACTTGTCTTCACATAAGAGCCATACATTTAGATCTGCTTCCTGATATGAGCACCAAATTTTTCTTGCTCTCATTCCAGAGATTCGCTAATCTATATGGTGTTTGCGACAGAGTTTACAGCGACAATGCTAAAAGTTTCATTCAAGGTGATAAGGCATTAGAGGACTCTTTAAATTCTAACGAATTTCAAGAGCACATGCGAGCCAGTGGTATCAAACACATCAGGCTTCCAGTTTATTCAGCCTGGATGGGATCTCTGCGGGGAGCGTCTCATTCGAGTGAAAAGCTGCCTTTTCAAACCATTGGGCGTTCTGTTCTAGATCATTTCGATCTACTGACCTTGCTAACTAGCATTCAAAACGCTGTGAACTCTCGTCCGCTCACATACGTCTCGTCAGAGAATGAATTGTCAAGCTTAACGCCTAATTCGTTCCTTAAACACAAAAAAGGAATCTTTGGTATTCAAGTTTGAAACCGATGATCCTTTATGGTCACAAAATCCCCCTACTCATAACGAACTAAGCAAATCGTTTGAATTGTTGAACAAAAAGTATTCTCAATTTAGACAATGGTGGTATGAGGAGTACCTGTTGAGTCTTCGAGAACATAGTCGAGATTTATACGAATCAGACTGGGTTAATCGCATCAAAGTTGGCGATGTGGTCTTGATTAAATCGACTACTAAAACCAGACCCCTTTGGCAGATGGGACGCATCCTGCATTTGTTTGTAGGCGGCGATGATAAAGTCAGAAGTGTTCAACTCAAGAGATCAGATAACCAAGTTTTAAATTATCCTATTTGTCACCTGTATCCATTAGAAATCTCGATTACTCATAATGGTGCTCGTCAAGACCTTCCTAATTCGAAAGATGTTCAAAGAGAAAAACCTAATCTAAGACCCTCTAGGAAAGCTGCAATTCATTGCAAACAAAGGCTCAAGGACCTACTAAATAGGGAAGACGATTAAGATTAGATTTAAGATGGTTATGGCCCATCGGTTCAAAAAATAAAAAAAATACCAAAATTATTTGGTGGTGGGTGTCATATATCAAATTTTAAGATTGACTGCAATTTTAGATTTTAAATTGCAGTTTTTCCGTCGGGAGGTTGATTTATTTTCTCAATTATTTATTATTTTCATTATATTCAATCATTTCATTAATTATATATTTAACAAACGGTTGGTTCAAGTTTTGTACGGATATATTTTCCATATTGTGAAACCACTACAACCATAAACCTTTTTAGAAAGAGGCTTGAGAGTGAAGTTGTTGGACGGTTTAATTGGTTCAAAAGCTCTGAATAGTAAGGTTATAGGATTGTGATTGTGTTTCAAATATGTTTAGCTAGCTGTGTTGCTGATTTATCTTCAGATTTGATCAGTGTTTCATAGTAAAGTGCATTAAATTGCATTCCTTTTTCAAGTTCAATCATCTATTTTAAATTTGGCTGTTATAAGGCAGTTAGGTATAACATTTTCTTTTCAGAAGACGGGTAATCAATCTTCTATATATATTCAAGTGTTATGAAGGTAAAGTGTTTACAATTAAAACTACTAAGGTAATGGTCTATTTTGTTTTCTTAGAATAGGACAATTACTACCAACTAAAGAGGGTGTTAATATCAAGTTAAACCCTCTGATAGCATAAAACTTCTATAAGCGGGAATCAATAATATTAGTTAGGATTTAATTTATTATTCGGAAAATAATTGCTAGTCGTAATTTAGTGTTAATAAATTAATAGTTTAGTATTCAAATACTGTGTTGGGTTAAAACAAAATTTTAATTCTAACAGTACCTCGTTTTTCATTTCCTTGTTCTCCCTCATCTTGTGCGAAACGCTCTTCTACACAAGCGACGTTCTTTATATATATATATATATATATATATATATATATATATATATATATATATATATATATATAATATATATATATATATATGAACACAAACAACAGTCTTCTCGCATATAGTGACCTCAATATCAAATGATGAAGGTTGAGTTCATAAGCTTCAAACCTTGGAATCAACTTCTTAACTCCCCATGGAACAACTTGAAGAATTAAATGACGTTTATTATACTCAATTTACTACATTAATTTTATCTTTATTCGACTCTTTGGTTCTTAAATTTACTGCTCAAGATATCTGGCCCCAATGTTGTTAAGTTGCGTAGCATGATGTCATCCGAAATTTGCGGAAAGGAGAGTTAGGCCTTGTCTAGAATTAGTTGTTCGCTTACGTCATAGCAAAGCTTGCCTCTATTTAGTGACGCCACGTTTGTAACAAAATTTTCTACTCCCTTGTGAAACTGAGAAAAAACCAGTGATACCATAAATTTACAAAATATACCACAACCATCAAAATTTTTAGCTTTACATCCAAAGCCATTGGGTAAAAATTTGTGAAGTTTCACTCCAAATCTAAGTGGTTCACTGGTTCGTGAATTTAACCTTGGCTTCTGTTAATTTATTCAATGACCCACCGAGCCTAGTGATAAATCTATACAGAAAATTGCGTATCACACTGGCACAGATAGGTACATTATTGACTATAAACAGTATACTGGCGCTAGAAAGAACACTATTTATAAATCTGGGAGTTCTTAATAGCAACCTGAATATATTGTTATAGACCACATACAACTTCCTCATATCGTACACGTCCTGTAGATTGGGGTACAAATTTTTTTTTAAACAAAGTCGCCTTAGCAACATCTACTGTGCACACACGAATTTTTTTAATGAAAGTATTTCCCTGAGCATATAATTATCTGCATTGCTTCAGAATATCAGTCATCTGATTGATCAGTTAGTATGTGGCCCAGATACTTTGTCTGGGTCACTTCTGGCAGCACCATATTATTCAACTGAAATGAAGTGAAATTATTTAATTATAATTAAACCAACTACACATAAGTAGGCTTTCGTTATAGCATCGGTATCATAATGAGTATATATATATATATATATATATATATATATATATATATATATATATAATATATGATACGAAGCTGACATAATTTTCTATAATTTATCACTTTATCCCGCCAAATGAATATTATGTGCTCGCCACCTAGATTATGGAGTGAGAACTAAGCTTACTTTGCACAAAGTGTACTCCCAAAAATGATTCAGAAATATATTATCAAAAACTGAATATTATTCCATTCATCTTCGAAAAAATGGAAACCGTTATGCTTAATTTATTAAGTGATCCTATATTTCATTACATACTAAACTACAGGGTGGTCCAAAAGTCCTTATCTATTTTGCTGAAATAAGAGTATTTTGGGATAAAAATGTAGTAACATAATTAGATGTATATTTATTTATCGAGCTTAGGACTAAGATTCGACGTGAGCACCATCAGTGTCTCCGCAAATCTCAAATCTGTCCACTGCATTGCGAAACACATTCTCAAGCATCTCGGGTGTTATTTTAGAGACTGCCGCGACGATGCGGTTTCGCGGATCCTGCGGGTCTGTAACTGTTGTTTTGTAAACCTCAGACTTTATAAAGCCCACGCAAAAAAGTCTAATGGTGTTAAATCCGGAGAGCGTGCTGCCCAGAGCCCGTTTCCACTACGTCCAATCCAGCGATTTGATAAGAGCTCATCGAGGTACGCCCGAACGATGTTTGCATAGTGACATGGCGCTCCATTTATAAAGTCTGAGGTTTACAAAACAACAGTTACAGACCCGCGGGATCCGCGAAACCACATCGTCGCGGCAGTCTCTAAAATAACCCCCGAGATGCTTGAGAATGTGTTTCGCAATGCAGTGGACAGATTTGAGATTCGCGGAGACACTGATGGTGCTCACGTCGAATCTTAGTCCTAAGCTCGATAAATAAATATACATCTAATTGTTACTACATTTTTATCCCAAAATACTCTTATTTCTGCAAAATAGAGAGGGATTATTGGAAAACGTTATAGAAATTAATTACACTAAAAACGAAGCCAGTTCAGATGGTTGATGTAACACTAACCAGTTTAAATCAGTTTATATATTAAAAAACTTTTTCGCTTCAACAATTATAAATAAATTCAAACGCTTTAAATAAGAAATAAAAGATAATAATACCAAATTATACTATATTGTAATTAAAACGTAAGTTCTAAATTTAAAGTCGCCAATCTCTAGTTTAAACTCACTGATGAATATTTAAAAAAAAAAAAACGGATCCTGATCCGGATGATCTTGTATTTTAGATATCGTTCCATCCCATATACTGTATGTGTAATATATATATATATATATATATATATATATATATGGCTCCCTGTAGTTCAGTGGTCTCGGTGTCGGACTCTGTCGGGTTCGTTGTCGCATCTGGGTCGGGTTGGGCCGGCCACTCACCCTGTTAATGCTCGGGCTCAGGTAATCCTCGAGGCACATTCAACAGGGGTGCAGTGCTGCCGGAGCTCACCGGAGCGCCGCTCCGGCACCTCTGCAAGAGGAAGTTTGGAGGAATTACCATAACAAGCAACAAAAAAATTGTCTCCATTAATTAATTATCAACAGTTTAGTGAGTGAGTGCAAACACGAAATACTTAGTCATCGTGTGGCATATATAGAAACAGGATAGGAAATGGCAGGCTTTTGTCAGGCCCACCAGAGCTCCGGCACCTATAAAATTGGCACTGCACCCCTGACATTCAATCCCATACTATCTATGTGGAAATGAGTTTCGGATTTTGACACAAACCTGAATAATTTTAATAACCAGCTGCGCAGGTTCTGCAAAGTCCCTGATCAGCCATGCGTGACTGGCTACCAGGGTAGGAGAGCGAAACCCAATTTTCTCCTCCACCAAATCCCGCAAATGTGGCGAGATGTTGCAGAGGGGTCGACCACAGGTCATTCCTGAACGGTTGTTCGAAACCATCATAAGGTGTGTGTGTGTGTGTGTGTATACATCGCGTGCACAATGCAGCTTTTAATTAAAAACTATCGAATTATGAAAGGAATAACTGCCAAGTTACGGGTTGGTTCCTTTCACTATTGCACTCTTAACCTAACTTAACGTTGAGTGACCTAAAACAACCTGACCTGACTTAACCTAACCCGACCCTGTACAAGGTAGTGTCGATGAAAGTGACTGTCCGTAGTTTCGGGTATAATTTCTACTACAAACAGCAGCTAGCACTTATTGAAAACAAAGTTAGTATTTGAATACGTAATGCTAATTCTGGAGTTGTTTAACCTCTTTGGCAGCGTGTAAGGTCATATTACGGACGGGACCTACAATTTTACGTGGGATCCGAACCATGGGTCGATACATAATCTGGACGGAGAGGAGGAACGTCTTCCATCCAACTACAAGCCAGACCTAATGTCGCTTAACTTCGGTGATCGACGGGAAGCGGTGATACGACACTGACCACGGCGTAACTTATTTGATAGTTGAAACAAACTGAAAATCAGGCTAGGACCTATGTATGACTACCAAATGCGATACTTCTTAAAAATTTCTGACAGTTAATCAGTAATTTATTAAAATTTACGGATCTTTTCCGTTTGGGGGCTAGCAGCGAATTTTAATGAAAATCGGTATACTGATGTAGTTTTGGTCACTGATTTCAAAAATAACTTCTTTTTTTTGGAGAAATGAAAAACAAACATGTTAGAGCACTTTAAATAATTAATGTGTTTTTAACGAAAATATCATGACTTAACCTAACCAATCGTCAAGGGCATTCAATTGACCTAACCGGGCATTAATCCTTGATTTTTTTTTTTTTTTTTCCTGCTACTTTTATGGATCTGCCGGGATCCTTCAAAAAACGTATTCTTCGTAAAGTTGCTCTTTTGACCGTTTGACCGACGCTTTTGGCAACGAAAGAACTGGGTATTTTTATCAAAGGAACACACTTTCCCACACTTAGAGCACTTTTTCATAAACAGTAGCAGTTTGTGACTCTGGCTAAATTTAACACAATTCTCCGTAACTAGTTTAAGCTAGTTAAAACACACATTAATTATTTAAAGTGCTCTAACATGTTTGTTTTTCATTTCTCCAAAAAAAAAAGTTTTTTAAATCAGTGACCAAAACTACATCAGTATACCAATTTTCATTAAAATTCGCCGCTAGCCCCCAAACGGAAAATACCCAAATTTACAATCTATTAATTAATAAGAATAAAGAAATAACTTAGATTTATGGTATATTAATTTAATTAATAAGAAATAATAAAATTATAATTACAACACGATCAAAACTAAAATTAAACGTCAAACTCTGATTTGAGTTCTTGTAGGCTGCTGTACATAACGTTGCAATAATCTTACAGGATTATACGGTGCCTACAGAAAATCTACACTACAAAACACCGTAACTTTGCAAAACATGCCAATGTAAAGACACGACTCGTTATACTCTAGAGCAGTGGTTCCCAACCTTTTTTGCGCCATGCCTCCACCTCGACACCTCAAAAAATTTGATGCCCCCCCATTAATATAAAAACAAATTTGGTGTTCAAAAGGTATTATTTAAAATTTACAATAATATGAGTACATTTAATATGAGTTACTGTACATTCAATATGAGTAAATAAACTTGAGGTTGAAGCTAACTAAATTATTACCTTGAAATAAAATTTCTCAGTTGAAAAGTTGCAATTTTAAATTCACAAAAAAGTAATTTAATCAATAATACCACTTTAAATTCACAATATTAGGTAAAAATACAGCAAATTCAAAGTTTGATAATCTCAAGTTAGTGAGAGCCTTGAGCTTGATGTTTACTACAAATGGTTTTGATTTCAGGCACTAACTTAGTTAGCTTCAGCTTTAAAATATATTTACTTATAAAAATTATTATGTATAAATTTAATTTTATTGTAGCATTTTCAAATTGCCCCCCAAAATATTCAAATTGCCCCCCTGTGGGGCGTGCGCCCGACGTTGGGAATCACTGCTCTAGAGGTAATTTGAAAAGCCCGATCTTCCCCAAGGCAAGCAAATTTCTAATTCCTTCGTAACATTTTAAAAACATTTGAATTCAAACCATGTGGTTGTGTCTGTGAGAATGCAAGTAATCTGGCAAATTATTTTTTTCTAGTTCATTTAAATACACGTAATTTCTACTTTCTCGCCTTTAGCATTAAGTATAATAACAATAAACACTGAGTATACACAATATAATCTTAATTACAATTTAATAATTCATATAGACCTATCTATAATAGGCTAATTTATATTCGTAAATTACTACATTTCTCTCTCATATATATATATATATTTTGGTAGTAACGCCATTACTAGTAACGGCGTTAATTATTTTCTAATGGTAACGGTAACGCTGTTATTTTATTTATATTGTAACGAAATTGGTAACCCCGTTACTTTTCATTCCATTCAGTCATCATTCGTGACTCGTTACTTTCTTGTGCTTTCTTATATGTTTTTCCGAAATGTAACAATGTCTTCCTGAAAGACCTTCAGAAATAGTTTTAAGATTTCTATTTTTTTTCTTAATTCTTTAGGCATTTTGTAATTTTTAATTAACGATTTATTTTAGTGTATATTTTGTTCAATAATTTTCGTTTTTTGTAATACTAAGTGCAAAGAGCAATTTTATTTTACATTTTTAGTTCTTTACTTAAGATCTATTGATCGCTATTAATATTGTCAAATTGTTAAATTGTATTGCTTATTATTTAAGTATAAATCTAAAATCAGATATTGTTTCATCGTATTATATATCTGACCTTAATTAAATATTTGCTCGATATTCAGAAATTCTCTTATAATTGCGATGTAGATATATCATTCTTATACTGAAAAATACTATATTTTCTAGTTTATTATAAAATTAACGGTAACTGTGACGCATTACTTTTCCATAGAAGTAACTGTAGCGATAATGACGTTACTTTGTGGTTCGGAACCCACGTAAAATTGTAGGTCCCCTCCGCCACCACGGAGGACATGCGCAATACACAATTACGAACACAGTTAGGTAGACCAGCCATGAGTGGATCCTAGGGTCTTTGTTGGTCTGAAACATTATAACATAACATTACAACTTTCTATTGCAAGTAACGGTAACGCCGTTACTTTAAAAAAGTAATGCGCCCAACACTATATATATATATATATATATATTATCGTTTAATACCTTTTCGAACGACAGTTCAGGATCGATCTCTGGTCGACCCCTCTGTAACATCCCGCCTCATTTACGAGATTGGTAAATGAGAGAATTTGTGTCCGCTCTCCTCTATCTTCATGGCCAACCAAGAATGGCTGGCTGGTCAGGGTCTTTGCACAATAACTTGTCCAGCTGGTTATTAAGATTATTGAAGTTGGTGTGTTGGAGATTCTTCAGTTCTTTTGACAGTACAATGAAAAGTTTCTGGTCTCGTATTCTGGTTGCATTTCCCATCCTCGTTTTCATGGGCCTCAGTCCCGCCGTAGCTGCGACAGTACAGAATCATCATCTCTCATTCTAGTGTGTTTCTATTTCATTTGTAACGTTATGGACACAATCCTTCGAGTATTTTCCATAGGTTATGTACCGCTCGCGTCTTCTTTCCAGGGAGTAGAGTTTCAGGGATTGTAATCGGAGCCAGTAGTCTTCATCTTCCGTTTCCTTCACCTTAAAAATAAAAGTTCTTTCTATGGTTTCTAGGTTTGTAATGTCTCCTTTTTTGTTTCGGTTTGTGAGTACCGAGTCCTACTCAGTTACTGGTAGGACTAAACTCGCCTATAATTTTAGCACGATTGCTTTTCTGCTGTGAAAGCTCCTCCAGGTAACTCCCATTACTTTTCTAGCTTTTGTGATTTTAATGTTGCGATGTTCTCTGAATTCTGCGACCGCTAACATTATTACTCCAACATCTCTGACTCGTGGGTTTGGTGTTATCTGTTTGTCTTGCGGTGTTTTGTACCCTTTATTTTGTAGCACCTTATTGTTACCATATCTTACAAGTTGGCATTTTTCTTCGTTGAATTTCATATTGTTGTCTTCCACCCACTTGAAAAATGTTTCAATGTCGTTTTGTAATTTTTTTACGTCACCTTCATTCGATATTTCCCCCCGTATCTTTGTGTCATCCACGAAACACGATACGATACTCGGATCACTTTAACATATTACTTCCCACAGCATTCAGGAAGCAATATGTTAGTGATTCCTCCTGGGAAGTAATATGTTAGTGATTAACGCTCGGAAGCAATGTTAGAAAGAGGTTGGTAATCTAGGCTAACTAACGAAAATATCACGATCTAACCTAACCAATCGTCAAGGGCGTACAGTTGACCTAACTACTCGTTAGGTTAGGTCGTGATATTTTCGTTAGTTAGCCTTATAAGGCTAACTAAAGAAGGATGGGGGCCCTGGTCTTCAGGTGATCCAAATATGATATTTTACATTCACAAAAAATGGCAAAGCATAATAAGTTAAGTTGTCCATAAATTTACATTTTCTCGACTAGCTAATCTCTAAATATTATAAACTATTGTAATGTAATTGGTTGTGTAGTCTATTTTTGGGAAGCAATATGTTAGTGATCCCGATACTCTCATTACTATCTGCATCAATGACTCCAATCATCATTATAAACAACGAGGGAGCTAGTACTGTACCTTGTGGGACAGAGCTGACGACTTCTGAGGCTTCCGAATTAACTCCATTTACTACTACTATTTGTGTTATTTTAGTAAAAAAATTAAGTATTCATAGTCTCAGCTTCCCAGTAATTCCTGTAGTATTAAGTTTGTATGCTATAATTCCATGATCATATTTATCGAAGGCCTTAGTAAAATCAGTATAACTACATTTATTTTGATCTCGGCAGAGGCGTACCTAAAGTATTTGGCACCCGGGACGGATTCTTCCTTTGGCAACCCCCATAAATAATTTTAAAATTTAAACACAGAAAAATATATGTTTGCAAGTAGATTTATAAACAGTACAGTACTGTCATAAGCAAATTGGAAATAAGAAAAATGCAGGACATTAAAAATTCAGTGAACAGGTAATACTGCATTTTATTTTACACAACAAAACACAGGAAATCCAGTCTCAACGCTCAGCCTATTCTTCAAAGGTAAATAGAGAGGATTCACAGTCTCTGCTTTCGAGCCTTAATTTCTGCAAATTGATCAATGACCTCATCAAAATTCACCTTCTTTGCATATTCATGTTCAATTGAAAGTAAAGCCAGATTTGTCAATCTTGTCTGACTCATGGTCGAGCGAAAGAAATTTTTTATCAATTTCAATTTGGAGAAACTTCTTTCACATGAAGCAATAGACACACAGACAGTCAAAAAGAATCTCAAACACAGTGACAAGCTTGGCAAAGATTCACAAAAATCCCATTTCACAATAAACTCCATAAACTGCAATGCTGTCCATTTCTTTGCCTCTTCAACGCTGATTTTGGCAACTTCCAAATGGCTCCGAAGTCGTCCAATTTCCACACTATTATGGAAAACTTATGAGTGGGTAGTTGGGAGGTAACGAAAATGGTTCACTGAGTAGGTAGGTAGTTAATCTAACAATTAATAAATTCCTTTTATGTCAATAACTGGGTGGATGAAACCAATTGGTTGCTCACCAGAGTTATTCTCCATACTAGTATTTATATACTGTGTGGGAGGAGCGTGCTCGGTAATGGTGATACATTACCGCTCAACCAACCGGGGAATAAACCAAGACAACGCTGGTACAAGAAGCCCCGCGAAGAGGAGAACAGAGGGAGAACGAAAACGAAGAACGGGGCGAGAGGACGTACCAGCAAAGTACGCTCTCGAATGAGACAACCGGAGAAGGGAGAGACTGTAATAACTAAAAGTAAGTGACTAATATGAGTTTTAACACCAAACAGTTAAGAACATTAAATTAAGCTGGGTCAAACAAGTTAGGCCTACATTGTGACCTAAGACCCAGCATCAACTCATAGCTTAACAAAGGTGAAGGTAGATTGCCCTAACCTAATCTTGTGAGGAATCCTACTGTGGACCTCAATTTATCTGCCCGCTCTGGACCATTTCCGGAATCTCTAGGCTGACCCCTCTAGGCTAGACTTGATCTACTCTATAGTTAGACTGGAGATATAAGGGGTGGGTTAATTGTGGACCAATTCATACAGAGCATTTTTCGCACTATCTTCATCAGAGAATTCATCGAAAATCTGAGTCAAATTTGGAATATACTTCCGAAGTTCTTCTGTTGCAACAACCAAAGTGTTTGGCTGAATAACAGCGAAGATTGACAGAATTTGATCCATTGCCTTAGAACGAATCTCCAATTCTTGATGAAAGCGATCAAGACATTCAAACATAGCCCTTTTTACTTCCTCTGGCAATGTGAGACCAGCATCCTTTGCCATCTTTCCTGGCATCCTTTTTCGGAGCTTTACTCTCCCTTTTCTCTCCATAGAAATGTCCATTTCCTCACACTTCGTAGTTGCATAATGAATGGCCCTCCACAATTTCATTGTGCTGATTCCAACTGTTTGCAAATACTTTTGTGTGAGATTAATTTCTTCCAGGACTTCACACCAGAAAGAAAGGTAACTCAAAAAAGAGAGATCACATACAGCAGACAGCAAAATCTGAGCTGATCCTCTTGTGTCCACATTTTCTTTGGGATCGCACAGTACTTCAAGGGTTGAGGTCAGCTTTTCAAAATTTGCCTTCACTGGTTTCACAGCGTCATAATGAGCACTCCATCTTGTCTGGGAAAGTCTTTTGACTGTCATGCCTACATTCTCCATCAGCACTTCCCATCGATGAGTTGAGACTGAAAAGAAGGAATAGACTCTCCAAGGTTAAAAAAAAAGTCGCATGAAGAAACGCTTCCAAATGAGTGCACTCCGCAAAGGTTCAGAGAACGATTTGCACAAGGCACAAACAAAGCCTTGGGATTAATCTCTCTGATCTTTGACTGAACACCACTGTGATTCCCAGCCGTAGTTGCAGCGTTGTCATATCGTTGACCACGGCACAGGTTTATGTCCAGTCCATCTCTCTCCAGATGTCTCAGGATACCCTCTGTGAGCTCAGCAGCAGTCTTTCCGGCAATAGGGAAGAAGCCCAAGAATGATTCCTTTACTTCAACTTTGTCACATTTAATATGGACGTATCTGATCAGTGTGGGACACATCAGGAGTGCTGTCAAAAAGAATCCCAAAATACTTTTCTTTCTTGATATCAGCCACTATTTTCTCTTTGACGTAATTCCCCAAAAGGCAAATGAACTCATTCTGAATCTTTGGAGATAAATACGAAGCCACTCCTCCCAGATGGAAAAGCATGCTTAATCCTTACAAAATGTTTTTTCAAAACTGGATCATAATTTGACAGCAACTCTACCAATTCCATGAAGTTTTCTTTGTTTGCTGATGACATGTCCTCTTTGTAACCACGAAAAGGAAAATTCTGGTGAGCCAGAAACAAGGTTACGGCGAAGAGGCGATGTAAAATATCCCTCCATTTCTTTCTCTCCTTGTCCATTGTTGCTTGATGAACTTCATCAATGGTTTTTTGAAGCTTGAACTCTGCTCCCAAGGTCTTCCATTTCTCCAGGCGTGAGAGATGCTGCTCAGAAGCCTCATGGTCAGACACCTTTGGGTTTAGCTTCCACCATGCTTGAAATCCGGTGACAAAGCTGGATGTTCCAATTCCTTTGTCATTGTTAGAAAATCTAGAAGAGGAAGAACCATTGTTGTCCCAAGGCGATATGATGACTAAGCTGATTGATGCAGCATTGCTTGTATATATTAAGTTAAGGTGTATATATATCCATCTCATAATTGTAAGGTTAGTGAAAAATTCACTTAATAAGAGCTAGCATTTTTGGGCTCTTGTGGCATCAGTGTTTGGGACGCTGGTGGCATCATTTTGGGGCGCTGCGCGTCTTTGCTACTCGTTTGTGGGATGTCGTACGTACATGGTGTGGTCTTGTAGAGAGCTCTCTTGCAATTCAGTTTGGTTGTTTAGATACAAGATTGTTGCACCGTGCAATAGTCCAGGTTGCGTTGTTGTTGCAAGGTTGAGAAAGAAGACCATAAATAGTACCCTTTTTGTTTACATTAAAATTCATGTAACAAAGGTCTAAAGTAGGCCCGCATCGAGTCAGCAACCCTGAGGTTACCCTGAGGTAGGACCTAATAGGATCTCAAATCCGTAAGTTTTAATTTAGCTTAACTTGGGCTTCAGGTAGAACTGGCCCTTTAGAATTTGGCCGTTCACAGCTCAGCTGGGATTTTGAACCCAACAAATAAATAGCAAAACATGGTCCTTCAGAACCGGATTCTACCCCAAGACTGAGTCAGTGACTATTTTTCGGCAAAGTTCTGAATGTGCAAATTGTAGCCCAAGTTAGGCCTAGACGGGTTGAGTATTATTGAATTTAGGTCCCAGGGTAGAAAGTTTGGTAGCCCAATTGCGAAACTTGGCCAGTCGTCTGTCGTTGGTTTGGCCTACATTTTACCGGTTTGGTTAATTTTGGGTTATTATTGAATTAAGGTCCCAGGGTCAAAAGTTTGGTCGCCCAATTGCGAAACTTGGCCAGTCGTCTGTCGTTGTTTTGGCCTACATTTTACCGGTTTGGTTAATTTTGGGTTATTATTGAATTAAGGTCCCAGGGTCAAAAGTTTGGTCGCCCAATTGCGAAACTTGGCCAGTCGTCTGTCGTTGTTTTGGCCTACATTTTACCGGTTTGGTTAATTTTGGGTTATTATTGAATTAAGGTCCCAGGGTAGAAAGTTTGGTTGCCCAATTGCGAAACTTGGCCAGTCGTCTGTCGTTGTTTTGGCCTACATTTTACCGGTTTGGTTAATTTTGGGTTATTATTGAATTAAGGTCCCAAGGTAGAAAGTTTGGTTGCCCAATTGCGAAACTTGGCCACTTGTCTGTCGTTGTTTTTGGCCTACATTTACCAGTTTGGTTAATTTGGTTTATTATTCGTAGGCGAAGGTTGCAGACCAGTGCGCCTGTTACTTGGGTGGAAAAATTGGTATTCCATACTGGTGTTGGTTAGTACCCCACCTAGCAATTCAGTTTATTTGAAAGTAAAATTTACGTTTGATCAGTTCGGTTAAGTATTTCTGCCAATTCAGCTTATTTGGCATTGAGCCCAATTGTTGTTTGCATTGAAGATGAGTGCATCTGAATTGAACAAATTTATAAAAAGGAGAAGCGCCTTCAAAGGTCTAATTACAAAGGTCATTGCCACTATAGATTCTGCCATAGAGCAAGAGGATTTACGCTTAGTGACTGCGCAGCTTTCCATATTAGAAACTAAAAAGGTTGCTCTAAGTGAGGTAAATGTTAAAATTGAGGCTCTTATAGAAGAGGATGAAATAGAAAATAACATAATTTACTTTGAAGAGATTATTGATGATATAATTAACGTAGGCCTCCGAGCAAAAGAGTTTAGTAGCTCAGTACAGTTAAAGACCAGGTCTGATAATGAAACACAACACTTAACAAATGATGTTTGTGAAGTTAAGGTTAACAGATCTGTAGTTCAATTACCGAGGCTTGTACTCAAAACATTTTCTGGGAGTATTCAGGAATGGCAAGGATGGGCAGACAGTTTTCAATCAGCAGTTCATTCTAGTAAAGTGTTAAGTGCCGTGGAGAAGTTTAATTATTTGCGGTCCCTCTTGGAAGGGGAGGCAGCAAAGACTATAGCAGGATTAGCATTAACAGAGGCTAATTATAATGTGGCTTGGGATATATTAAAGAAACGGTTTGGTAAGCCAGAGATCTTAATTAAAAGCCACCTCCGTGCACTTTTAGCTATACCTCCTGTTAATAATCCTAATAGTGTCAAGGAGTTACGGCAGTTATATGATGAATTTGAAATTAGAACTAGGTCCCTGGACAACTTGGGTGTAGGAATGGAAAAGTATGGTATAATGTTGGTTCCTACACTGGAGTCTAAATTGCCTAGCTCAATTTTGCTTGAATTAAGTAGGGGACACTCTGCAGAACATGTGTACATCCCCCTTCAGCAGATGTTAAGTCTTTTAGGCACCGAATTAGCAAGACGAGAGGGAGTTGAGTTTGCACAGTGGGATGGTAAACAAGGGGACAAAGGCAGGCACAGCACCAAAGTTTCCACAAAAAGGAATAGCCCAGGTACAGTGTCAGCTCTACATGCCTCCTCTGAGAATAAATTAAAGGGAATCAAGGAATGCATATTTTGCGAAGGCAACCACAAGTCATATAAATGTGAGGTGGCTGAGGCCTTACCCTTTGAGGAGAGAAAGGACAGGGTAACTAAGTCCACAGCATGTTTTAAATGTTTTTTGAAAGGTCATAGAGCAAGGTTTTGTAAGTTTAAAATTTTGTGCAAAAAATGTCATGGTAGGCATCAGCCATTATTGTGTGAAAACACTCTTAGTAGGCCTACCCCAGAAGTAGAGACATCAGTGGCACATGCCACTGCTATGCAAGGGAGTAAAAGTAAAGGGGGATTATTGCAAACAACTGCAGCCTTATTAATTGGGAATGAGGGAGAAGCTACTGTAAGAGTGTTGTTTGATAGTGGTAGCCAGTGTAGTTTTATTAAGACCAGAATTTCCAGAAAATTGAAGTTTAAAGAACTTAAGAGGGAAAATTTAAGAATTTCTGGGTTTGGGGGTTCCGTTCAAAACCGAACCAAATTTAAGAAGGTAGAAGTTCTGGTTAAAGGGTTGTTACCGCAAAGTCCCACTATCAAGGTCCAAGCTGTAGAGATTGAGGAACTTTGTACTCCAGTCACTACTTGTTTAGATATGGCATGTGTCCAAGAATTGCAAGTTAAAGGAATTAATTTGGGCAATAATAAGTTTGAGGGAACAGAAGATATTAGTCTTTTGATTGGAGCTGACTATTATTGGGACTTCATCACTGGTAATATTGTCCGTACATCTCAAGGCCCGGTAGCTATTGAAAGTAAGCTAGGCTGGATGCTACATGGTAGTTATTGCAATGAAATGGAAGTTAAGGCTCTTTTTGTTAAGATTGAGGAGAACAGCCATGGTCTGGAAAGGCATTTGAAAGCGTTTTGGGAACTTGAATCTATTGGCATAAAGGACAACCAGGCAAGTACAGTGAACAATGATGTTTTAGAGCAATTTGAAAAAGGGATTGGGTTTAGAGATGGTTGCTATGAAGTTGGCCTACCATGGAAGGATTCTTGCAAACTCGGTTCAAACCTTCAGCTAGCTAATCGGAGGTTGGAGACTTCATTGTACAGGCTAAGAAAAAATGAGTTGTTGTTAATTGAATACAATGAGGCCATCCTAAGTTATGTAAGGGAGGGCTATGCTGAAAGGGTGCAAGGTGAGCTGGTGAGCCAGGAGGCACATTATCTGCCACACCATGCAGTGGTACGGCGAGACAAAACTACCACCAAACTGAGGGTAGTTTTTGATGGCTCAGCCAAGGACAAAGGTGGTGTGTCCTTGAATGACTGTTCGGATGCTGGGCCAAATTTAAATGCAGATTTACTTTCCTTGTTACTGAGATTCAGGTTTGGTAGAGTAGCATTGACTGCAGATGTGAAGCAAGCCTTTTTGCGGATAAAGTTAAAACCAGAGGACAGAGATGCAGTAAGGTATCTGTGGGTGGATGCGAAAGACTTGTTGGAAAATGAACCTAAGGTTCAAGCATATAGAATGAAGTCAGTGTTGTTCGGCCTCAGCTCTAGTCCATTTCTGTTGGCAGCTACTATGCAGTACCATTTTAAGAAATATTCTGAAGTCTATCCTAACACTATTGAACACATAAGGAAAAATTTTTATGTTGATGATTTGCTATGTTCCGTGGATAATACAGAAATGGCTAAACAGATATTCATGGAGGCTAGAGCTATAATGAGGGAGGCTGGCATGGAGCTCAGAAAATGGCAGACCAATCATTCGCAATTACAAGAGTTTATGAGTCATTCCTCTGTAGTACCTGATGCAGCAGAAAGTATTGAGGATTCTGGTATTAAGGAGTTGTGGGCAATAGACGCAAAGGTGCTAGGCATTGTTTGGCAGCAAGATGATGATTTGTTTACCTTCAATGGGAAATCTTTAGTAGAGCTGGCTGAGAATGAGACAAGGTGGACAAAACGTACAGCTCTTAGTTTGGCTTCAAAGGTCTCTGATCCTCTTGGATTCCTGGCTCCATTTGTGATAGTCAAAAATTTGGTTTCAGAGCCTCTGGGAAATTGGACTTGGTTGGGACCAAGAGTTACCTGATCATATGGTGGTAAGGTGGAAATATTGGTTCAAAGAATTGGCACATCTTGGAGACATTGAAATCCCAAGATGGTACTTTGGAGAGTTGAACAATAGTCCAGACAATTTGGAGCTGCACATCTTTTGTGATGCAAGTGAGGAAGCCTATGCAACTTGTATTTATATAAGAGGCGCATTGCAAGAGGAAGTAAGTTGCAGGTTGGTTGCTGCAAAGAGTAGAGTAGCACCTTTGAAAAGGCTTTCTGTCCAAGGTTGGAATTGATGGGTGCCGTTATTGCTAGTCGGCTTGCAATTACAGTGCGAAAGTCTTTGGCCCTCTATGAAATTCCAAGCTATTATTGGACAGACTCCACTATAGTTTGGCACTGGTTAAGAAGTCAGGCAAGGAAATGGAAACCATTTGTTGCCAATAGGGTGGAGGAAATTCAAGCGCACACAGATCCCAAGCAATGGAAGCATTGTCCAGGCACCCAAAACCCCGCTGATTTACCAACACGAGGAATTTCAGTGAAAGATCTCGCACAGTCAAGTTTGTGGTGGAATGGGCCAGAGTGGCTAAAACTTGGAAGTGAAAACTGGCCTTCTAATCAGCCTATTGTAGGAGAATGCCAGGCTGAAGAAGCATGGGTGAGTGAGGTGAGAAAATGCGCTGTGAACAGTTGTCAAGTTATGCAGCAGGACCCCATATTGAGGCTTGAGGACATTAGCAGTCTGAAAAGATTGTTAAGAGTGACAGCATGGGTATATAGATTTACCAACAACATTAAGGGAGAAACAAGAAGGGAAGGAATTCTGAACAGTAATGAGATTCAGCAAGCCAGGAAATACTGGGTGGTATATATGCAGAAGGAAAAATTTGGTGAAGAGAGAGAATTGCTCACCAGCCATCCATTACAGGTTCTACCAACACATTCTGCGCTCAAGGGTTTGGATGTGTTTTTGGATCAGGATTTATTGAGAGTAGGAGGTAGACTACAGTTTTCTGGGCTTCCAGAGGAGAAAAGACATCCAATTTTGCTACCTTCTGGGGGGCACTTCGTGGACCTTTTGATCCTGGATACTCATCATAAGCTGTTACATGCTGGAGTTAGAGAAGTGATAATAGAGATTAGACAACAATTTTGGATTCCCAAAATTAGACAAGTAGTAAAAAAGGTCTTGCATAAATGTGTGGTTTGCAAGCGTTGGAGTGCAAAGCCTTATTATGAAAAGGTGGCTCCACTTCCAAGAGAACGGTGTCTATACTGCCCCATTTGATGTAGTGGGAGTAGACTTTGCAGGGCCAGTCTATGTGTATGAGCGAGGGGAGTCTAACAAAGGTTATATATGTCTTTTCACCTGTGCTACCACCAGAGCTGGGCAGTATTTAAATACATTTGTGTATTTAGAACTGTATTTATAAATACATTGTTTTTCATGTATTTAAATATTGTATTTAAATACTTTAATGAGTATTTAAATACAATGTATTTAAATACTCAAAATATAAAAATGTAAATACTTTTACTGGTTTAATACACGTTCTGTACTAGCACAGTACGACGCGTCGACAGTGTAGTACAGCATGGTTCATGTTTCAACTTGTCAGTTCAATCAGTTGTGTGCCACTCTTAGTCGAAAGCGGTTGCTTTCTTTATCGTGTGCGTGTCATGGCTTCAACAAGCAAATTTGTATGTATTTAAAATGTATTTACAAATGTATTTAAATACAATTGATGTATTTTGTATTTAGTATCTAAATACATTCGTAAAATGTATTTAGTATTTAGTATTTAACTACATTTCTCCCATGTATTTAGTATTTAGTATTTAAATACATTCAATGTATTTATTGCCCAGCTCTGGCTACCACCAGAGCAATCCATTTGGAGTTGGTAAGCAACTTAAGTAGTGATGTATTTCTTTTGGCCTTTAAAAGGTTTGTGAACAGAAAGGGTTTCCCAAATAAAATCATATCGGATAATACAAAAACCTTCAAAAAGGCTGCAAAGGAACTCCAAGAAATTTGGTCCTTGCTAAAAGAGGAAGGATTCCAATCCTACCTTTCACACCAAGGGGTACAGTGGGAGTTTATTGTTGAGAGAGCACCATGGTGGGGAGGATTTTGGGAAAGGCTAGTGAGAAGTGTAGAGTGTCCATTAAAGAAACTTTTAGCTAATGCTCATTTGAGCAAAGAAGAATTCTCTACTGTTTTATGTGAAGTAGAAGCAATGGTGAACAGTAGGCCTATCACTTTTGTTTACAACAGTATGCAGGATGCAGAGCCATTGACACCAAATCATTTTCTTTGTGGTAAACGATTAACATCAAACCCCAGTGTGCCAGAAGACTTGCAGCCTATCCAGAGCACTCAAGAAGAGTTAACCAGACGGTTCAGGTACCTTGAAGAGCTACAAGATCAGTTATGGAAGAGGTGGCAGATGGAATACTTGCCAGAACTCAATTATTATCCATCAGGCAAGGTAAAGGGCTCCAATGCAAATTGTATCAAGGTGGGAGACGTGGTAATGATTGGGGATGAAAGACCAAGGCAATGCTGGAAGCTTGGCATAATTTAAGAGTTGTTTGTTGGCAAAGACAATTTAGTTAGGTCTGCACTGGTAAAGACTTCAGGATGAAAGTTAAAGAGACCTATACAAAAACTCTATGCTTTAGAAATCAGCAAAAACACAGATAGTCAAGATGAAACATTTGAGTTACAGCCTCATGGAGAAGGCTTGGCTAACCTTGCGGAAGGTAACGACAACAATGCCTCTTCGGTGGGGAGTGTTAGAAAATCTAGAAGAGGAAGAACCATTGTTGTCCCAAGGCGATATGATGACTAAGCTGATTGATGCAGCATTGCTTGTATATATTAAGTTAAGGTGTATATATATCCATCTCATAATTGTAAGGTTAGTGAAAAATTCACTTAATAAGAGCTAGCATTTTTGGGCTCTTGTGGCATCAGTGTTTGGGACGCTGGTGGCATCATTTTGGGGCGCTGCGCGTCTTTGCTACTCGTTTGTGGGATGTCGTACGTACAGGGTGTGGTCTTGTAGAGAGCTCTCTTGCAATTCAGTTTGGTTGTTTAGATACAAGATTGTTGCACCGTGCAATAGTCCAGGTTGCGTTGTTGTTGCAAGGTTGAGAAAGAAGACCATAAATAGTACCCTTTTTGTTTACATTAAAATTCATGTAACAAAGGTCTAAAGTAGGCCCGCATCGAGTCAGCAACCCTGAGGTTACCCTGAGGTAGGACCTAATAGGATCTCAAATCCGTAAGTTTTAATTTAGCTTAACTTGGGCTTCAGGTAGAACTGGCCCTTTAGAATTTGGCCGTTCACGGCTCAGCTGGGATTTTGAACCCGACAAATAAATAAAATAACAGTCATCAAGAGCAAACAGTCTGCAGCAAAACAAAACAAACTTTCTTTTGATGGAGAGTAAACCATCCATGTTCTCAAAACTTTCTCGCCATTTGGCAGAGCCTTATTGAACCATGCAGTGGTCAGCTGTCGACTCTTCCCTTTGGATTTCTCTCCTTGTCTTTGAACTGCACTGAAAGGTCCATCCCTATTTTGGAAGGGTTCACTTCCCCTCTTAAGATCAACTCTCAAGTCATTTGGAACCGGGATTGGCCAAGCAGCGACATCAGAATAAATTGGAAATCTATCTGCCTCCCCTTCTTCATCAGTCTTCCTCCTGTTGGTGTGGACTTCTGCTGACGTCTCCTTCCTCTTCATCAGTTTCAGTGCTTTTAGAAGATGAATTGCCATCCTCCAATCCTTGCTCTCTCATTTGAATCCTCTTGTGAAGATGCTTCTTGTATTTGCCCTTCAGATTCACCAGAGAAAGGGCATAAATCACTCTTAATCTGCCGATAGAAGAGACTTTAGCTTTAAGGTCTTTTTCATTATGGAGCTTGTAAAAAATCTGTATCTTTGGTTAAGAGTGAAGTTCAAATGTAAACATTTGAGATCTGTTTCATTTGTTACATGGTAAAAGCTCGATAGCTCAGAAAATACATCGCTTAAGGAAAGTCCTCTGAGAGGAAATTTTAGTTTAATTTTTTCCTGCGGAAAAGCGGTTTATTTATAGCGAAGTCGAGGTTTGACCAATAAAAGGTTAGTAGTGTTTGTACGAATGACGTCATGAAATAAAAATGGTTCTGATAGGTCATTCAGATACTGAAGGGAGGATTTTCTTTAATCCTAAGATGTGACTTAGAGGTAATAGTCAGTTGTAGCCCTAGTCCTCCAACAATGAAGTGTGGTTAAATGTGTTTTGGAAGTTGTGGTACCAATGATTCTATAAACCGACTTTAATGTGTGTTTCCGTTTTTCGAATAATTTGGATCTCATTGTTTCGCTGTTTCATACTTTGTTTCAAGAATTTAAGTTATGGTTCAGACCTCATTCTGTAAATGAGGTGGTAGTAGGCAAAAAAAGAACGTAATTTAATAATATTTGTTATATCAAACGTCTGCATTACGAACTCTAACGGTTTCTTTATACTGATTTTCGTTTAACTGTATAGAGTGCCCGACTGACTTGGCAGCGTGTCTGATTAGGCCTAACGTATGGAAAGCCGAAACACGAAATAGATTTTATATAATTTTATTCAAATTAACTTTTGAAACACGGTGGTTAAAGGTGGGGCGAATTAAGATGAATATAACATTGAGAGGTCTAGTCGGTCTAAGTCGACTATAATTAACAGAATTTACATTAAAAGGCACTATGAAACACAATACGTCTTACGATCACAACGTTCAGCAAAATTCTATTTGAAAATGAAGCGCAGTGTTGTCAACTGCTATTTTAAAACTAATTTCTCTCTCTCGGAAGTTAATATAAAACAAATTTCTAATTAATAATCACGTCAAATTGCATTAATTAAGTCACATTAATTCCATTTATTACACTCGGGAATGATTTTAAATTGTGTTAAGCAACTTTTGGCAATTTTCTTTCCCGAAGAAACCTGCGGAGTTCGCACAACTTTTGAAGATTGTGAAAAATTTATTTGCCCAAATTTTTTTCCGAAAAACTCCGGAACTCGCGCGGAACTTTTGAGACCTAAATTTTCGTACTTGTTATAGGCAAACTGTTATCTTAAGAAATAGCACTTACTTCGAGTTCCTTAAGTCACCTATATAAAACCCCTGTATAAACCTTTTGAGATTTAATGTACGTAATTAAAAGCATCTTTTGGCATTCTCTTATTGTTTGAACAAAAATTTCGGGTAAAATTTCTAAGTGTGTACAATGTACATCTGTAAACTTATTCTGAATTAATGTTCCATTGTGAGTGAAATTTTTCAATTTTGTGAAATTAACTTTATACGAGGGATTGTGTTTCTACGCTACCTCGAAATAGGCCTCTCTCGTATGCTGAGGGTAAATTAACATTGAAAGTTTGAAATTAAAAGTGGACTTCGAGTAAGCCGATAAAATTGCGCGTATAAAATTGAAAAGGTCATCCGAGTGATAACCAGATCCACCCTAAACGAACGAACCCGCCCTCCTCGCAATAAGTGCAGTCAAAAAGTGGTTGCAGCACATCATTTAGTCTACAATTGCAATCCACGCAACTTAACTAATAAGTTGCCGCAAAATTTGATTAACGAATCCTTCACTTCAAATGCCATTTATTTTGTAAATGTTGATTCAGTCAGTCGTAACGTTATTCACCGAATTTAAATTCATAAGAACTATAAAACTTTGTTTCTATTCTTATTTCGTTTAACTAAAGGGAAAACCAACGAAACTTATTAATTTCTTTATTACTGACATTTATTTTATTATGACTGAAAGATCAGATAGTGACCTCAAGCTTCAATCAACCATTAACAATCTTCAATTAATCTAATTACAAATTATTATAGGGCCTACGGAGCTACGCCACAGGCACTATATATATATTATATATATATATTGTGTGTGTCTGTTTGTTCTTGTCACTACTCTACAGTATATCATGATCGTTAACCGTAAATAATTTTCTTTTGCAATTCCATAACAGATACGAAAACGAGACCGTGAATAGTAATTGCAACTCATCAGAAGCGAGTCGTGGACACGAGGTACCACTTGAATTTGCTGAATTTTAAATAAGAGGAATTTCCTTCATTACACTTACAGTTAGGCTTTAATACTCTTAATAAATTTCAATGCAAATAGTCACTTGGTGATGCTTTCAATAATGCGTGACAAAATAATACCGAATAAGGGAGCGTTTGGAACCCACTTGGGAAGAATTTCAGTTTCAAAGAAATAAGCGAATAAAATATATTACGAGATGGAGCCGATTTTAAAGCCGGTGTAAATCCATATTGGCTCATGAATAATTATTCTCGGTGAAAAGGGCCAGAAATTGGTGCAGCGCTCGGGCCAACTAACGAGACTCATTGCGCTCACTCCCAGATTATTATTATTATTATTATTATTATTATTACCAGCATCATAGGGAGTCGAACTTCCGACCTCAGGGTAGAGATCTACACGGGTACGGTAAGTCCGTAGGCCCGTACCCGGCCCGACCCGCGGGCGGGATACGGGCGGGCCGATGGACATCAAAGTAGATACGGGTTGGGTACGGGCGGGCTAATGCGCATCATATTATAGGAGCATGCGCGCATTAAAGTACAATTTGAATCTCGTAAAACAAATTTTCATATTTTTTAAACTACAGTAAAAGAAAAAGGATTTTTCAAAATATAATTAAAAAAATTAACATAGACTAATAACTTTCATTACCAATCGATTTTGAGCAACCATTCAAAAAAGTAATTAATTTCATGACGGCACGGCAATTTATAGAGCAATTTATAAAATTGCAAAGGTAAGAACTTTATTAAATTCTATTGGTGAAATATTCTTTATTTTAGTGGTAACTAACTAAAATGCTTTCAAAAATTGCAAAAAATAAATTTTCATTATTTTAAAAGACCTTCGCAAAAGAACGGACCGGGCCGGGTACGGACTTTGTCGTGAAACGCAACGGGCGGGTACGGGCCGGGCCGGGCCGGGCCTAAATAAATTTTCGAGCGGGCCTCCGTAAATACAGTATTGACGGACACGGGTCGGGTACGGGACTAAAATATCGGCCCGTGCGGATATCTCTACCTCAGGGTCTTCGCCTCACTTACGGAAAAACGTCGTTACCCATATTGGATGAAGAAACTACTCGGGTTTAACGGGAACTGTAAAATAACTTTTTTTTTTTTTTTCAAACGGATACTAAAGTTGAGAAACGTCGATTCGGACAATGATATTAAGAGATTAAGGTCGCAATTCGCAATATACCAAAAAATAAAACGGACAATTACAAAAACATTAACGAACAATTAAATACAATAGAAATAAAAGGATTATCGCTTATTATAACTTCGGAAACGAGTGATGATGTCTATTTAATATGGACAATGGTGAATAATTGTTAGAAAGGATTATCACAAAGGACGATACGAGTAAACGTTAAATTTTGAAGACTTTTAATACATCATTTTACCACACAAAAATTTAACGCAAGCCAAGTTTTAAGTCAGAGCTTTCCAAACATTTAACGTTGGCGACAAACTATTTAAGCATAACAATTTTCACGACACATTAATTAATTTTTGTTATCAAATATGAGATAATTTTTGAGTAGGTGGTTTATCTTGTAGCCGATTTTGTTGATAGAAAAATCAAAATTTTCAAAATACAAAAAACACTGTGTCGCGACACACCAGTTTGGAAAGCTCTGTTTTAAGTATTAAAAATTAGGAATTCTGCAGTAAATCATTACTTTTAATAATACTTTAAAATTAATCAGGAAATGATAAAGGAGTTTCAACAGTAATTAGAGATACGTACGTACGTACGTACGTAAGTTAGGTTACCTTATATGAAACTGCGACATTTTTCCATTTTCAGTTGTGGATGTCAACATTTAATAACCCAACATAAATGTCTTAATTAACTTCAGCCGACCAAACAAAACGTAGACAAACCTTCCCACTCTATCCTATTTTTTCACGATACCTAATTTTCGATGAAAATTGAAAAAAAAATGTTCGATACTATGACGACACCGCTAATGTCACTACCTGCATGTTATGTCGTTTCGTGATGAATTTGATGCGTATTCTAAAGATTGTCACGATAACGTACGATGGCCAAGAAAACACGCAGTTTCATTTGCATACGGCGAGCTTAGAGACTAACACTTCGGCAGCCAGCGTTCGTAGCTCAGTAGGTAACGCTGTTTCTACATAAACGAAGCGAAGCCACTGAAGTCGGGGGTTCGACTCCTGATGGTGCTGATTAATAATAATTCAATAGTTAGCGCAATGGACCGCGTTAGTTGGCCCGAACGCCGTGTCAGTTTGTCCCTCCTTATTCGTTAACACCTCAGTATTAGCTAAATGCGGGCTTAATAGCGAAGTGACCTCATGTTAAAGTCGACTCCGATGATAATATAATGATCTATCTAAAGTCATATGACGGAGGGGACCAACAGCTTTACTCCGTATCCAAACCATTAGCCCATCAAAGAAGGCCCAGGGAAGCATCTCAACGAGTGAAAACGGATGTGTAATTCGTTAAGTCATAAATCCCACTTCGATATTATCGCTCAATTTTGCGAGAAAGATCAAGAGATAAGAATGAAGTTGGATTAAGGTCTTTATGCTGCTTTGAATAGGTCCTGTGCGTAAGTCAAGAGCGGAAGTTCGATATACGAGATGTGTTTGGAGGGATTCAGTTTAGAACCAGAGGAAGGATTATATAATGTGGTGAAATAAGCAGCAAGTGGAACAGACGTAAGATCAACTCGAGCTTAGGGAGGTAAAAGTAGGAAAAACTGTGCGTTTGTAAAAGGAGAATAAAACACACACACACACAATTACAATTAACATCCATCTTATCTAGTTAGACAAGCGACAATGAGCTTTGATGGTTTCAAGCATACTCTAAGTATGGGAGATGCTTGCTCCAACAAGTTGTAGGGCCTACTAATAATAATAATTGTCAATCTAATGCACATAAAGAAGTTTCCAAGCTTTCAACGCATATCAAAAAATGATGGCTTTAACTCTATAATCAAATAAGCTTTTATATATATATATATATATATATATATATATATATATATATATATATATATATATATATAGACTATTTCTTGTAGTTATCGGTGGTCGGTGGAAAATACCTAATACAACTTATCCATTACTTCTAATAATTGTGATTTATGATTAGCTTCGTTATAGTGAAGTTAATGAACATTATAGAAATAATTATATAGTGTGCTCATTCTGTTTCAAATTACTGATTAGCCATTTCCGATGTTTCTGCGAAAAATACACGATATGCAGTGTATATATATTTACACTTTGTGCTATTATCACACTAACCCGAAATAGCCTTATGAATTATGGATTTTATCACGCTTTCTATTATCTCGCAAAAAATCTTTTCACTTTTTAAATTCAGGAATTTTTGAAGGAAATTGTAATAAAATCCTAAAAGCAAATCGGTAAAAATATCCAGTTTCATGAAAGGATACTTACAACTTATTTCATCATGTAGGCCTCAAAGGAAATTGAAGCCGAGGCCATTATATATGATACTTTAATGTATAGTCACGACTGATATCCACCAGAGAACGTTCAAATGCCCATCAAGGATTATGCCAATGTTTAAAACAAAATCCATCTAATGCCTATTAATTAATAGGTAGATTTTGTTTAAAAGTTTCATAAGAGGGTAATAAATTCTTGAGACCAGTTTTTAAACGATAATTTATCGTAAATCATTAATAGATATAAATGTTCCTCATTATTAGATGGCTGTAATGAGGCGTTATACGAGACCTTCATCCCAAAATTTTTTATTAAAAAATTCTCATTAAAAACTCGATTTATTTTTTACTTCGTATAAGTACTTCCTACTGATTGCAATCCATTTAAAAAAAATTCTAAAATACCCCTCATTCTTCAACATTTAAATAAAATATAATTCATACGATACGCGAAGGTGCGTTTGGGGTTGTCATCTTTTCATGGCATGCTGAGTGAGAAGAATTACAATATGTCAATTGTCAAAGGAAAAACGGAATATGTACAGCTGGAAGCAAATTTAGCTACCTTGAAAGAAAATCGTATTATTTTTCTTAAACGGTGTTACATGGCAACCTCTCCCGCGTGTCGACCTTGAACTAAAAGTCATGAATCAGAATGAGAGTAAGCCATATTTTTTAAGTAACTTAAATTAATTTAATAAGAAAGTCTCCTTCGTTATCTTAAGGTTAACTTTCACGGCAATAAAATTCTCAACATCGAACGAAATCAAAAACTAAAATATAAATCTTGTTTACGCTAAAAACGGTAACTTTAGAAACGTTTACAGTACAGAAAATATCAGTCGAATTACTCAATGCAGTTTCTAACGGTAAGTTCTGCCTTGTCTTTTTATGAGAATTGGATAATGTATTCAGTTCAAATAAACCTTGAAAATAAACTATATACACGTATTCAGAAGGGCAAAAACTTGCCATGATCAGGGAAAACGGATTGGTATTGATTATTAGTTTTGTGAAGCCACTAGTAACATTCATAACTGTGGCCTCAGAAATCTAATTCTTCGATATGCGCAGTACGGTATATAGAATGAATGAATTATCAAATTTAATTAGTACTGACTGGTTAGTCATTTTTTTATATTTCTTACGGGGAGGGAGTTATCGTAAGATTTTTAAGAAGTATCATGCTGTTACAAAAACATGGTGATACGTTAAGGACAGATTATTATTATTAATGCCATATTTTGAAATCCAAACATTCTTATAACCTAACTATTCCATCAGACACTTCTGAACTAAACCTATATCAAGTTCTCCTAGCCTCAGACCTATTACATTTAGAAAACTAAGCCAATCATGAGGCCTATCGAGGCCTATAAGCTATATAAGCCACGTAATAATTTTATTGTACCGAGTTTTCGTTTAGATAATGCAGTACAAAACGATACAGATAATACAATTCGAGGCTACGTCACAATGTCGCATATTAAATCAACAACAAAAAAAATCCCTCCATAAAAACTACAACCACATCAAAAGACCTTTGCATAATGTAACAACATAGAGCAGTCATGGGACTTTTTATTATTCTATTTATCTTTTTATTTACTACGGAAGTTCCCATTTTTAACTCGAGAATAATTATTTAAAATTTTGCGTTACATTCCAGAAAATTGTCATAACAAAATGTGTACACTTCCATTACAGGACTGTGCGAGCTTACAGACAAATATATGAACATGATGATAACAGTTTAATAGGAAAATCGTAATACAAATATTAATGGGACCTAACTTTTTTTCTTTTTTTTAAAGGTTAGCCAACAAGCTATTATCTCAAGAAGAAGGCAAAGAGGGTATCAGGTTTCATTGAATATCACACACCACACACACACACACACACACCTGTGGTTACAGTTTGTATTGTTATTTTAAAATGACAGCTATGTGTGAATTAGCAGAATGATTACTAAATCTAAGCGTCTTCACTCACACTTATGACTCATTTAGTTCATTACAACATAGTATAGTATGACTGTGTCTACGGGAAATTCGCGCGCGAGATATATATTATATATATATTTATTATATTTTTTTTAAAGAATCTATCGTTCGTCATGATTCATGAATATCTAGGGAGGCGCTCAAAAGAGGTATGGTTATGACCGTAACCATGGACAAAGAAAGAAAAAGAAGTAATCATACAACACAAGTAAACAAAATTTGGTTAAATGTGCTAGTTAATAGCACTAAAATTAAATAACAAACGTTAGGACAACTCCAAAACTATAAAAACTAAATTTCGAAGCGCACCATTAAAGTACTATTTCGACTACGAACCAAGACCAGTTCAGTACGACATTTTCCCTCAGTATTAACTTTTATTTTTTGCTTTTAAAAATTCAGTGCGAGAAATTGTTCATAATTTAGTACGAGTACCAGTTTTTATAAGGGATACTTTAAAGCAGAACTTAATTTATTTAAAACGTTTATATTTTAATAAATAAATTTAACCCCATTAATTTTGCCTAAAAAGCTTCCACGCTTCCAACGGCATATTCGGATTAGAATTATGTGAATATATTACGTACTATTGCCGGATCAAATATCTAAATTGTACAAAAAAATATTGAAAAATACCGCGTGTCGCTCGTATTCTTTTTCTGAATAAAGTTTCGTTATGGATATATATATATAAAATGAACCCGAGTTATTCGCATCCGAGTATCCTGCCATTATATGCTGATCATTATAAAAATTAACATATCTCTCATTTTAATTTACTTATTATTAAAGAGAAAAACGGGAAATAAATTCTTCATTCTGATATCGGTTTACTGTGACTAATTTAACATTTATTTACAAACGACCAGCAAATCGTCGTCGTCATAATTTTTGGGTCCGATTAATTATGGGCGTACTCAAGTTAGGCCTAACGTCCGCTGACAGGATAGAATCAATTACGTTCTCGGGACACAACACCACCATATTTGCTCTATTTTGGTGTCTCAAAATATATAAATAGCTTTATTTCACTCCAATGGGGATTCTGTTGCGTCAGTGTTCTGTCTTAGTCATTTCAAGAATCACTGTAGTACTCGTATACTATACACCTGTGTTCATGAATGATTACTACTGCGGCACTGCCCCAGTGTTACTCAGCTAACAAGTACAATATATATATATATATGTGTGTGTGTGTATGTGTTCTGAACCACAGTGACAGTAGTTGGTAGCCTTTGAATGTACAGTACTCTATTACTTATTAACGAGTTACTTGAATTAGTCCTGAACTAAATTCGTCTTTAATTAAAGTTTGTATAGTTAAGTGAAGTTACTTCACAAATTTAATTTTTTATTTGCTTTTTTATTGAAAATCTACGTCCATATAACAAAAAAATTATGTGAAAGTTTTAAAAGAACGAACTTAAACATTTTAATTTAAAATTTTACATATCGTAAGAGAGAGAGGGTTTGTGGGTAATGAATATGAACGCAGAATACGGAGAAATTTCGGGTTTAAAACGGGACATTCGAGGAATAAGAATATGCAAGCCAAAACTGCACGCGATAAGTTTGCGTGAATGTCAGTAATATCCAATTTATTAAAATGTCTTTGTTTTTTTATGAGTTAAAAGATACCGAAATTATACTGAAGTTCACTCACGAATAGTCCCTTTACGCTTCCATACAAAATTTCATACATTTTGGGGAAATACGGAAAAATAGTACGGTTAACGAATTTATGAAACGTAACTTTAAGCTTTGCACCCAATTTCTGAAGCTGTATTTAAAATCTAATCGCCGCGTGAGTTTAGAATAAATGCTAAGGTCTCACTCGCTTATAAGTTTCTGTTCACAATTTTTCCTCTTAAACTATTTACATGGTATAATGCAAACGTGGACTGACTACGTACGGATGATAAGTTTTGGTCTAGCGTTCATATAGGTAGGTACCTATATGCGAAAATGATGATAATTTCATTTTAGCTCTCATTCCCGGGAACCTCAGTTTAATTATCAATACGAGAACTGAAGCGTGTATCATGCTTCAGCAATTTACTTTATTAGCAGAAACACTCATTCCACGTTTTAATTGTTATGTATATATTACATTCAATTCATTAATATTACGTGAAAACTGCAGTGATGAATTTTTCAGGTTCTCTTGTCACCACCGAGTGAATCAAACGATTACAAAGCAACTTTTTGGACCTGAATTTGGTGTGTAAACATAGAAATTTGTCTATTCATGCATAACATTTAATATAAAAAACGTAACCATCCAGCTTTTAGGCGCCAAATTACACAGAGGTGTGGCTACCGAATGGAACCGTGACAGTTTCACATTTTAAACTGTGTTTGGCGACATTAAACCTAATTAACTTAATCTACACCTTCATTGTATAGTTAATAATTTTCAGTTTAAAAAGTATTCGCGATGAACTGCGTGTGTATCCTAAAGATTGTCGCGGTTTCGTAAGGCAAAAAAACGCGCAAATGTGACCGTTTTAAAGTTACAACGTAACTTTTAAGTTAAACAAAAATATAAAATGTAATAATGAAAGGACTATAAAGTGATGCCCCATTTCTGGGTGGGTATTAGGGTAGCCCTCTATCCCAGCTGTGTGGGCCGAGGAGACATATTAAGGACCTGCATGGATACTTGTCCTAATTATTGACTTTAGGATCATGTTTCGCACGGAGAGTTCATATATAGAGGCTTCATGTATTCAACCCATTCGGTGGTAGAGGGTTAAGGCGTGTTCTCCATAAAGAATGGCTGACATATTATCATATATACTCTCTCTCTCTCTCTCTCTCTCTCTATATATATATATATATATATTATATATATTATATATATATATTGTTTTGCCGGTGTGACGGTTACACACATTTCGATCGAAGTCCGAATAAAAGCGGTACAGTAAAAATCCTGCAGTTAATCAGTTTTAAACGGTGCCGATATTGGGTTATTTCACTCCATTGTGAGTTAATTGATAGTGCATAGTGGTATTTCTCTTTAAAAAGTAAAAATCGTGGCATATATAAAAAAAAGTAAATAAAAACGAAGCGAATTAATCAATACAGCATTTTTCCGAGTGTTTCTTTGTGAAGAAAATTAGCTGTCTATCGTAATTCCTACAAATACCCTCGCGGCCAGTCGCGAGCACCAATCAGTGAGAAGTATACAGCGTGCCACATCCCCCGGAGTAACGGAGAATACTTTCCCTCACGCAGCTTGAGTCAACCCCGACCCAATACTTCCCATAATATCCTTTCTGAGTCAATTTTGTGCACCAGCGGCTACCCTCTATCAATAATTAATGTGGGAATGGTAAATACATTCCTGCAACTCTGTCTTATCTGCAATGATGCAACAAATGAGACAAAGGCGATGAGGTGCGATCTCTCTCAGCTGCTGTTTGATTTTAGATGCCTAGAATGAGAAGATGAAAAAAAATCACCCTTATAACAAACTCGAAGCAACTTAATGGGATAAAAATTTTCTGCGAAAACTGCATGACCGAAATACAGGCATGCCTCGGTTTACGAATTAATTCGTTCCTAGAGAGCGTCCGTAAAGCGAAACTTCGTAAAGCAGAGCATTATTTCTCATAGACTTAATGTTATAATCAAGGGTTACGTTTTTAGAACAAAATTTTACATACAAAATTATATAAAAATCGCAGGAAAAGGTAATAAAACAATAGTTTATGCAGCAAACAATGGTTTGTTCATAGAATGCATCATTTTAAATAAAAAAATAATCTTTAAAATAAAAAAGAAAGCAAAGAAATATTAAAGTGCAGTACAGGGGCCTCTTTCTCTTCAAGTGTTACCTGATCTTGCATGGCAATAAGATCTTCGTTTGATAGTTCTTCACCATGTGATTCAAGCAATTCTTCTACATCATCTTCGGAAAAATCGAGATTCAATTTATTAGCGATCGTTACAATTTCTCTTTTCTCATTTTGTATGTCTGCCATTGGTTCAAAGCCATCAAAATCATCGACGAAGCAGACATATAAACTGATGCATTCCCAGACACCAAGGTGCGTGAACGCGCCAGAGCGAACAAACGCACGCACGATGCTTCTGAAGCGATTACCACATTACGCATTGTATATGCTTGCGTGAGATAATTATTTTTACCTTTTAAATTTATTTATTTAATTTTTTATTTAGTGTAAAATAAAATTCGTAAACCCGGGGATTCGTAAAACGAGGCGTCGTAAAGCGAGGTATGCCTGTAAACACACTTACGGCATTTAAAGCAGAAAGAGACTACGAGAAAAAATGAAAGAGGAAAGTGGGAATAAAGAACGGAGGAAAACGGAAGAAACGAAGAAAGGCGAAGTAGAAAAAATCAAATACCGTCACACAACGAGGCCGAAACCATGCAGGCGAAAGAAAGTATAAAGACAACAGATAGTATAAGGGCAACGAAGGACATTAACACAAATAGGAAAAGGCAAGAGGGCAATCAAGAAAACGGTGTGAAACTGTTCCCCAATAAGGGGCAAAAAACAAAGGCCCCGAGTAAATATAGGGAAGGAATTATATGCAGATATTATATAAAAGATAATTGCAGATATAAAAGGGGACAATGTATATATGAACATCCCCCAATATGCAACTACTTCTATAATAATGGTCATTGTAAATTTGGAGACATGCAAATTCTACCACCCGGACATCTGCAGGACTTACGCAAAATATGGAACCTGCAAATACGGAAAAAATGCTACTATCAACATCTCCCGACGAACCCAAAGGACAAAGTTTAAATGACATTAGAAATAACAATAACAATAGGAACACACAAAGCGATAAAAAAAAATTTCAACATCGCAGACACGATACGGCTGCTAAGTGTCATCCAACGAATGCAGTTGACACAACTGGAAACCCCTGAGCCAAACCGCTTCCGGGCAAGAAGCTACCAGAACAGGTAGGCGGAAACGGATCTCTCTCGAAAGACCATAGGGCAACAAAACAAGCGACACCGAAGGAAAACGAACTTGAAATGCACAAGGAGCAACGAAAAACAAAGAACATAAATATTGTCCTGGCTAATATTCAAGGAATAAGACCAAACCAATCACTCAAAGTTTCGTACTTGAAAGGATTTATGGACGAAACAAGGCGGACATTGCATGCCTCATAGAAACTCATCTTAAGGATTGCCAAGGAAATTGTGAAAACTGCAAACATTGTATTGATAAGAAAGAGATAAATATAGAGGGCTTCAACTTACTAAGAGCGGATAGAACAACGAGACGTAAAGGTGGCTGTGCTGTATATGTATATGAAGGTCATATGACAGAGACGATAATAAGTAAATCAAACAGCTATGTGGAACTCCTAGCAGTGAAAATAGAAAAACTAAACGTGATACTGATAGTCATCTATAGACCTCCAAACACCCCAAACGAAAAATCCTCAGAGGCCACTGATGATATCAGAAAGCTAATAAAGGCCATAAACCCTTCATACCCCAATATAATGATCTGCGGAGACTTTAACTTCCCATTTATAAAATACAAAAAGGTGGATAGGAATATATATATACATCAGGACAAGGGGGGCTGAAGAGAAGACCAGGAGCAAGCAAAAATGTTGATGGCTCTCACAAATGAGTTTATGCTGACACAGAAGATAACAGAAAATACCAGAAAAAAATAACTGCCTGGATCTGGTACTCACGAATAATACGAACTTGATTGCTGATATAAAAATAACCCCAACCATTGTCTCAGACCACAACTTAATCGAGATATCAACAAATATGACGACAACATTAAAAGACAATACACATATTGAGGAAAGAAGGATATCTGGGGCCTTTAACTTAAACTCCAAGACTAAATTGGGAAGCAGTCAGATCGCACATGGCCAAATAGAGTGGAGAACAATTTTAGAGAATAAAACAACTGAGGAAATGCTAACAACCTTGGAAGAAAAACGCTGATGATTTTAGAAAAATATGCTCCGAAATCACAGCCAAAAGGAAAGAGGAGCTGGCTAGAGGGGCAAAAGAGAAGATTATTTCGCAAAAGAAAGAGAGTGGAGGCGAAGTTAGGCAACTGCGGAGATAATGCCAGGAAAGTAATACAAGAAAAACTGGAGGGTATCGATAGGGAAATACAAGCGCTGATTAAGGACCATACAGAGAGGGAAGAGGAAAAGGCAGTAGAAGCAACAAAGAAAAATCCAAAATACTTCTACAGCTATGCGAAAAGGAAAACAAAAACGCGCGCCGCTATTGGACCCTTAAGAAAGAGAAATAATGAACTAACCGACGATCCAAATGAAATATCTGAAACATTGAGAGCCCAGTATGAATCAGTTTTCAGTAGCACAAGAAGTGATAAAACGATACCTGACATAGATGCATTCTTTGAAGAGAAATTGCAAGGAAAGTGTGTAACAGACTTTGATTTTACCCTAGAAGATGTAGGGAGAGCTATAGGACAAATGAAACCACATTCAGCTGCAAGTCCAGACAATTGGAACGCATTATTGATTACAAACTGTAAAAATGAAATAGCTACACCTTTATACTGGATATGGAGAAGATCCCTAGACAGTTTGCTCTTTTCAAGATGCTCGGTATTTCCGCATTATCCCTATATATAAAGGAGGGGACAGATCTCAAGCAAAGAACTATAGACCAGTGTCATTGACGTCCCACCTCACCAAAGTATTTGAAAGAATAGTTAGAGAGAAAATTTATGATTTCTTGGAGACACTGGAAAGACTCAACGAAAATCAGCACGGATTCCGATCAGATAGATCATGCCTATCACAATTAATAGAACACTACAACAATATCCTAGATGCACTGGAAGGCAATGACAACTACGATGTCATATACACAAATTTTGCTAAAGCTTTCGACAAATGTGATCACGGTATAATAGCACATAAAATTAAATATATGGGAATAACGGGCAAAGTTGGAAAATGGATCTAAAACTTCCTCAGAGAACGTCTACAGGTCGTCAAAATTCAAGGTATATCATCATCAGAATCGGAAGTACGCAGCTCAGTACCACAAGCTACAGTACTGCCCCCACTCCTGTTCATTATCATACTAACAGACATAGATAGCGAAGTAAACAAGAACAGTATAGTAACATCCTTTGCAGACGATACAAAGATCAGCAGAAAAATCAGCGATGTAAATGAAGTGGAGGCCTTGCAGAGGGACACGAACAAAATATACAAATGGTCAGAAGACAACAACATAACATTTAACACCGAGAAATTTCAGCTCTTGAGATATGGTAGAAAAGAGGAACTTAAACAGACTGCATATTATGCTCCAGATAGACAAGAAATTCAGAGAAGCACGAAAGCGATCGAGCTGGGGTAATGACCGATGATGCGAAATTCGAAACACAAAATCAGATAGCAATAAATAAAGCAAGAAGAGTCGCGGGACAAGTACTAAGAACGTTCAAAAGAAGAAACAGGACAGTAATGATTCCCCCGCTAAAAACACTGATTATATTATACAAAACTTGAATACTGCTCAGTTTTTGACGTCCCCTATATAAAAAGGAAGAAACTAATAAACTAGAAGAAACGCAGACACATTTCACAGCAAAGATTGATGGCTGCAAAGAGCTCAACTACTGGGAAAGACTACTTAAACTAAATCTGCACTCCCTGGAAAGAAGAGAGAGAGGTACACCATAATCTACATATGGAAAATGACCGAAAAACTGGTACCAAACCTCAAACTAAATCCAATTACCATTCAAACAACAATAGAAAATAGGAAAGGCAGGATGTGTAGTGTTCCCAAATTAAAGGCCCGACAACGGACCTCCTCAAGACTGAATGAAAATACTAGTAGCTTGGTTGTCAGGGGACCAAGCCTTTTTAACCAGCTTCCAAAGGACCTCAGAAACGTTACAGGGGTCAAAGTTGAAGTCTTCAAGAGAAGACTAGATGCCTGGCTCAGGACGGTACCAGATGAGCCAGGTGTACTTGGCTATGTACGGTGGAGGGCGCAAGAAAGCAACTCGCTCCTCCACCAAGCCAGACCTAGAGGCGGGGCCACCAGCTTAACATTCGTGTGAAGAGAGACCAACGCACGTAACAGCAACGAGTTTAACGAGGTATATATATATATATATATATATATATATATATATATATATATATACAGGGCGTCCCAAAAAAAATGTATACACACTTTAAATACTTATAAAGGCAGTGTTTATTAAAATACATTTCATTTTCAAAATGTAATAGAATCTACAGACATTATTTAATTGTTTTGTCAACGCCTGTTTTCAAACTGACGTCCGTTCTGGTCCAGGCACTGCTGATAACGCGAAGCAATGGAATCGCAAACATCACGAAACATTTCGCTTGGTATTTGTGTGCATTCTCGTTCAATGGCTGCTCTCAATTCAGCGACTGTTGCAGGTTTTATAGCGTAGACTTTGTCTTTTAAGTATCCCCATAAAAAAAGTCTAGTGGTGTGAGGTCTGGTGAACGCGGAGGGTATTCTACGAAACCCCTTCGTCCAATCCACATCCACATCGTGCCAAGTACCACTCGCAATACTCCACTCTTCGGTCCGGATCATCATCTTCATTAATAGCATGGACTAATCTTGGAATGTAACTTTTCCATTGACAGCGCTTCAAAATGCGTTGGACAGACGATTCTGAAATTCCTACCTCACGACTCGCTTGCCGCACAGATTTTCTTGGACTTTGGTGATACGTTTCCAGTACTCTTTCTTGCTTTGTGGGGCTTGTCGATGTCCGTGGTCTTCCGGAACGCTTCTTGTGGACATTCTGAACAGTTCCATCGGCTTCAAACTTATCTCTAATTCGAGTGATGGTAAGTCGCGTTGGTGGATCTGTTTGAAACTCCCTCCTAAACTGTCTTTGCAGTAGCATTTTAGAATGAATTTCCTTTGTTCAAAGCTTAGTCTGACTGCCATTATTAATTCTAATGGGTTTAACTTGGAAAGAAAGAAACATCAATTGAGCTATCAGCTGTTAAAGTGTGTATACATTTTTTTGGGACGCCCTGTATATATATATATATATAACACGGTGAACCAAAAGTAGGTGGACAGTAGGTTGAATACGGTTTGTGTTATATTATATTATAACTATGGTGTTCATTATAACTATGGTGTTTGTGTTTTATTATATTAAATATTATAACTAAATTTATTTAAATTTTATTTTGTATTATAGTATAAAAAAATTAAATATGTATTCTCAAAGTAAACGTTATCATTTACTGTCCACCTACATTTGGTTCACCCTATATATATATATATATATATATATATATGATGAATAAAACCACGAAGGAAAGGAAACACAAATGGTGCTCAAGCGCTTTCGTCTAATGACATCCTCAGGAACACTATATATATATATATATATATATATATATATATATATATATATATATATATATATATTATATGATATGATACACTTTATTGGCAGGATATAAATGCCATAAAATAGTACAATATTGTTGAAGGTAATAAACGCTATAATAAATCGAAGAATAATACATTTAAGAAACCAAAAATTCTGACTAAAAAAAGAACTAAAAATAAGCCACGTACTCCAACAAGGTAATAATAAAAACTAGCCACTGATAACACTACGAAAAGAAAAAGAAAAACTAAAAAGCACACGTAGTGACAATACCAACATACAGTATACTGTATGATAATGATAATCGCAATAATAATGTTTATTTGCGGGAGACAGATCCCGCCCCTAACCTAAAAAAAAGTACATTATCCGTCAAAGTAATGAACGAACGACTATTAAACGATAAATTTAGAAAACCAAAAAGGACTTCGGTAATAAAGAAATAACGATAATACGGGATCCCACTTACGCTAAAATTAAGAATTGCTTAGGTAGGCGTACATTTATTTCGTAATAGTAGAAACATATAATGCGAACTCACGAGAAATAATTTACTTTATTTACTTCTTCGAAACCTTAAAAACAAAGCAAAAAAAAGGTCATGCCCCCAGTCACTCGATGATTTATCGGGGATGCTTTAAATACATTTATCATCAACTGAGGATTCCTCACGAAAGTAATTGGGGGGTGGGGGCAGAAATTAGTCCCCATTATATACCTGGAGGGAAAGAGTGAACTGCAATTTGTTTTTCACGCTAACAACAAATGATCCGCTTCTCGCGCGCGTCCATTTTCATTTAACGATCCATTGAACCCAAACACTTACGGAACAGTTAACCCACACATAAACATTTTTAATTACATACACCACTTAGTTCGATACCGTTAGGCGGGGGCGATATGCAGCAGAAACCCTCCTGTCACGCGTGCCCGTGGGAGGAGGATAAACTGTTAAGTTGAATCGGGTAATTTAGAAAAAACAAATTTAAAAATTAATTTTGGTGAGTTAAGTCATCCGATGCAGTTCCGAGTACTTCACTGATCACGTACAATTCATACTTAAATTTGAACTGTACAACTTTCTCTGGTCTACTTTTAGAAAACCGTAAAGCCTTGACTTACCCATATCGCGAAGCATTCTCATGAAAGGAGTTTCATAAAGAATGTTGTTTTACATTATTGATGTTAAAATCACATTACGAATAAATGTGACATTCAGAGAAACGCGATAAAATACGGTTTAGGGAACCATGCTAAACTCAGATTCGTACTTTAACATACGAGTCTTTTAAAGATAAAGGTCCGTATAACTTGATGGTTGTAATAATATAAACGTATTTGGCAGTCTCTCTCTCTCTCTCTCTCTCTCTCTCTCTCTCTCTCTCTCTCTCTCTCTCTCTCTCTCTCTCTCTCTCTCTCTCTCTCTCTCTCAGCGCGTTTAATGCTCCTGGGCCAGACCAGTTTCTCCCCAGAGTGTTGCGGGAGGTGCGCGACCAGGTGGCTCCCCACCTGGCTACAGTCTTCAACAAATCGTTGGAGACGGGCCAGGTGCCTGGTGACTGGAGGGAAGCCAACGTGACGGGATCACGAAAGTCCAGGGAACTATCGTCCCATTAGTCTCACTTCAGTTGTAGGCAAATTATTAGAGGGGATAATAGCGGATAGGATCGTTGACCATTTGGATTCCTACAAGCTGCTTGGGGACTCCCAACATGGGTTTAGACGGCATAGGTCGTGTCTCACCACCTTGCTCGAGTTTTTCCACGTCATGTTGAGTGAGTATGATAAGAGTAGGGCGATTGATATACTTTATCTCGACTTTCAGAAAGCCTTTGATAAGGTACCTCACTGCCGGCTAATGGCGAAAGTGCGCGCGCTGGGTATCGGTGGGGAAGTAGGTAGATGGATTGAAAACTGGCTGAAGAATAGGCGGCAGAGGGTTGTAATTAAAGGGGCTAGTTCGGGTTGGGCCTCGGTCACTAGCGGGGTTCCTCAGAGTTCCGTTTTGGGGCCGCTGTTGTTTATCATTTACATAAATGATATAGACGGTGGCATCGTCAGTCGGATCGCCAAATTCGCTGATGACACCAAGCTTGGGGGCCAATGTTGGGACGCCGGAGGCGATCGAGCAACTGCGTGCGGACCTAGGTAGGATAGGAGAGTGGTCCGAAAAATGGCAAATGCCGTTTAACTTGGGTAAATGCAAGGTGATGCACATTGGCTACGCCAATCCCAAGTCGGACTACTCGATGTTGGGGAGTAATATCGAGGCGACTCATTTGGAAAAGGACTTGGGTGTGCTAATTAGCAGCGACCTTAAGTTTACGAAACAGTGCGTAGAGGTGGAAAAGAAAGCCCAGAAGCTGTTGGGTTATATCAGGAGGCAATTTCAGTTTCGGAACAAGGAGATTGTGCTCTCTCTGTACAATTCCCTGGTTCGGCTGCACCTGGAGTATGCTGTGTAGTTCTGGTCGCCCCCCCTCAGGAAAGATATTGAGAGGCTAGAGCGAGTGCAGGCGAGGGTCACAAAGTTAATCCCTTCCGTTAGGCATATGGGCTACAATCGATGGTTACGGGCCCTGAACTCGTTTTCGCTGGAAACTCGGAGGCTGCGCGGTCAACTCATTGAGGTTTTCAAGCTCTTACGCGGGTTCAACGATGTCGATTTTAGAAGCATGTTTAGTTTAAATGATAACCCAACTCGCAACAATGGTTGGAAGTTGGATTTGAAACGGTTTAGGACTAGTGTGTGTGGGAATTACTTTACGTATAAGATCTGTGACACGTGGAATAGTTTACCTTCAGAAGTTGTGAACAGTTCCTCTGTGGATTATTTAAAAAAAAGGTTAGACCAAATCTTGCACACTATTTGAGTGTGTAGAAAATTTTCCCTGGCACCCGTTGCCATTGGTACCACCTCGGTATGGGCCGCAAGGCCTTTTGAGGTACTTCTTTTCCTCGTAACTCCTTGTAACTCTCTCATACTTAAAAGAATTTTTTTAGACTAAACTAAATGACTTAAAAGAAAAACCGCACGAAATATATACATGGCCGCCCCTACGTTTCACGAGTGTAACGGCATAATAAATTTTAAGCTGAACCAATTGCTTCATTCACACATTTACATTGACGACACGATTCACACACTTACGAGCCACCGTTTGCTTGTACGTTTTAAACAATTACGCAGGAGCTTCTTACAGATTAATCACACGCGAAATTATCATGTATTTTATAATGTTGGCGGCAAACCCAAAGTAAATTAAAATTTAAATGAACGTAACCCTTACTAATAGTGTTCTCCATTAATTAAATGCACTATATTATTATTAGTATCATAATAATAATGCATAGCTATAATATTACGTGTCACTTGAAGAACCTGCAATCCTATACTAGTACAAATATAAAAATATATATATATATATATATATATATATATATATATATATATATATATATATATAATACATACAGGGTGGGCCGTAAGTTTCTATACATAGGAAAAATTAAACGTTTGTTTTTATGTTTCAGATACCCTAAGAATATGCGTTTGACGTAAGATCTTGTTTACTGATGAAGCAAATTTTTACGTCAATGGAGAGGTTAATCGGCAAAACATACGTTATTGGAGTAATGCTAACCCTAATTGGCTGAGTCCGACGAAGATGCAAGGTGCCGGTAAAGTGATGGTGTGGGCCGGGATATGGGGTGACAGAATTATTGGACCAATTTTTGTCAGTGGAAATCTTAATGCCGAAAGGTATCTTAACATGTTGCAAGAAGAGATTTTCCCATCCCTGCTAAACGAGGAAGGTAACTTCCCAGTTTACTTCCAGCAAGATGGAGCTCCACCTCATTATGGTCTTCACGTGCGTCGGTATTTGGATCAGCAGTAGTTTCCGGATGCTTGGATTGGTCGGCGTGGTCCTGTGGAGTGGCCTCCCAGATCCCCAGATCTCACCCCCCTTGATTTCTATCTTTGGGGGCACTTGAAGGCCATGGTGTATCAGGAAAAGATACGAGACATAAATCATCTAAAGGAACGTATCACCAACGCCATTACAAGCATAACGTCAACTGTGCTAATGCGTGTTCATCAACAGTGGGGAACACGTATTGAAATGTGTTTTCAAAACAATGGCAACCATGTAGAGCATATTATATAAATAAAAATGGTTGTCCATAACAAAATGTTTATTTTTCCTATGTATGGAAACTTACGGCCCACCCTGTATATGTATATATATATATATATATATATATATATATATATATATATATATATATATATATATATATGAGAGAGAGAGAGAATATTAAATGGACACCACGATGATTGTACTCAAGATCAAATGAGGGGTCCCGCGTCTTACGGTACCTAAGCGCCAAAATTAAAATTCGTCAGAAATCGCCTCCAAAGTTCAGCAATATTCTGGCAATAGTATCTCTATTATTAATTGAGCTAGAACGTTCATTTTTGGCTAAATTAGAGTTCTAAGTATGTTAATGAAGATGTTGATGAGTTTTTGGAATAGATTTTTTATATCTTATATATATATATTTTTTAATATTTTGATTTCCTTATTATGCCGAACTTTGGGTGAACTTTTGGCTTGCGATTAGAGGTGAAAAAAGTAGTTCGCTTCATAAGGTTTTCAACCATACTTCTAGTGTCGTACGGTCATTATAACCCAAACCACGCGATAGATGAGGGGTGAAAATAGTGATATCCATCAAAAACACGTTTTCGCCTGTGGTGGCGCTTAGGTACCCTAAGACGCGCGACCCCTCAAATGTGAAAGGAATGGCAGAACGTACGTCAGCTTTAGATAATGTAAAGAGGAAAGTAACACGATTCTAAATATATATCCCTTGAACGAGCCTGGCAGCTTGTGTGACTAGTAAGACTTAGTAAGGGGCTGCATCTCGCTGTCGCTCCTGGCGGGAAATCCGTGACGCCTGCGTCGCGAGTGTTTGTCAGATGGTAGCTGCGACACGTTTGGGACTGTCCGGCCCTGGGGAGACCCTTGGTCGGTGCGGAAGCAGCGAGAGGTGTAGTCTTCTGGATGGGATAAACGTCACTTGCAAATAGGTGGATGCGTCTACGCGCGGGAAGAATTCACCCCCCCCCCCCCCCCCCTCCTTTTTTATATACTGGTCAGAACGTTTTTGATAGTTTTCATTGCTAGAACGCTTTATCTTATTCAGTGTATTCAAAGTTCGAAAAAAAAATAAATTACAATGACTGGACCGCAGAAACTGAAGGCTGAATGTGCGAGGTGTGAAGTAAACCAGTGGGTGACGAACTTCAAAGAAGCCTGCTTCGAGAAGATCAACCACTCCAGCATGTGCCACTTTTGCGAACTCATGCGGTTTTACGAGAAGCTAGAGGAGAGGGTCCGGCGGTTCGAGTCGTCCAGACCGGCTGTTGGAGGTGCGGCGGTCACTGACGCGTCTGCGCCCTCCACCCTGGAGCTCATTGATAGGATAGCTGCCATGGAAAGGCGGTCCAGCGATGGACTGGACAGGGCTCGGGACCGCGGAGAAAGGGTAGAGGTGCAACCGGAGGCCAGGGTACAAAATCAGTGTCAGGAATCGCCAGCGACCCACGTAGAATGCACGGAACCGCGGCGCAAGGTGGAGGGCGTAAAGAAGGGGCGGATAGAGAAGGGTGGGAAGGGGACGAAAAAGGATGGGAAGGGCCCACTGATGGCTCAAAGAAACCGAAGGATGTAGCTGCCGGTCGGGGTGGGTCGGGTGGTGTAAGTGCGTCTATGGGTGGCGACGGGTATCGAAAGGTCTCGGGCAAGAAGGCTGCGAAGCCGAAGCCTGAGACCCGAGTTGCCCCTGTCAGGACCTCCAACCGCTTTAGTCTCCTGTGCTCGAAGGAGGAAGACACCGTTTTGATTGGGGACTCGCAGATCAGGGGCCAGGAGAAGTACTTTGCTTCTGCAAACTGGGACGGGAGGAAGGTAAGGTGCTTACCTGGCCGGGGAACGGCGCACTTAAGGAAGGAGGTAGAGAAGCTGCGCGTGGCTAGTCGGAGGACTGCGATCGTTGTCCACGCTGGTGGCAACGACCTGTTCCTCAAAGGCGGTAGGGTAGGTCTTACAGGAGGGATCATCACCGAGATCATGTCTCTTGCGGATGATCTAAAACTGAAGACAGACAGGGGAATGTTGATGGGTATTTTACCGCGGATGAATGCCAGTGACCACGCGCTCAGTAAAGTCATTGGCATTAACGAGAGGGTGCAAGACTTGTGCGTCCCGCTGGGCGTGAGGTTTATTGACCCCTTCGACGCATTTGGGTAGGTGGGACCTTTACCAGAGGGATGGTGTCCACCTCAATGACAAGGGTAAAGGTGTACTAGGCGCGCTGCTCGACCGGCACCTATACAGAATGGTGAGGTCGAGCCCGGGGAGAGATGATGATGAGCCGGTGGCGGACGTACCTTCAACTAAAGGGTGCGTCCAGGTACAGGTGGGTAACCCTCCTTCCACGTTGGAGGGGGCTCAGGCTCCTGCAGAAGTTGCCCCTCGTTGGTGAGGGGCTCTTCAACTACCGACAGCCCTGGCTGTTCGGGAAACGGGTCGTGCTAGGGGGCGGTCAGAATAGGGAAGGCTCCCTCCGTGGAATGCTCTTTAATGCTAGGTCGATTAGGAATAAGTTTTGCGAGCTACCTCCCCCCCAAAAAAAAAATAATAATAATCACAAACAATTTGTTCAGTTAATGTATTTCAAGTCATAATAGTTCATGCTTGTTATGCATGTTCATGCTTTATACTGTACCTTTTGATTTTAAAATTTTGCAGAAAACATCCACTATGAAGCGAAATCGACCCAGTGGATTTCAACAAAGAAAAATGAAGGAGGCAAGAGAAGAGGTGGCTTGGTCAGTGTCCGGATCAATTTTGAAGTATGTGACTCCTTCAACATCAAGTGCAGTAGGAGAAAGTCCTGAAGATATTCAGCCTGGTGAATCTGAAGGGCAAATACAAGAAGCATCTTCACAGGAGGATTCAAATGAGAGAGCAAGGATTGGAGGATGGCAATTCATCTTCTAAAAGCAGTGAAACTGATGAAGAGGAAGGAGACGCCAGCAGAAGTCCACACCAACAGGAGGAAGACTCTGATGAAGAAGAGGAGACGGATAGATTTTCAATTTATTCTGATGTCGCTGCTTGGCCAATCCCAGTTCCAAATGACTTGAGAGTTGATCTTATTAAGAGGGGAAGTGAACCCTTCTAAAATAGGGATGGACCTTTCAGTGCAGTTCAAAGACAAGGAGAGAAATCTAAAGGGAAGAGTCGACAGCTGACCACTGCATGGTTCTATAAGGCTGCCAAATGGCGAGAAAGTTTTGAGAACATGGATGGTTTACTCTCCATCAAAAGTAAGTTTGTTTTGTTTTTGCTGCGGACTGTTTGCTCTTGATGACAAATGAATTGGAACATCCAGCTTTGTCACTGGGTTTCAAGCATGGTGGAAGCTAAACCCAAAGGTGTCTGACCATGAGGCTTCTGAGCAGCATCTCTCATGCCTGGAGAAATGGAAGACCTTGGGAGCAGGGTTGAAGCTTCAAAAAACCATTGATCAAGTTCATCAAGCAACAATGGACAAGGAGAGAAAGAAATGGAGGGATATTTTACATCGCCTCTTGGCCGTAACCTTGTTTCTGGCTCACCAGAATCTTCCTTTTCGTGGTCACAAAAAGGACATGTCATCAGCAAACAAAGGAAACTTCATGGAATTGGTAGAGTTGCTGTCAAATTATGATCCAGTTTTGAAAGAACATTTTGTAAGGATTAAGCATTCTATTCCATCTGGGAGGAGAGTGGCTTCGTATTTATCTCCAAAGATTCAGAATGAGTTCATTTGCCTTTTGGGGAATTACGTCAAAGAGAAAATAGTGGCTGATATCAAGAAAGCAAAGTATTTTGGGATTCTTTTTGACAGCACTGCTGATGTGTCCCACACTGATCAGATGTGTGAAGTGATCAGATACGTCCATATTGAATGTGACAAAGTTGAAGTAAAGGAATCATTCTTGGGCTTCTTCCCTATTGCCGGAAAGACTGCTGCTGAGCTCATAGGGGGTATCCTGAGACATCTGGAAGAGATGGACTGGACATAAACCTGTGCCGTGGTCAAGGATATGACAACACTGCAACTATGGCTGGGATTCATGGTGTTCAGTCAAAGATCAGAGAGAGTAATCCCAAGGCTTTGTTTGTGCCTTGTGCAAATCATTCTCTGAACCTTTGCGGAGTGCACTCATTTGGAAGCGTTCCTTCATGTGTGACACTCTTTGGAACCTTGGAGAGAGTCTATTCCTTCTTTTCAGTCTCAATTCATCGATGGGAAGTGCTGATGGAGAATGTAGGCATGACAGTCAAAAGACTTTCCCAGACAAGATGGAGTGCTCATTATGACGCTGTGAAACCAGTGAAGGCAAATTCTGAAAAGCTGACCTCAACCCTTGAAGTACTGTGCGATTCCAAAGAAAATGTGGACAAAAGAGGATCAGTTGATTTTGCTGTCTGCTGTATGTGATTTCTCTTTTTTGAGTTACCTTTCTTTCTGGTGTGAAGTCCTGGAAGAAATTAATCTCGCAAAAGTATTTGCAAACAGTTGGAATCAGCCTTGAAAAGTGCATTGTGAAGCTCTAAAACTGTTTCTTGAAGATCAGCGCAATGAAATTGTGGAGAGGGCCATTCATTATGCAACTACAAAGTGTGAGGAAATGGACATTTCTATGGAGAGAAGAGGGAGAGCAAAGCTCCGAAAAAGGATGCTGGTCTCACATTGCCAGAGGAAGTAAAAAGGGCTATGTTTGAATGTCTTGATCGCTTTCATCAAGAATTGGAGATTCGTTCTAAGGCAATGGATCAAATTCTGTCAATCTTTGCTGTTATTCAGCCAAACACTTTGGTTGTTGCAACAGAAGAAGAACTTCGGAAGTATATTCCAAATTTGACTCAGATTTTCGATGAATTCTCTGATGAAGATATCAATGTGGAAATTGGACGACTTCGGAGGCATTTGGAAGTTGCCAAAATCAGTGGTGAAGAGGCAAAGAAATGGACAGCATTGCAGTTTCTGGAGTTTATTGTGAAATGGGATTTTTGTGAATCTTTGCCAAGCTTGTCACTGTGTTTGAGATTCTTTTTTGACTGTCTGTGTGTTTATTGCTTCATGTGAAAGAAGTTTTTCCAAATTGAAATTGATAAAAAATTTCTTTCGCTCGACCATGAGTCAGACAAGATTGACAAATCTGGCTTTACTTTCAATTGAACATGAATATGCAAAGAAGGTGAATTTTGATGAGGTCATTGATCAATTTGCAGAAATTAAGGCTCGAAAGCAGAGACTGTGAATCCTCTATTTACCTTTGAAGAATAGGCTGAGCATTGAGACTGGATTTCCTGTGTTTTTTGTATAAAATAAAGTGCAGTATTACCTGTTCACTGAATTTTTAATGTCCTGCATTTTTCTTATTTCCAATTTGCTTATGACAGTACTGTACTGTTTAAAAATCTACTTGCAAACATAATATATTTTTCTGTTTTTAAATTTTAAAATTATTTATGGGGGTGCCAAATACTTTAGGTACGCCCCTGATTCCAACACCCATAGATAACACGCTTACCTTATCATATGCAGATGACATCACAACAACATACTGGCTCACACACAATAGACTCAAAGTAGCGCCCACAAAATCAACAAACACAAAAGAACACCAGATAACTCCACAGCTTACACTAAACAACAACAACATCATTCCACACACTCACAGGACCAAAATACCACATTCAGGACATTAAAAACAAATGTACGTCAAGACTTAACACGCTTAGGGTACTAACAGGCACAAACTTTGGACACCAGCAGGAAACAACATCACTCATATACAAACAATATATTTGCTCAGTTATGGACTATGCTAGCCCATGCTGGGCACTATTATCTCAAATACACAAATAAACACCTTACAGACAATACAAAACAACGCACTTCGTATCATTACAGGATGTACTCAAACAACACCAATAGAACACCTGCACACAGAAACAAAAATACTGAAAGTTAGGGAATATTTAGACATGAGGGGAACACAATTCATGGCAGCAGCGACAACTAACCCACAACACCCTTGCCACTACATATACAATCATGCACCAACACCTCGCACCATTAAGATAACACCAGAGACATTATAACCAAATACTCCATTCCATACCACGCCCCACAGACATCACACACTACAGAAAACACACACACACACACACACACACACCTAACCCACAAAGCACTGACACGACTCGGTCCGAATGCGGTCCGAGGTGCGAAGCCGCCACCCATTAACAGGTCAGAGACCAGCCTGAGCAGATCGGATCGAGTTAACTTAGCACGATTCCGATGTGGACATCACTCCAACACAGACTAGACAACTCCACAGACGACACCTGCCACCTGTGCCAGGACACACTACAAACAAATGAACACATTATGACAGACTGTACCGCTCTAGCACAACGTAGAACACAACACAACATCACAAGTGCGCTGAACCTCTGGTCCACTCCGGAGAGGGTGATCGGTTACCCGCGTGCCGCCGGCTTGCTCGATCAGGGTGGGCTGATCGGCTAACCAACAAAAACAACGTTGAATAATGAGGTGCACCTCATTTTTCAACGTTGAATAATGTGGTGCACTTCATTATTCAACGTTGAATAATGAGGTATACCTCAATTTTCAACGTTGAAAAATGAAGTACTTCGTTGAAAATTGAGTTGAAGTAGGCTGTAAGTTAAAGTAGCCTCTCAGAGCTTGGCCGTTTAAGGCTCAGCTGGGATTTTGAACCCAATCAAAATAAATAAGACTAGCGGAGCGACCCGGCGTTGCCCGGGTGGAAGTTGAACGCTCTCTCTCTCTCTCTCTCTCTCTCTCTCTCTCTCTCTCTCTCTCTCTCTCTCTCTCTATATATTATATATATATATATTATATACACAGTATATACACGGTTAGGTTAATTGAATGCCTGGTTAGGTCAACTGTACGCCCTTGGGTAGCCGGACCGTTGGTCGAAATACGATTGGCCGACAGACAACTGGAAAGGCAAAGGATCAAACATGAAAAATAGAAAGTTTGTAGTACTGTATATCATCTTTTGCAATATCGGCTCTCTCTCTGTTAACCAACGAAAATATCACGATTTAACCTAACCGATCGTCAAGGGCGGACAGTTGCCCTAACCGGTCATTCAATAATTTTCCCATAGATTTCGATTAATTTTAAGCAACTGGTATAGAATAATTGTTTTCACTCTACCACTACACCCTTTGCGCTTTTCACATCTCCGATAAATTCTATTTTCTCTTATTCTACAACTAAGTATGCGAATCCTTCATACAGAAGTTTTCTAGCACCTCTCTCTGTTTTAACGAATTCCATAATACTGGTATGGGTTTGGGAAATCAAATTCGTGATTTAAACTACTCCGTGATTGAGACTATTCTGGAAAAAGGAAATTTCTCGAAGAGGAAATTTTTCGAACAATTGAAAACGGAAGTATTTAGACTAATCGGGAAAAGATGAAATTCAAAAATGATCTTAATATAATTCTATAATTATTATATACTTATTTTATAATTATATTTTATAATATATAATTTATATATTATATTTATATTGTCGACCAGTTGTCCTGTCGGCCAATCGTATTTCGACCAACTGTCTGCATACCACGCCCTTGACGATTGGTTAGGTTAAGTCGTGATATTTTCGTTAGCTTTACGAAAATATCACGACTTAACCTAACCAATCGTCAAGGGCGTACAATTAACCTAACAGAGCATTCAATTAATCTAATCGGGCATGCAGTTGACCTCACCGGGCATTCAATTAACCTAACCTGGAAATTATAGGCCAATCAGTTTAACGTCTGTAAGCTACTGGAATCAATAATTAGGGATCGTATAGGCGAACACTTAGAATTGCATAACTTAGTTAGAAATACGCAGCACGGTTTCAGGCGAAACAAATCTTGCTTAACTAATCTTTTAGAATTTTGTTTCAAAGCGTGGTTGACGTTTACGATAGTCATCGGGCGGTTGATGTAGTTTATTTATTTAGATTTTCAAAAAGCGTTTGATACCGTAGCGCACAAAAGACTCATTGAGAAAACTAAAGCTCATGGAATCAGGGGTGTAGTAATAAATTGGATAGAAGAGTGGTTGCGAGGTAGGAAACAGAGGGTGGTCGTTGATGGAGCGGAGTCGTGTTGGGCTAATGTAGCGAGTGGCGTTCCTCAGGGTTCTGTATTGGGCCCCTTGCTTTTTCTTATATATATTAACGATTTAGATGTCGGCCTAGTCAGTACAGTTTCAAAGTTTGCGGATGACACGAAGCTGGGTGGTAGGGCGATTAATGACGAAGATAGAGGTAAAATCCAGAATGATCTGAATAAAATCGTTGATTAGTCAGTCACATGGCAAATGAGATTTAACGTCGATAAGTGCAAAATTTTACATATAGGTTCGCGTAACGGTAATTTTGCGTATAGTATGTCAGGGAAAGAGTTGATAAGCGTAGAGCAGGAAAAAGATTTAGGAGTTAGTTATTGGTGATTTAAAAGTAGCGAAACAAAGTACAGCAGCGGTCAATAAAGCGAACAAAGTGTTAGGTTTTATAGCTCGGAATTTTAAGTACAAATCGCGCGATATTATAGTTCCTCTTTATAAATCATTAGTTAGACCCCATTTGGAGTACGCGATCCAATTTTGGAATCCGCATATGCGCAAAGATATAAACAAACTCGAAAGAGTTCAAAGACGAGCAACTAAGATGATTCCGTCGCTTAGGTCAAAGTCGTATGAGGATAGGCTTAAAGAGTTAAAATTGACTACACTCGAGACTAGGAGGCTAAGGGGTGATCTAATCCAGGTTTTCAAAATTATGAATGGGTTCGATAACGTAGATAGAGATAGCTTTTTCGAAATATCTCAATATAATAGGACTAGAAATAACGGGTGTAAGTTGACAAGTAGAAGGTTCGAGACAGCAGTTGCCAAAAACTTTTTTACGCATAGAATAGTAAATAGCTGGAATAGTTTGCCGGTAGAAGTAATTAGTAGCACGTCTATAAACATGTTTGAAAATCGATTAGACGCATATGTTGATAGATTGGGTATAGTTTAAGGTAGTAAAATTAAGGGTTGGATAAGGTAGAGTTTGATTCTTTTTTCATTAAAGATCACAATAACCAGACTAGAAGTCATAGTATAAAATTATTTAAGCCAAGATGTAGAACAAATTTAAGAAAACATAGTTTTAGAAGTGTTGTGGGATATAGGGAGGCAGCATCTTGGGTTAGGGGATACTCTGTCCTTACACACCCTCATTCAAAGAGATTCCTCTGCCGAGCGGTGCCCCCCATAGTACTGTGAGGTATTGAAAAACTCATGATCTTCACTTGCCCCACAAACACCTTTAAATGGGAGACCCAAAATGGGTGCACACACATTTCTACATTACTGTACAGTCTTTACAGCCACACCTACACTTTTCCTCCTATTTTGTAATGTATATGGTTGTAAACTGTGACTTGGTCCACAATTGATATTGACCATGACTTATTTTTGGTTGGCAAGGTACTGGTATTGATGGATACCGTAATGAAATTGACTGGATTCTTTGGATCTGATATATTTGCATGTCGGTTATAAATAGATATAGAGTGTAACATATTTGTGGATAGTAGTCTATTATGACTTGATCCTCTGGATCCAGAGATTCTATCTTTAGTTTTAAATTGATAATTATTTAGTTTTGTAAAAATTGGTTGTTGCCAATGTACAGGCAGTTTTTACATAGTGGAGCCGCCTCGATGGGCCGACGTGGCCCCTAGTGTGCCCACTATAAAAAATTTCTTATGTTCCTTGTGGTTCGGAACCCACATAAAATTGTAGGTCCCCTCCGCCACCACGGAGGACATGCACAATACACAATTACGAACACAGTTAGGTAGACCAGCCATGAGTGGATCCTAGGGTCTTTGTTGGTCTGAAACATATATATATATATATATATATATATATATATATATATATATATATATATATATATATATATATACAGGGTGTTTGAAAACTTTCTGTACAAATTGTAATGGGGGATAGGCAACACCAAGACAAACCCTTTTCGTCTATAAGTGTATGTCCGCTGACGTCACCATTCGGCGCGAGAGGGCGCCGCTGCAATTGGCTAAAAGGTGAAGTGGGCTAGACTCGCGCTTGCCGCGGGCATTCTTAAATCGGACGTAGTACGCGTAACATGGAGCGCTTCACGACTGCTGAGATGGCTGACATGCATATGGTGTATGGGGCTGCCAATGGAAACGGAAGAGCTGCTGTGAGGTTGTACCGACAGCGCTTCCCAAACAGACGTGTGCCAAACCACCACGTTTGCGCATTTGCATCGGCGACTGCGAGAAACTGGAACATTCCATGCAAACATGCATGACACTGGTCGGAAGAGAAACGTGCGCACTCCTGACATGGAAGAAGAAATCCTACGGCGATTTGAGGACAATCCAAGCGCAAGCACGCGAGGTGTTGCACGTATCCTCGGTGTGAACCACGACCTGGTCTGGAGAGTGTTGCACGAGCAGCAGTTACATCCGTTTCATCGTCAGTGTGTCCAGGCATTACAACCTCGGGATTACCCTCTTCGTGTGGAATTCGCACGCTGGTTTCTGCAGCAGACAGCGGTGCAGCCTAATTTTCCGGCTTTTGTGCTGTTCTCAGATGAGGCCTGTTTCACACGTGAGGGTGTGTTTAACATGCACAATTCTCACGTGTGGGCGCACGCAAATCCACATGCTACACGGGTGCATGCTCATCAAGAACGGTTCGCCGTCAATGTTTGGGCGGGTATCGTCCATGGCAAGTTGATTGGGCCGTACCTGCTGCCTGCCCGACTCGACGGGCGGGTTTATCGGATATTTCTTGAAGAAACGTTGCCGGAACTGCTGGAAGATGTTCCCGTGGCTATTCGTAGACGAATGTGGTTTCAACACGACGGGGCCCCAGCACACTCCAGCAACGATGTGCGGGATTATCTGAACGCCACTTTTGGGGACCGATGGATAGGCCGGGGTGGGCCCGTAGCCTGGCCACCGAGATCGCCCGATTTAACATGCCTCGATTTCTTCCTGTGGGGACACATGAAGAACCTCGTGTACGAGACTCCCATTTACTCAGAAGACCTCGTAGCAAGAATCGCTGTCGCCGCTGGAACTGTTCCCGAAATGCCGGGAATCTTTCGACGTGTACGTCGGTCAATGCTTCGACGCTGTCGGGCATGCATTGATGCTACCGGTCGCAACTTTCAGCACCTTCTTTAAATAAATATGCCTTCTTTAAATAAACATGTTACGCGTACTACGTCCGATTTAAGAATGCCGCGGCAAGCGCGAGTCTAGCCCACTTCACCTTTTAGCCAATTGCAGCGGCGCCCTCTCGCGCCGAATGGTGACGTCAGCGGACATACACTTATAGACGAAAAGGGTTTGTCTTGGTGTTGCCTATCCCCCATTACCATTTGTACAGAAAGTTTTCAAACACCCTGTATATATATATATATATATCGAAACATACGGTAAAATTATTGAATGCCCGGTTAGGTCAACTGTCTGTACGCTCTTGACGATTGCTTAGGTTAAGTCGTGATATTTTCGTTAAAGCTAACGAAAATATCACGACTTAAGCTAACCAATCGTCAAGGGCGTACAATTAACCTGACCGGGCATTCAATTAACGTAACCGGGCATATATATATATACAGGGCGTCCCAAAAAAATGTATACACACTTTAACAGCTGATAGCTCAATTGATGTTTCTTTCTTTCCAAGTTAAACCCATTAGAATTAATAATGGCAGTCAGACTAAGCTTTGAACAAAGGAAATTCATTCTAAAATGCTACTGGAAGTGTGAAAACGCAGTTGAAGTGCAAAGACAGTTTAGGAGGGAGTTTCAAACAGATCCACCAACGCGACTTACCATCACTCGAATTAGAGATAAGTTTGAAGCCGATGGAACTGTTCAGAATGTCCACAAGAAGCGTTCCGGAAGACCACGGACATCGACAAGCCCCACAAAGCAAGAAAGAGTACTGGAAACGTATCACCAAAGTCCAAGAAAATCTGTGCGGCAAGCGAGTCGTGAGGTAGGAATTTCAGAATCGTCTGTCCAACGCATTTTGAAGCTCTGTCAATGGAAAAGTTACATTCCAAGATTAGTCCATGCTATTAATGAAGATGATCCGGACCGAAGAGTGGGGTATTGCGAGTGGTACTTGGCACGATGTGGATGTGGATTGGACGAAGGGGTTTCGTAGAATACCCTCCGCGTTCACCAGACTTTTTTTTATGGGGATACTTAAAAGACAAAGTCTACGCTATAAAACCTGCAACAGTCGCTGAATTGAGAGCAGCCATTGAACGAGAATGCACACAAATACCAAACGAAATGTTTCGTGATGTTTGCGATTCCATTGCTTCGCGTTATCAGCAGTGCCTGGACCAGAACGGGCGTCAGTTTGAAAACAGGCGTTGACAAAACAATTAAATAATGTCTGTAGATTCTATTACATTTTGAAAATGAAATGTATTTTAATAAACACTGCCTTTATAATTATTTAAAGTGTGTGTACATTTTTTTGGGACGCCCTGTATATATATATATATATATATAATCTAGTTCAACTTCCACCCGGGCAACCTGGTCGCTCCGCTAGTTTTATTTATTTTGATTGGGTTCAGAATCCCAGCTGAGCCTTGAACGGGCAAGCTCTGAGGGGCTACTTTAACTTATAGCCTACTTCAACTCAATTTTCAATGAAGTCTCTCATTTTTCAACGTTGAAAAATGAGGTGCACCTCATTATTGAACGTTACACCGGCATTCGCCCTTGGCCCCTCCTTCCTGCATATAAAAAAGAAAGACAGGAAGGACTATGACTTACCTTCGAGGATATCCTTAATTTCTTTAGACAACATGGTTGGGTAAGTGTCTTCCGAACAAATGCAGGAGACGCCCTTTTCTTTAACTTTTCCTTTACACAGATTTCTTCATTAGATTTATGTCTTCATTAATATTCAGTTCACGTTTCTAGTCATCTTTACAGCAGCACTCGTGGGCTAAACATTGTTTACTATTTAATAAAATTATGTAATGAACAAAAATTACGTTTCTAAAAAATTTAATTCGTAAATGCAGATGACATCGGGTTTTAACCCTTTAGTGCATAGCATCCACTTTACTGGTTTTATTCAGTATCAGAAGAAACCTCTATCCAGCAAAGGATTAAACCTACTGTATAGTAAGCCTAACACAAGCTAAGGTTTGTAGCTAAAAATTATCTCGCAAAATTCAATCTTTATAACTAAATAATGTCACTTGTTCTTTCACTGCAATAGATCTATTGTTTAATATTCATACATCATTTAAAAATATCTTTTGAAAACAAAGAACCAAATTACTGTAACTTAAAATTACTGTCCTTACGCGATGAGTAAGCGTGGGTGTTTCAGCTTCACAATGAGTAAAAGAGTGAATGGGCCTCCCTCCGCAGTTTGTCTCAAATATGTGCCTTCTATTTATCTTGTCACACTATTTTAAAATTAAAAGACTAATTCTTTAAATTTTGTTTTTACAGTTTGTTTACATTTCAAGTAGAGAAGTCAAGTGTACTTTTGTAGTTTATAGATAGTTCTCGTTTCTTACTCGAATTACTGGATTTAATCATATATATAAAGAGGCAGCGGTTTTGTGTGTGTGTGTGTGTGTGTATACACACACACACAGAGGATGTAACAAAAGTCCATTCTTATAGGGGAAGAAGATATAACAGAATTGAACGAGAAAATAGTTTTAATTATACATTACAAACGATACAATCAACTTACCAATTAACCCAGTACATGCTCAAATTTTATTCCATGTAGCCATTGACACATTTCTACGTTTCTCGCTTTCAATTCTGTTATCTTATTTCTTTATGGGAACGGACTTTTGTTACACTGTGTGTGTGTGTTCGCGTGTTTTATTATATTATATATATATATTTTTTAAAAAACCCACTTTTATACTATAATGAAGGCTTCTGTTCTTGACAGACAGATGTCTGTGGTAAACACTAGTTCTACTTGAACAGTTATTGCAGAAAAGCTTTACAAAATGCAAATGTATTCGCTTTGTTTAAACAAGATTTCTACCGACTACTTATATAGTATTTTCTTTTAACTTTCGCTCCATAGAAAATAATTTGCACAAAATTTTCAATAAATTCGAGTACATAGTCTCCGTTATCATGCATTATTAGGTCCTCCCTTGATTTAGAATAGTTGTAGTAGAGTAGACCTATCACTAAATTGCGTTAATAAATTCTAAACAGTCGCACGTACTACAGCCTAGGCCTACTTTTCAAATGGATCACTATTTAACGCGTATTTAATTTCACTACTGTATCACTTTAATCCTAATTCAGTACGTTATGTAGGCCTATAATTAAGCTACATTACTAGTCTTCCAGCACGGCTGAATATAAAAGATTTTCCTCAAAATGTGAGAGAGAGAGAGAGAGAGAAATACCAAGTAATGTCTTCCCAGGGGAATCCGTCACTTAACTAATGCCAAAATTTGGTAAACATGTAATAATTGCTTAGTTAAAAAAAAAGTCCTATTTTGTAAAATACTGAATTGCTGCCGAAAATTCTATGAAAATATGAATCAAGTGCTGAAATTTCGTGGAACTTCATAATTTCCCTCATTCGACACACCACTTCATTCCAAGAATTCATAATTGCTGATTAGTTCCCTCCGCACGAAAACTATGTAAAAGAGAATTTAAACCACAGCAAACATCATACCACTCGAAAATCAAAACTCGTTCTGTCTTTGACTTACTAAAAGCGGATTTTTATTATTTTGTCGTCCCCTCCTCTCCAGCTGAGCAAAGATGCCAGACACTTCCACTGGAAAATTATGATAAATGCAGTTCTAACTAGGAAATACTTCATTTTTAAAAGTTTTACTAAGAGTGTATTTATTTTCAGTAAATTATTTAATCAACTTTTTAAATTAGAAATAAAATTTTAGAAACAATACAATAAAAAATAAATTGGCAACTGATTCTTAAAGAAAATTAGGTTCATGCGGGTAGCCGACTTTAAAATGTAACTTATGAAAGCCTGTATTTAATGAAGACACGTACAAGAACTCTTCATACACAACATTCTCATTAGTTATCATCCAGTCATTACCAGTAAATTGGTAAATAATTAGGATACCCAAGCTATATACAGAAAAATTAAATTAAATACGGTTGCCAGCTTTATTAAATCAATATTGGAAAGGTAGTTTTAAAAAGGAAAATAATATAAAAGCAACATTTTTACAACATTTATTAATATCTTCAGTCCTATATTAGGGCTTGAAAAACCTATACTATACGCATGTTTGCCTTATTAACAATATAAAGTAACTATAAAAATATAGTTACAAAAGTAATACGATACATTCAATGACTTAAAAATATACAATCAACATTGATACACATACAAAAGATGCTGTAAAGCCTAATCTTCATTAAACAAATATTACAATTGCTCAGTAAAATTTATTTGATGTCACATATAATTGAAAACTTCACACTATTTTTTTTTAAAAAAGTTTTGGCATGAGTGTCAATTTTAATGTTAATTTCGGGTATTTTTGGTGAAAATTGGCTGCTCTCTCAGTATTTGTACCTCCCTGAAAAGGAAGTATTTTTAAAATTAGTTAACTGCTTTATTCAATATTATTAAAATAATTTTGTGTCATTAAAAGATAAAGAAACCATAAAAGATATTCCTCCAAATAACAAAAACGATGAACATAATTCTTAATCAAACAAAGAGTAAATCTGTATTCTATAATAATCAGTAAGACTATGGCCAAATGACAGATTCTACTGTCAAAAATGTGTTTTTCTCTCTCGCGCACACTACATTTTCAACTGTGAATAACGATATTTAAGATATTTAACCAAATTAACATCTTAACATTCATTATGCACCTTTTTCATATTTCATGGTTTTCGATTAAAAAAACTAATGGCGACACCGCTAATGTCTCTGCACGCACGTTTGTGTCACGATGAGCCGTGTGCGTATCCTAAAGATTGTCGCGATGACGTAACGTAGCCAAGGAAACGCGTTTAATAGTTGAAACTTTGGTTCCCAGTATAACGGAACGCACTACCCCAAAACCAAAATGACTGCGTCCTTCGTGGGAGAGATTATAGGGGAGAAAAGGTTAGTCGTGAAGTGCGGAGCTTTTTAACGAGTCTTTTCACAGAAATAAAGTGACCAATTTGGCTTCAACTCGGGGTCGCTCGAGAATCAAAATGAAAGTGAAGATGTACAATTTTCTTTACTGTTCTTCATAAACAAACCAAAAATGTCATTAAGGGATGTGAACGCGTTTTGAGTGCAACAACCTCACTTTAAAATGGAATGGGAGAAAACAATAAGTAGGGGGGGGGGTAAATTTGAACGAACCTTTTAGGGGTTCTGGATGGTGTGAAACGAGACAACAGCGGGCTCGAGTCCTATATTAGTTCCTCGTTTTCCACTTTAATGACCCCCCCCCCCCCCTCCGTGTCATAAGTACCATAAGGTATTTTAAATACTAAAAAAACGCACTAATTAGGTTTCATATATATATATATATATATATATATATAGTCATCCCATAAGTAATGTTTTTTAGATCGGAATTTGTTTGGGGAAAAAAAAAAAAAAAAATTTAATCTAGTATATTTTTCCCATCGGAATCAATGACTGCCAACGTCCTAGAAGCTTTTCAGTGCCATGTTTATAAAATTCAGGCAAAAACGTACAAAGACTGGTGTGCAGGTCATCTAAAGAAGTATACTGTTTCTCGTCAAGATAGTTTTGCAAACTCCTGAAGAGATGATAATCTGAAGGCGCAAGGTCTGGAGGATGTGGAAGTTTTTCCCACCCAAGCTCCTCCATTTTTGCAGAAGTGAGCCGAGCGGTATGAGGACGTGCGTTGTCGTGGTGGAAGACGATTCCTTTCCGATTAACCAAAGGTGGTCTCTTCTTTTAGTGCAGTGTTCAATCGAGCCAGTTGTTGACAGACTTGAGAGGTGATTGTTTGGTTGTGTGGTAAGGTTTCAAAGTGTATTACACCACCTTTATCCCACCAAACACTAAGCAACACCTTCCGAGGTACAGTATCCACTTTTCATCACCAGTCACTAAACGGTGCAAAAACGGATCTTGGAGTTCACGGGAATGAAGAGCTGTGCTAATGTTTACTCGCACCCTCAGATTGTCGACCGACAATTCATGTGGCACCCATTTTCCTAACTTAGGCACACTCCCAAGTTGTTGCAAATGTCGATGGATTGTGGACGGGGATGAATTGAATTTCTGGGCCAATTCTTCGACAGTTGTTGAACAGTCTTCTTCAAGTGCGGCTAACAGCAGATCATCATCAAACTCAGCAGAGCGTCCAGAGCGTGCTGCATCTGTCAAACAGCAGTCACCATTCCTAAACTTTTGAAACCATCTTCGACATTTCCTCACACGCAGAATATCTTTGCCATAAACGTCCTGAATGCTTCGCGTTGCTTCAGTAGCACTATTCCCTTTTTTGAACTCGTAAAGCATTATATGCCTGATATGCTCTTCTGATACCGCCATGTTTATGAGGGGTTCACATAAAGCAAAAAAAACACTTCACTGGTCAAGGTCTGTAAAGTATGTAGCGAAACACGATAGATCTCCTCTTAGATATAACCTTCAGAAAATTTATGCTTAAACCGAGGACTAGTTTAAACAATCTATCGTAAAAAACGACATTACTTATGGGATGACCTGAGATATTATATATATATATCTATCGGTTGACAATAATAAATAGGCATTTACTTTTTTTTTTCCAGTTTTTGTATTTGATACAAATCAATCAATAATAAATTCATTGAATGAATAAAGGGGAAGGGAACGCGATTTTAAATATGATGATTCAATTTATTATTTACCGACTTTTATAATAAAAAATTTACTTTTGTCAACCCTGTACATATATTCCTTCAATGTTGTAGGTGCTAAGCATAAAGCCTTCTATAACTATTTTCTATTCATCTTCATTGTTTCGACAGTTTTTGTTTACGACACACAAATGGTAACGGAACGTCAACCAAGCCTCAGTGGCTTCGCTTTCACACTCTAAAAACTAACAGTATTTGTTTTTGGGAGGGAAAAAAAAATCCGTTTCTCGACTCGCTTCCACAAACACAAACGTCTTACCAACCAACCAACCAACCAACCAACCAACCCAGTCATTCATTCAGACAATCTCAATTTCATCATTTTTTATTTCTGAAAAGAGCGCATCTTGTACCGACATTATCAATTAATTAATTATTATAAAGGTATTATTATTATTAAACATGCATCTCGGACCTCGCAAAAAACCCATTCCCTCTTCCTCATGGGGCGGGTATGACGCTTGAGCTAAGGACTGCCGCAAACACATTCATTAACTTACAAACGCGAGGTTACCACGTCAGTATTACCCTTCATGATAAGGTTGGGGTATAAGCTCCAGTGGTACGTCACGAGAGAAAACACCGAAATATTTAGCAAAAATTGTATAACTAAAGTGTATTTCGCTAATCTCCTAACTGTGCCTCGCGTAACCCCTTCGTAATGGCAAAAGTTATACGAGGGAGGGAACCTACGTACGTTAAAACTTACTTGGCGAGTAAGATCGGGATCTTGATCTATCGTACCGATCGTATCTCTCGTACGAACGATCGTATCTGTCATAGCGATCGTACTTATCGTACCGATCGTATCCTCTGTCGAAGCGATCGTACCTACGGGAAATGGAAACGCGAAATTGAAGTGTTATTACATAATTTAATTTTTTTACTATATCAAACAATGTCGAAGTTAAATTTTTTAACAGTGTGATTTTAATGTTTAACAAAGTCCTACTATTTAACTAAATATTAACATTAATTTTTCATTTATTTCAATTAAATAAACCAAGCTCCTTATAAAATATAGATGCAGCTTTGTTTCGAAGCTCGAAAACAAGTTACAAAATAGCTTAAACAAACTATGAATTGAAAACCAGCGTCACAATAAAACTTGAATTTAGAATTATAATTATTATTATTATTATTTTAGATTCATTAAATTTATTTCTCTCGCATGATAATATATAGTACCGCTCGCTTTTACGTTCTGGCACAGTATAAAGGATACATTTTATTTTACGTACGAACTGCCTCTCAATTCCTTTACCACGATCGAATAAATTATTATCGGAAAACCTAAATTTAGGAAGCATTCTCCCAGCATACAATCTGTTCAAAAAGTCCCGACGTGAAACTCCGCTTCTTCCCAATATTCTTTAGTAAGAACCATGGTTTCACGCTTTTTTCAAATCAACTCTACATTTCCACGACTACACCGCTAAATGTTATTGTATATTTTAGAATTAATTCTCTTTTGACTTATAAATAATAAAACACTATTTTCTATTTTATTTTAACCAGACAATAGAATTTTTTCTGGATTTTAGGAACAAAAAGCATTCTAGTCACTCGATAACAAAAATTTTTTACTTACGATAATATATATATATATATATATTATATATATATAAGAAATTATATATATTCGATTGATATGGTACGATTCATTATATAAAAGTACTTAAAATATATGATGAATGACAATTTGAAAATGAAGAAAATATTCTCTAAAAATTAAATTATTTTAATGAAATTTATAAATACATTTAATAAGTGTAAATGCTTTTTAAATGTTGTTGACACTACTAGAAAACTGCACCAAAAACGTTGCGATTTAACATAAGCCCCTAATTCTCCACAATTAAAGTCACTTACATTTTGATTTAAAGTTAGCTGGTAAAGGAGTTGAAACTAAACTCCCTCGTATGAAAGGTAGCTATCAAGATTTTGAAATGTGTGTTGGAGAAAGAGAGGCTTCAATTGCTTACCTTCATTATACTATTGAGAGAACTCTTCCATTGTTTTGGGGACTTGATTAAAACTTATACGAATAGAGCTTCGTGTAATGAGACCTTGTTTACTTCATGGATACGAATCTCTTGGTTGAATTTCTTGGTTTTGGATTACTTACGAAATTAAGAGTATTCGAATTTTCTTTTAATTTACGGCTTGAGTACTACATTTTTTATTAAATTTGATCGTGGCTCTCCTATCTTGTACGATATTTTGGTTTTCAGTACTAACTTTGAAGATTAATGATACAAAGAGCGTAAGAGAACTCCTTTGGCTCTTTACGCGTTTCAATGCAATGAATTAAAGTGACGTTCTGTCAGAGCTTCGCGTTTGGAGAAAATGAATAAAACTTGGGTTATACTTGAGAATAAAACTTGAGAACAAAACTTGGGGTTAAACTTGAATAAACTTGGCTTGAGCCTAGGTGGCTTGTGTCTCAGAAGCCTGGACGGTACTTGGCACCGGCCTACATACCCTCTATCATAGTAGTCTCGGCGTCCGCTCCCCGTCCTCGCCCGGTACTTCGGTGATGGGGAGCGGTATCTGTCTCGATAATTACTCCTGTTCCCGTAGCCTCTATCATAATTACCTCTACGTCTGAAAAAGTCAACTCAAAATGATTAAACAAAACAAATAATCCTAACCGAAAGAATTAAGGTAGCTCTTTCACATCCCCTCCTTCTCCTCCTCCAAGATAAGCTTCATAAGCTTCCCCAAATGCGTAGACGTAGATTTATTCTAAAATCTTTATTTCATCAATTTAAACATTATTAACCACTTATACCAATAATGCAAGAATGGAGAGTAAAGCGTATCCATCGCTAACCCTGTAGTAGGCCTGCCCATATAAATTCCGGGGGTTGGTGTGTGAGGCCTCTGCGTGATGGAATAATCCACTCGAATCCTCCGACCATCTATTTCCATGCCGGTACAATCGTTTTTCGCGTTCGTCGCAGATTTTACGGAATCGAAGTAAACAAACGAGAATCCTCTCGATTTTCCCGTCTGAAACGGACAATAAAATAAATCCAATCCATTTCAATTAATAGCTTTATTTACGGGTTACCTACCCTTCGATAACTAAAATTGGCATTTCAGAAAACTATAACGTTACCTTAGCATCCAGAACGACTTGTACTCTCTCAATAGATCCGTATTTTTCAAAAATTTCCTCGAGCTGTCTCTCCGTGGTGTAAACGCTAAGGCCGAACACGCCTAAACAATGGGAGGGCGCAGGGTCATCCCTGGTTCCAATATGGCGACGTCTACTCGACATCGGTGAGCGTGATCTGTATGTCAAAGCAAAATATTAGCATTCAATCGCCTTATGATGAACCAATACAAATAATATTGCGTAATATAACTTTCAAAGTTTTATATAGAGGGGAAAAAAAGAAAATACTCTATTGTGAATAATGAATGAATGAATGTATGGGTCAATGCCGCAAACTGGCATCCAACCACCACTATAAGTATTAAATTTTAAAGTGGGTTCTTTAAAAGAAACTATATATAAACAATATTTCAAGCGGGTCGACCAAATATCTAGAACAGACTTCTCCAACCCCTAGCAAATCGTCCCCGCAATGGGTTTACAGTTAGTTCACCCTATACCCTAACAGCATCTGCGTAGTTTTTTCACCAACAAATCGGCAGCATTGCCAATATTTTAAATAACCTTGATTTTTATATTAATACAAATTAAGAATTGCTAATAAAAACGGGGGTTGGAGACACCTGATTTAGAGCATTAAGGTCACTCTGATGCCAACACCTTCGAAAAATCCCCTCCTCCCCCCGACTGGATTCACCTGCGACTGCGACTCTCATTGCCATTCCATGAAGAATCTGACCTAGACCTGTAACGTCTAGATGTTCGTGACCTCGAACGAGACCTTGTTCTAGAACGAGTGCGAGAACGAGGAGATCGCGTTCTAGATCGGGATCTAAAAGAAAAAATGTAAATGTCTTGGATACCATACTGTACTGCAAACTTTGGCTATGGTACCCAAATTTTAATTATGAAGCCAATAATGGAAAAACCTTTATTAAATTATATTTCTTATCAAAACCATACCCTTGAACATGCGCTAAACTCGTAAAACCAAGAGTAATTTGAGCAACAATTTGATCAATCTTGCGTAGGAACTACCTACGGTACATATTGATTACTTCTCACTCAATGCCATTCCCATTCTGTCCACAAATAAGAAATCCAGATTTGAGAAAGAATAACACTCCCATATGCATTTGTGGTAAAGGTGTAAATGAGAGGAGCTAATATTTCCTAACCTAACTGAACTTAACCCAATTTAACCTAACATCAGCCTAATCTAATATGGACCAAAGTGGGAAAGCCAGGAGTAAGAATGAGAATGGCTTGAAACAGGAAGAGATTGATTTGAAAATTGCCTCCTTTGAGATTCTCACTCTTAGGCACAGAATGGAATGGGAAATTACATTGAGTTGGTTGGTATACTGCACCAACCAATATTACAATGACTTTATAAACCAGCAGAAACTTAAGATTCATTAAGCATATGAAGGCATACTTCACTAAATTAATTTACTTTTGGCACAAATAATGTATATCACTAACCAATATGTCAGGTCAAATGTAAATCTTAAGCAGGCTAGCCAGGTAAGACTTACCTAGAAAGACTAACTCTTCTGTGTCCGGGTGAAGGTGACCGGGAACTTTTATCCCAATGGGCTGGGGAATGGGTAGGACTCTGCGATGGAGTGCGAGATCTTGTAGGGGAACGTGACCGGGGACTCCTATCCATTTCTTCTAATATTCTAAAATACAATTGAAACTGCGCAAATTAAAAAGGCCACTCTGCAATTACAAACTAAAAACAAAGAAATTTATGGGTTGTAACAAGTTCAGAGTATGTAAAGTGGCAGTTAATTAATAGAGTACCCTATTTAAATGGCTGATGGTAACTGTGTTCCTGGCAGTTACAACTTATCTAATGGAATAGTATACAGTACACTACCACAATTATTACGGTACAGGAATAAAGTCACAATAAGAAATTTATTTAGTAGAAAACACTTTCAGCCTATTCTAAAGTCTTCATCAGATACAATTCCAAGCTAAATAGTGGAATATTATAAATTATGAACTTTTATGTACGTGTCTACTCGTCTTTGTCTAAACCAAATGAGAACTATATCAGAATGACATCAATGTCCTGGCCTATATTTGAGACCTTGACCTTTGAAGTAAGGACCCAATTCCCACTTATAACATACTGGTATCTTGTAATGATCCAAGTGTGTACAAAATTTCATTAATTTATACCGAGTGGTTCAAAAGTTGTGGCACAGACAAAGTGTAAGTGTCAATCCAGTATTGCCCCTGCCCCCAAAATTTATTTGGTGGGGGCATAAAAAGGCTACTATATTAGCCTATAGATCTAGCAATGAGAGGGTCTTGGGGGGATAGTTGTTAAGTACCAAGTTTATAATGTACAAAATTACAAAAAAAAAAAAAAAACTTTTCATCAATGGCTTTTTAGGACTTATTTACTCTTATTTCAGATTCTTTTGTTTTTAATGCACAGTGTCTGGAGTGTAACTCATTCCCAAAGAAACGATACTTTTTAGTGCACCCTGGCCCCGTATGGAGTCGGGGTGCCTGGAACTCTTGTATGAATGAAGCAGTATCAACTACACTTCAATTATGGTAGTTACGCAAATCTAGTATTTTACCTACATCTTCATACTTTGTTTCAAATAAAGGAATAAAAGGGAAGGGATTAATTCAGAGTAAATTAAGGTATGGTAAATCAAAGGTATCTTCTACTGGATTAATATTTCTTAAAACACCACAAAATTAACAAAAAATTAAAGGTCTTAACTCTCATTAATTTTAAAACTACACTTATGAAAACTGATCATAATAACTGTTCACTATTGGGTAATTTTACGAGAAATAGACAAATGAAGTACACGGTAACCTCTTCAAAATTCATGAAACTTGGTTGTGAGGGTTGGTTTAGGTCCAAATTACAAATTTCTGAATTTTTTTGAAAATTGGTCAAGTTGGTCAAATTTTATGGCTTGACCAAATTTTGGTAAAATGAAAAAACCAATAATTTCTAAACATAAATATCTCAGCTCCTAATTGTGGTAGTGTAGTAAGTCTTAAATGATAAAATATGTAAAATTAACTGTAGTTTCTAAATATGTGTCATTTTTTTTGGAGCAGGGACAATTCGACATGGCCGACTCGATGCCAGGTTAGGTCAACTGTACGCCCTTGACGATTGGTTAGGTTAAGTTGTGATATTTTCATTAAAACTAAAAAAATATCCCTTAGGGATATCACATCGAGTTGTCCTGACATCGAGTCGTACCCAACCCCATTTTTTTAGGGTAACAAAAATAAAATTATGATTTTTTTGATTTGGCAGCGAAGATATCATTTTTCGAAAAAAAGACCAGGAATAAAAAAATGTTTATTTGATGTATGTACACCATAATAAGTAAGTAATAAAAAGTCAGCTTATCGAAGATTATGAAAAAAAAAAAAAAAAAAAAATCCTCCAAATTTTAAAACTTTTTTGCTTTCCTTCCAGATTTTCAGTATATACCTAATTTTCTAGTATACATAAATTTACCTAACCCTTAAAATGCCTCAAAACACAAAATTTTGTTGCGACCCTATGAAAAAACACGAAGAATTTTCTGTAACATCAAAAAAGTAAACTCTGCCATGGCAGCTGTAAGCTATGGAATTTTGGAAGAAAATCAATTACTATGTCACAATTAAAAAAGAAGCCAATTGTATTAGAACACGTTCAACATTCATCCAGAGAGCCGGAACCTGCGCCAGACATACTTAACGAATCTATGGAGCGAAGCAGTAGCGATTCCATGAATCCACCACCATTGGAAGAATTTGTCATTCAAGACAGGCACTTCAATAAAGATTTGCTCAGCGACAATATTTTACCTTTATTTGATGAAAGCCCTATTAAAACTTAATAAAACAATAGAGACTCCGTTCAGGACATTTGTTTCTTAATGCCAAATTCGTAGTTTTCTGTTTTTAAATATTAGCATCAGCACTTGAATACATATGGTATATACAAAATATTTGATATTTGATTAATTCACGCAACCTAAATTTATGAATTTGTTTTACAGGTGGATTGAAGCCGGGACAAAAAACAGATAAAGGCTTCTACGAAATTCAGATCGACAATGGAAAAGGTTAAACAAAGTTTTGAAGCTGCTTATGGGGCTCCTATTAACTATTCTGAAGCTAGTCCATCCAAAAAAAGTTGTTTGGAAGATGATTTAGAGAGGCGAGACTACTTTTTGGACATAGTTATTGAAATTTGACATTTTAAATTAAATTTAATACAGTCATCAAAGTATATACTAAATTAAGTTTTATCTGTTTACATTTTTATAATCGGACAATATAATACATATACATATACAGGGTGTCCGAGAATTATCTGTACAATTTTTGGCTGTTATTAAAAGTCAACCATGAAGTGTAGAAATTCCAGTGTTATCTCATTTTACAGAGAATCTCATTGTTTTTTCTGATACCAAGTTTTGACAAGTTTTTTAGAAATTCCAGTGTGTCCGAAACATTATCTGTACAATTTCATCTTTTAATAAATTCTTAAACAAGATTATTTAGAATCTGTATTTTCAAAAGTTTTTTATTAAAGTAACGTTGTTACAAACATTCGATATGTGCACCATTAGTGATTCGCAAAACATCCAATCGATACTCCAAATGTTGCCATGTACGCTGCAGCATATCCACATCAATTCGCTCAATAGCAGTTGTGATTCTTGCTTTTAAATCATCAATGTCTGTCACCGCGTACATTTCTAAAAAACTTGTCAAAACATGGTATCAGAAAAAACTTAATGAGATTCTCTGTAAAATGGGACAACACTGGAATTTCTCCACTTCATGGTTGACTTTTAATAACAGCCAAAAATTGTACAGATAATTCTCGGACACCCTGTATTTTATGAAAAGTTTAATTAAAAATATACTAATTAAACAATGTCAAATACACTTTATTTCAGGTATCAAAAGGTTATGGAAGAATTAAAGGAGAAATTTCAAGCAAGTAATGATCGCAATCTTAGGTTACAAATACTATCATTGTATCCCTATCCCCAGTGGCGGTTCCTCATATGGGCAATATGGGCAGCCGCACAGGGCGGCATTTGTGGAGGGGCGGCATGAGCGCCTGCAAAAAAAATAAAAATAAAAATAAGAATAAATAAATAAAGAAATAAATAAAAATAGTTTATTTATGGCAGTTGTGCAATTTAATTTGTATTTTTCCTGTTCATAGTATCATAATTACATTCTCTTAAGTGAGTTATTCTATTTACGTGATGAAGGATTTGTAAAATTCAGAAATTTGAGTCTTTGTTTTGGTTCTGAAGTTCCAACAATTAGTCCAATAAAAAGTTATTTTGTGAAAGAGTTATGTCTGTCCTTTATTTTGGGGGGATTCGAATGTGTGTGTGTTGGCGAACAGGGGGGGGGGGGGGGGGGGGGGGGCGCTGAAGGTGAGGTTCGCCCAGGGCGTCATGTAAGCTAGGACCGCCACTGCCTATCCCATTGAAAAAACTGCTGACTTCTTTGGAGCAACAAAGTATATGTGCATAAGAGCCGTAATCTTCAAAAACAGTTTGGGATTCTTCCTAACATTCCAAACATGATGAAAGGGAAGGTCGTCACAGCTGAAATGAAAAAAATCATTCAGGAGTTTTATGAAAATGACGAATATAGTAGGATGTGCCCGGGAATCAAAGATTATAAGTTTGCAATAAATGAAGAGGGTGAAAAAATAAAAAATAAAAGAGACTGGTATTGTGTAACTTGAGAGTTATATGCTGAATATGCAAAAAATTATGAAAATCCCAAAATAGGCTTTAGTACCTTTGCTCATCTTCGACCGTCGTGGTGCGTGCTTGCAGGACAAAGTGGAACTCACAGTGTCTGCGTATGTACGCATCACCAAAATCCGAAACTACAAATATCAGCGTTAGGCATTAAAGATTTAGACTACAAAAAATTAATGTCTTTATCCGTCTGTGGCATGGACAATGAAGTGTGTATGATGCACCAATGCAAAAGATGCCCGCGAGAGGTCAGAATCAAAAATTATTTGGAAAGTTTGGACTTCATGGCGATGGAAGAGAGAAAATATAAACAATGGGTGTCTGTCGATCACTATGTTAAAAGATATCACCGAAACTCCAGAGGAATATGTGGAATCACTCGCCAAAAAAATTGAACAACTGACAAGAGACCACTTCACGAATAAATGTCAGTCGAGTTACTTCAAAAATCTAAAAGAAACTCTGCCCGAAAATGAAGGTGTTTTGGTGGGCAATTTTGCGGAAAACTTCTCATTCATCGTATAAGATTGTGCCCAGGGGTTCATTGGGAGAACTCGCAATGTACAGTGCACCCATTCGTTTATTATTCCAAAAACAATGCAGGAAAACTAATTTGCAAAAGTTACTGCTTCGTTTCAAACCATCGCAGGCATGATACAATTCTGGTTCATAGTTTTCTCAAAAAATTAATCTGTGCATCCAACTGCTCGTGCCAGTTTGCAGAGAACTACAGAGAGGCAAATTCTTACACCAGAACACATGTTTCAGTTTTGTGAAGAAAACTTGAGCAAGAAGATAAATTTTTTCTTTGTAACTACAGCTGATTTGAAAGATGCGAAGAACGGTTGGAACATCGATTCAAGGATAGTAGGGCTATTCCTGGAACTCAGAAATATCATAGATTTGTTCCCCTAAACAAGGAAGAACTGATGGTGTATCCCATTTCAAGTGGCATTGGAGAAAAGAAAAGAATAAGGAAAAGTCATTTTACTAATGAACCTGCAATGCTTGGTAACCTAAAATGTGTCAAACCAGGAGAGTATGT